>CM030858.1:7837800-7870300 GCA_018105865.1 Metaphire vulgaris
TGACGACCTATTTTTGCTTGTCAAGATTTTTTCGACGTTGGTCACGGTCAAAACCAAACCCCTTCCGGAAATCCTGGCTACGCCACTGTTGAGGTTCGTTCCTGCCATGTTCAGATCCTCTTCCAATCACCCATCGTCTTTTCCGCAATGACACACTGGGCTACGTTGATTAATTGGTCCAGTTTCGATACATTTCATTGGACGACCTATTTTAGTGACAAGTTACTAAAACGGTAATATAGGCCTACACGCGGTTTAGGGACCCAAGAAGTTCATTTACCCGTAAGGGCCCTGGAACTTGCAGCTTGTCTCTCTCTGTCTCAGTCTCTCCGTCTGCCTCTCTCTCTATCTCTCTCTCTCTCTCTCTCTCTCTCTCTCTCTCTCAGTCAATGTCATTAATTGTGAACCAATCTCCGACAAAATGACCCCAGTTATGCGACCGACGACGAGAAAACACAAAAACACAAAACACACAGGGGCAGTGTGTCTCAAGTGACCGACCGACCGACCAACGGCAGATAATGGCTAAATAACCGACTTCCTGTGCTTCTGCAAATTGCCGACTTCGCGTCGGTACTGTTGACTTCTGCCATCCTCGTTTTCTCGGGGAAAATTATGGGTCTTCCGGTGTGCGTGATGGCGGCGTTCGAATAGCGATGCTGCTGACGAAGCTGAGTACAGTGGGTGACTATCATTACCCCCAGCCCCCACCGCCCCCTCCACCGCCCCCCCGACGCGCGGTTACACGCCCCTTTTCGATGCCGCATGTCATCAGCAGGAGTTGTTTTGAAACAAGCGAGCACATCTGAATTGCTGCGTAGGAGCTGTGTCGGTCGACGCTTCCCTTCACTGACCAGCGCATCGCTTCAAAGTTGACCGGCGTCTATTTCGCCAGAAGAAGAGGCTTAATGCATAAAAACGACGCCAGTGGGCGTCGGATGGGAAACGAAAGCAGGCGATCGATCGCATACGCTGTATAGTTGAGGCGCGTAATAATTACACAGATGTCGATGTTCGTCGCCAGGGTATAAATCCTCTTACCTATAGTGACTCTGATAACGTAACTGAAAAATTTCAATAGCCTACATGTCTAAGAACACCAGCCCGGAGATTATCTTGAAATGGGGAAGGCGCCGTCGCTATAGAGTGACGTCATGCTTAAGAGAATGACGTCACTATGTGGCGTCCCAAAGATGCTTACAATGAATTAATTATTGCAGACGGTATTTTTGTCATAGGAATTTTTTTCAATGAATCATAATAATCTGGTTGGGTTCCTTCTCTTTCTTTTTTTTAAAAAAGAAGATTTAATTGGAGAACTCGACCAAGCGAAGCTATCGCTGGCACTCAGGAACGCAATTGATTGAGCATGACAAAATGCTGACGTGTTTACATGGGCGTCCGGAGGGGGTGCAAAGGGGTGCAATTGCACCCCCTGGAAAAATGTGGATTTATGAAGAAAGTAAAATTATTTGTTTCTTTCGTCACAAGACCCTGTTTTGCACCTCCCTGGAAAAATTTCTGCGGACGCCCATGCGTGTTCATTATTTGCCGGTTTGACTGGATTGACGCCTCGCCGACAAACCACCTTGCCTATATTATAGCTAGCTATTTCAAGAAAGATTAATTAAGCGCGTAACAATAAACAGCTACTACTGTAGTACTGTACTACTCTTTCCAAAGCGCCATATAAATTTACGAAATTTTACTTACTTGCTTACTCACTCACTCGCTGAAATTGCACTGAGCTGCCTCTGTGGATTTTGAAAAAGCCGCTGAACATTTCAGAGTTTTTCATTCGACGCGCGTCAACTAATTTCGTTTCCGACAATTGCCACAATTGTCGCGTTTTTCGACGTCGCTTGTCTAAATTCCGTCGGCAAATCTATTCTCATAAGACGTCGTTCGTAATATTCCCGCACTTCTTTCCAATTAGCCGGCACTTAGGCTAATTCGACAGTATAGACATGCTCGTCTGTTTTGACAACAGACTTGAGATGGCGCTTGAACATTTTACGTGGGCTTCTGAATAATATCGGGCGGCGAGGGGGGGGGGTGGTATATCAAAAACAGATGAACCACGAACGAAGCCCCGATGTTTAGACGAGATTCGCTCATTTGCGTAGCCAATGGGGTGGGGAGGGGGCAAAGGAGCATATTCGGTCGTGGAATTTGTATAAAACCGTTGTTGGGGGGGGGCAGTCAGTGACGTATCAAAGAGTGGTGGTTGTCCCGGGGCCAAAATAGATTTGGATGCCCCCGCCACTTCAGTATTAGGTTTTATAACGAGCCAAAAAGTAGCCGAAACAATTTGGATGCCCTTATCTGGTGTGTGTTGTGTGTGTGTGCGCCCCGGGCCAAATCGATAATTCTAAGGGTTTTCGTGAAAAAAATTGTGGGCGAGCAAAAACAGATCGCCGAGTTAATTTGGACGCCCCCATCTGGTAGTTGCCCGGGGCCACCCCCACCCCCACCGGTCTCCTCTGCACGCTACTGGAGGCAGTAGTTGGTATGAGAATGTGGTTAACGATCGAAAGAAGTTCAAGGCGCTGAAAGTTGACCTTATCTGCATAAAAATGTGTCGGCGTGCACCCTCCCTATTTGGAAATCCTGGCTACGCCACCACTTGGTTTGCACAGTTCGTTTCGAACGTTAAGAAAAAGGGACCATTGTACATTGTTGCTTATTGTCGAACATCTTCTCTTTATCGTCCGCCCGCGCTGCTGCTGCTGCTGCTGCTGCTTCGGCGGAATAATAATTATTATCGCAGACCGCAGTTCAGCGCTCATGTACACTGTACAGTACACGCACTGTTTACTGCTGTACTTCATTTCTTTATCTGGCTTCAGAGCAGACATCGATCGATGAATTCTATCGGGTTGTTTCCTCTGTTGGGCTTCTGAGTCCTCATCAGGAAGTCGTCCAGGTACTCAGAATAACAGGAGACGTCGACGTTCTAACGGACGACGACTTCTAAGCACTGTTCACTGTGACTTCTGTTGCCGTTAGAGACAGAATAACGTATACGTTTCTCCACAATATTTCGGTGGGCATCTGTCAGGTAGATCCATTCTGGCAATTCTGGTGAGAGTGACAGTCGAAACAGTAAACGGATTCAAAGGATATCTCGATAAACTAGACTATTGAATGCAGATGGTTAGGCCTACATCAGTGGTTTTTCACGCAGGTTTACTTAGCCTCCTAAACCACTTAAAATCACATTATTATTATTATTATTATTATTAGTAGTAGTAGTAGTAGTAGTAGTAGTAGTAGTAGTAGTAGTAGTAGTAGTAGTAGAGGTAGTAGTAGTAGAGGTAGTAGTAGTAGTAGTAGTAGTAGTAGTAGTAGTAGTAGTAGTAGTAGTAGTAGTAGTAGTAGTAGTAGTAGTAGTAGTAGTAGTAGTAGTAGTAGTAGTAGTAGTAGTAGTAGTAGTAATTCTGTCCTGTAGTTCGTTTTATTTCGTGACAATTTGCACTAAAAGCAAAAATCCCTGCTATGGTGATTGGTGATACATAGACTCCACTGCGAGCGGTTAATTTATATAGCGCAACAGTCCAACCGGCGAATCGAATGGTAACGATCGATACAGATTCCGTTACGAACCTTTCTGTCGAAATCTGTTAGCCTAATCCGATCAAGTTCGCTCCTAGAATTCAACATGTCGACGTTGAATGTTGGTCGTGCGACGCCTTTTCCGTCACCAGAGGGTGGTCTATTACATAAGTTCTAATAAGCGTCGATCATTTATAATGATGAAGTCGATCTCGGTAAGACTTCACTCTGTCTGAGTGTCCATCTCTCTCACCCCAATCCCATAATCATAATAACTTAGCGACAGAGTCTGCTGCGTTTCACAAATCCGTTTGCAATAAGAATTTCAACGAAAGGCGAAGATATTAAAAGGAAACGGCTTATACTTTTCTCTAAACTGAAACTGTTTCCGAGAATATAATAACGCGATTGAAAGAAAACAGACACACACAATCACAGACACACACAATCACAGACAGGGCCGCCGAGAGAAAGTCTGGGCCTCGGCACATGGAAAGTGCGTGGGTCCTTATACAAAGTTCCAACTTGCTTCCCTCGGCTGTCTTCGCCACCGTGCATAATGTATATTATTATGTTTATTATTATTTATATCTAACAATCAACAGGATATTTGAAATATCAGGTTAACTGAAAATAACAAATCGGTTAACTGTAACAGTAACTATAACTGAAAAATACCAATAACTGTAGCTGTAACTGAAAAATAAACAACTGAAATAGCTAAAATAACTGAAAATCTGGCAAACTTAAGAAGTCAAACACCACACAAAAAGATCTTCGCTTAAACAGATTGAAACTCTCGATCTTCCGAAATTATTTATGTCATGTTTTGATGGACATGCATTTGAAAATATGGACCTATAATTAGATTTTTCAATCAATTAGAAAGAATAGAGTTATTTCTTATTGAGAAAAAGCATCGAAATTTCAATGACGATTAACTGAAAATAACTGAAAAATAATTAATTGTAACTGAAACTGTAACTGAAAATGGCAATAACTCTAACTGTAACTATAACTGGAAAATAATTTCAATAACTTTAACTGCAACTGTAACTGAAAAATAATCAATAACTGAAACCACACTGTCGTGTCCAACTTCCAAGATTAGTTTAGCGGGTGTCCAAGTCACTTCCCTGCAGGGTTATTTCTAGGCTTGTGAATTTGGGGGTGTCAGGAAAATCTGTGTGTGTGGTTATTTTCTAGGATTCTAGGCTTGTGAATTTGGGGGTGTCGGGAAAATATGGGGGTGTCGGAGTTTGGAAGTTTCTACCGAAAAAGTCTGACGAGCAAAAAACAAAAAACGTTATCAGGCGTTAAAAAAGATCTGACAAGCAAAAAAGGTCATCCGAGGATAAAAGTTGGGGGTGTCTTTCTCCATTGGGGGGCGTTCAGGGCTAATTAATATGCATTTTGTATGCGTACCATTGTCACATTACCAAATTTTTGTGTGTGGGGGGTGTCGACCTCAAATGGGGGCGGGGGTGTTTGAGAGTGTTAGGGGTGTAAAAATATCCCTGTTTCACTGGGTATCCACTTGGAGGACGCCATCATGTCCACCAAAGCAGAATTGAAATCGGACGCGAAAAAAATCACAATTTTCAGCGCAAAGAAAGCCAAGAATCATGCCGACACTTCTCTTTCGTCTCGAAGTCACGCGATCAAGTTTAATATCATCTCCGTCGGTCTTCCCACGTCACCGCCAGACACCTCTTTGGCGAGATCGTTTGACATTTAGGCTACTTAGAGAGAAATTCATCCAAGATTAAACAACTCACGCAGACGTTTGCGCGGACACAGACACGGACAAATGACCAGCTGGTCACTGCATGTGTGTGTGTAATGCTGTTCTTGCTAAATGTGGCAAAAGATCATGCTCAACCAAACGGTCAAATTTCCGCAATCGTTTAGACAACTTGATACTAGCGTAATCAGTCTAACCATCGCAATGCCACGTTCAGGTACAATATCATATATATAATTTCATATATATATATATATATATATATATATATGTATATATAATATATATACATCAGTCACTTTCAACGCCAGAAAAAATTATTATTAATATTTATTAATATACATTAATTGGTATAAGACTCTTCCACGCTTCCTAAAATAGCGGTAACGTTTAGATAAAACCGATACCGTACACCACACTTGATACACGGATTGCCACCCCGTGCCAACGCGCTGCGCGTGACGACGTGCCAGCCAATGTCCAAGCAGACGGATACATTCGACGGGGATTGTTGACAGCTAATGCAGCGTCGTTGAAGAAGAAGAGATTTTCACTCCTGTCTTTCCGGGGCCTGTATACAGTCGAACGATCGCCGGCCTGGCGTTGATTTTCCCGATGCAAACCGCGTTCCTGTCGGCGACCGATTTCTTTGATCATATACGGAATGTGAAACTCCGTTAAAATAATTCGACGCAATTTGGCGATTGCTCGATACTTTACAGTAATTAGTCGTCGAAAAATAATTGGAGCAAGACAACATTGCCGATGTCAAGCGGACTGTTTACGACTTTACGGTATTACGTTTTGATCTGACGATTTACATCTCTTATTACATCGCGCTACCTTTGATGTAGCGCAATTATTTTTATTCAAGTAAGTAAGTTTTCTATCAGTAATATCAATTCCGCTAAGCGACGCATTATTCGAATTGTATATGAACAAGAGCTGTAAGAAAATGTCACACGTAATTCAAAGCCATTCAACGCATTATTGTGTATGACAGTCATATCGAGTTGCGTGCACAAGGCCCATTAGGACCAGTGGCGTAGCCAAGGGAGGAGGTTTAGGGGTTAAACCCCCCTTGGCTGTCGACGGAACATTTTTAACGTGTTTTCTTGCATTTTTTATTTTGGACGCAGTTTTGGGGCTGAACCCCCACCCCTTGGCTGGTACGTTGAGGACTTTTTTGCTTGTCAGTATTTGTAAAGGAGAAAAGGTAACGATGACCTATTCTTTGCTTGTCCAGATTTTTTAAAAGTTGGTCACGACCAAAACCAAACCCCCTTATGGAAATCCTAGCTACGCCACTGATTAGGCCTAATTCAAATGCAGCAAAAGTACATTTTGAACGCGATTTTATTCACACTGGTGACTAAATCTCACGCAAATAAAAACAAATTAAAAGTAAGTAATGTAAAGTGAATCCTCTGCATGAGTCTTAATAAGTCCTAACCATTTTCTAAAAGTAGGCAACTGGGAATTTTATCGATAGGTCAAATTACTCGACGCCTGAGATTATTGCTGCGACGACGTGCTTTGCATATTTGTCCAAAATATCTAATCTAATCTAAATAATTATATTTTCGAGAAATCAGCATGCACGTTGTAATATTGTGACCGCAGTATATTTCGAGCTCACGAGACGCAGTCGTGATGTCACGAAATCGAACTGACGTCGCCTTTTCCGACGACTCTGTCGCCTTTTTCTGTCCCAACGTCAGCCTACCGGAAGTGGACATTCTCTCGGCCAACGCACAAGGCAATTCGACCGGAAGTCAGCCGTCGGTAAATCGCATCGGAGGCGGAGGAGGAGGAGGAGGAGGTGGAGGAGGTGGAGGAGGAGGTGGAGGAGGAGGAGGAGGGGGCGGTGAAGGTGTTCTGACCGCAGAACTGAGAATCGTGCTCTACAGCGTGATATTTCTGGTTTCCGTGACCGGAAATACGTTGGTGATTCTTACGCTGGTCCAGAATCGAAGGATGCGGACCCTGACGAACGTTCTGCTGCTGAATCTGTCGATCAGCGACCTGCTTCTGGCTCTCTTCTGCATGCCGTTCACTCTGATTCCCACTCTCCTACAGAACTTCATCTTTGGAAAAGCGGTCTGCGTCCTGGCGCGCTACATGCAAGGTTAGAACGAACGACTACTACTACTACTACTACTACTACTACTACTACTACTACTACTACTACTACTACTACTACTACTACTACTACTACTACTACTACTACTACTACTACTACTACTACTACTACTACTACTACTACTACTACTACTACTACTACTACTACTACTACTACTACTACTACTACTACTACTACTACTACTACTAATAATAATAATAATAATAATAATAATATAATTAATATATAATGATAATGAACTGATTATGGTGGCATATCGTACAAGTACTGCTAGGACACTAGGACACTTCACAATTGAAAACACAGTATATCTGACAACGATCAATGTTCTTGGAGCTGTTAATTGGAGCCGAAGGAATATATATTTAGTTCCTGATGCAACCAGACATTGGATGAATCGCGTTTTTAGGACTGAAAGTTTCGTAAGTCTCCCTTTAAAACTATGATGTATGTACGGCTTATGGTTCTTATTGAGAGAGAGAGAGAGAGAGAGAGAGAGAGAGAGAGAAAGATA
This sequence comes from Metaphire vulgaris, assembly GCA_018105865.1. NCBI lineage: Eukaryota > Metazoa > Annelida > Clitellata > Crassiclitellata > Megascolecidae > Metaphire > Metaphire vulgaris. The sequence continues at coordinate 7,845,757 of CM030858.1, forward strand.
TAGAAAGAGAGAGAGAGAGAAAGAGAGAGAGAGAGAGAGAGAAAGAGAGAGAGAGAGAAAGATAGAGAAAGAGAGAGAGAGAGAGAGAGAGAGAGAAAGAGAAACAGGCGGACAGACAGACGCACAGACAGAGACAGAGACAGAGACATTTATATATATATATATATATATATATATATATATAGAGAGAGAGAGAGAGAGAGAGAGAGAGAGAGAGAGAGAGAAAGAGGGATTGAAAGTTCCTTGGTAATCAAATAAAATCAAGTCGAAATAGTATTACAGTGATTGCTAAACATCATGACTAATCACTTTTAAATCGCCTAAACGCATCATATAATAAATCTCTCCGGTTTACAATTCCGTCAGACTGGTAACCATAAGCGCCTGGAAAAATCATTTGATCATTTCCAGGTCAAAACCCGTTACGACATCATCGAAGTCGCTTCCTTACTTACAAAAATGAAGACTTTTCTCCATCAGGCAGTTTTCAGTGACTGGTCATATAATATTTCCGTATGAGACCAATCGTGTTGCTGCTTTGGAAAAGGCTGAAGTCGGATCCAAACAGGATTATCCCATTGATCCTGATCCTTATCTTGATCCTGAAGGAAACGCCCACTGCTCACGAAACTCAACCGATGATTATTTCAGAGCAGCTCCTGACGAATAACAAGAGGATTAATGCAAGACAAATGAAAAGCACACGTTTACCTGGCACAGATCCATGGTCCAGAAAAAGAAATATTGTTCAATTTTATCCGCAGACTGATCTGGCACAACGAAAGCTTTGGACTTGTTTAAGTGTAACATGCCATTCCATGTAACTCAATTACATCAGCGTAATTCGATCTGAGTAACTACAAAATTACGAATGAAAATATGCACTCATATATTATACTTATATGTCAGCTAGCTACTAATTACTTATTATACTGTATATGCTAATTTTATGGACAAAAGATTGAAATTTCGGGAAATAGTTCAAAACTTAGAGCATTGATTTTCGAATGAATTCAATTATGAAAGTGAAACACTGTGACGCATCAGTGGAGAAGCAGTTTAATTATAATCATTATTTGCACTATTATTATGATTGTCATTCTTGCGCTTATATAGTAACTTTTACTAAGTGAAACGTAGAAATTATGGTACTTTCCCGTTATCCGGACTCCAGTGAAGAGATACTAAAAAATGCTTAGGGTTAGGGTGGCGGTTAGGGTTAGGGTAAGTGTTAGGGTGAGGGTTATGGTTAGGCTAAATCTCTAACACTCACCCTAACCCTCACCCTAACCCTCACCCTAATATCTCTTCACTGGGGTCCGGCTAACGGGGAAAGTACCGAAATTAGTTTGAATAGGTACCGAGTAACTTTCAGAAGTGTTTGAGAATTTGATTTCAGGTGAGTTACACGTAAATTCAACAGTTCGGTATTTCTTTCATAGGCAAATTTATACTTTCTCTTTTATGCGAAAACATGAAAACGTCTGAAGCGAAATCAAAGATGCTAACATTCAAACTTGTTTTGACACAGATCAATAATTATTTCATGGACGTGTTCTTTGATTTTGAATCTCGCAACGATTCATAATGCGCTATTCTGTCCGACGTCGGTATTCGCATCAGTCTTTTTGTATCACCCGACATGCAGTCATTCCTATTGCCGACCTTTTCTAACGCATGACATTTTGTCGTACTGCAAAGGCAGCTCAAGGTTTCGATAAGATAATGAGATGGTAATTAAATTGCACGTTTTTTTAGAATGCTCTGCCATGGTTGCACAATGCACATTCTTTGGCGTAGTTGTAGAGTCAGCTGAGCGCGTAGAGCGTTGGGGCAACATTGAATCTAAAAATTGAAATTGAGAAGTTTTCCTAAAAAATCAATTTAATTTTGTTGTTCATCGGGACAATGCGCCAGATAGATTCTTACAAAGGCGTGAATATTTTGGATTATAATTTTCGAATCCTGAAAATCCGGCGGAAGCTTCTGCTGTCACTGCTAGATATTGTCTGCACGATATAGCTGCACGAGGGTCTAAAAATTTTTCAATTTTTTCATAGATGCTGTTATTAGGTGATGCTGGTTGACTTCAGCGTCCGTCTCCGTTAGAATAGAAATGGTTGCAGCCCTGAATTCCATAGTCAAACCTTCGACGTGCAAATATAGCGCAACAAAAATATACTGTAGAAACTTGATGATCGCTGCAATACGTCTCCAAAACCGTGGTATTCATCCTTCGCTTTAAACATTAATATCGGATAAAAAGTCTAAATCTTACTGGCTATACTTGGATGCAAAAAGTGGGGGCCCAGCCCGTTTACCTTCCCTTTCTCTACGCTAGCCCCTCAAAATGTGAGGGGTTATATAGTCTAGAATAATAATTAATCAGTGTTGCATACAGGCCGTATAAATGAAAATTCTCTCCCTCCCAAATCTTAGATTTCCCTCAAATTTTAAATAATTTAGGATTAATAAGTTAATAACGGCCAGAGATATTTTTACACCCCCATAACACCCCAACAACCCCACCCATTTGAGGACGACACCCCCTCAAAATGGTAATGTGACAATGGTATGCATACAAAATGCATACTATTTAGCTCCGACACCCCTCCCAATTTGAGGTCGACACCCCCCCATATTCACAATCCTCTAGAAATATCCCTGATAACGGCAATGTTAAGAGAAGCATATCAGTGTACAGTACAATGCGATGCCAATTTCTCACCCCATCCCATTCCCGAACCGCCATAAATTAAATCCGTCCACGGCAGAGGAGAGTCTGGACAAGGCTGCAGCCCAGTGGCGGCTCCACCGGGGCCAGGGGCCCGTGCCCCCATTGAGAGCCTGGCCCCCAGTGGCCCCCAGTTGGGACCCTATACTTAATGCTACATACATTAAACAACCAATGGTTGGCCCCTGATTAGAAGTTGCCCCCAACGGCCCCCCCACTTGCGAAATCCTAGAGCCGCCACTGCTGCAGCCTAATAGAATTTTTCGCCTATGCTACAGTAGAACTTCGTTATAACGTCCTTAATTACGGGTGTGAACATTGAATACGTTATATCCGAGGTACTTTATATCTAATTATTCTAATTTCTAATACCGTCCAATACGATAGCGCGTCCCAGGGGACCGTGCACTGCGCTACTTCACGACCGAGGATTCGTTATAACCGATTCGGTCGTAACGAAGTTCTACTGTATGCAGTTCTTTGGGGGCGGGGGGGCGGTTCAGCGTCTTGGTTCGGTGCAGTTTTGCTCCCCCCGTGTCCCTCTGCGTAGGTGTCTCTGTCGGAGTGAGTGCCTTTACGCTGGTCGTCATCTCGATGGAGCGCTACTTCGCCATCTGTCGTCCACTCCATTCCCGTCGTTGGCAGACGGTGTCCCACTCGTACCGGATCATCGCCGTCGTCTGGACGCTGGCCTTCCTGCTCATGGTCCCCATCGCCGCCTACCAGCGCCTCGTCCATCTCAACAACGGCGCCTACAAATGCGTTGAGGTCGGTACCGTATATTACTATTGCTGTTGCTATATACTGCGCTCGCTCGGCAGGGGCGCATCAGTTTGCATCGCGACGCCGCCCTTTCGCTGCACGACCTCGGCACTCCCGCTGCTGTTTTTTCTGCTTGCGAGCGATTATTCCAAGGCCTCTCTCTCTTTCTCTTTTTCTCTTTCTCTCTCTCTCTCTCTCTCTCTCTCTCTGTGTCGCTGTCTCTGTCTGCCTGTCTCTGTCTCTGTTGTCTCTCTCTTCACTCTCTCTGTCTCTGTCTCTGTCTGTCTGTCTGTCTCTCTCTCTGTGTGTCACTGTCTCTGTCTGCCTGTCTCTGTTTCTGTCTCTGTCTCTGCTGTCTCTCTCTCTTCACTCTGTCTCTGCCTCTGCCTCTGTCTCTGTCTCTGTCTCAGTCTGTCTGTCTGTCTCTCTCTCTCTGTCTGCCTGTCTCTCTCTCTCTCTCTCTCTCTCTCTCTCTCTCTCTCTCTCTCGATTGGACGTTGTTTATTCGGCGTTACCGGACCTTCAGAGGAAATGGAAAAAAACATAATCGCGTCTGTAATTGTTCATTGTGCGCGGAAGTGAGGAGAGGGAAACGCACGCAGGAGGGAAGTAGTTAGTATTAATCCGCCAGATGAAAGGCAAAACCTTATATACGGCGCAATCGTGCGGATAAATGCCTTGCCGCGTGACTGTCCTGGTGTTCTTGAAGATTTTCAGATTTTCTATTTTCTTGATTTATGAAATGCGCTAGCTAAGTCCGATAACTTAGATTACATTTAGCAGTGACCGATAATTGTCTATGTATTCAGTTACTATTATGATTGTAGTTCGTATAATTAATTATATAATTATTGCAGACATCTGCCTGTTAGTCCAACGTTAGAAAAAGACATCTCTCTCTGTCTCTGTATATCTCTGTCTCTCCGTCTATCTGTGTGTGTCTGTGTCTCTGTGTCTGCGTCCGTCTCCCTGTATCTTTCTGTCTATTTCTGTATCTCTGTCTCTGTCTCTATCTCTCCATATATTTCTCCATCTCTCGCTCTTTTTCTGTCTCTGTCTCTGTCTCTGTCTATCTGTATCTCTTTCTTTGTCTCTCTCTTTCTCTTTCTCTCTTTCTCTTTCTCTCCCTTTCTCTCCCTTTCTCTCTCTCTCTCTCTCTCTCTCTCCTCCCTCTTTCTCTGATGACAGCGACGTCTTCAAAGTTCCCGAGCTTCTTCTCATCAGCGGATATTTGTATGGTTTCTTGTGTTAAGTCAAGAGACGGCTTTTGTCTGAACATCCAGCGGCGTCAATTCAATTATAACAAATCTCGTAATACATTATTCACACGGGCGGCCAGAAGTAGGCATTCGCAGATTTCACACAAACGCGCAACATGTAATACGCCATAAAGCTGCAATCACAGGAAATTAAAATATTATACAGGGTATAAATAAATACAGAGAGAGACAGAGAGAGACAGAGAGAGACAGAGAGAGACAGACAGAGAGACAGACAGAGAGAGACAGACAGAGACAGAGAGAGAGACGGAGAGAGAGACAGAGAGAGAGACAGACAGAGACAGAGAGAGACAGAGAGAGACAGAAACAGAAACAGGCAGAGACAAAGAGAAAGACAGAGACAGAGACAGAGACAGATCTTATTTATGATTTCAAGGATGATGCATCCTTAGATCGACTCAACTAAGGCGAATTCTTATCGAACGGCTCTAACCTATCAGAAATAAAAGAAAATTGAAGGCTCGCTTGGCGCTAAGTCATTCGTCTATGTTACATTATCGAAATCATTGCTTATTAACGCCACGTCGCACCGTTATTCGTTTACGTGTTCAATCCCTCGGCACAGTCCGTAGTAAATTGGTACTTGACCTCAAGGCAGCGCGAAACGAACACGGGCTGGAATCGATCGCTCCTCTAGAAGCTGCGCCGACGTATTTCATATGGAAACACCTTTATCTGATATGCATGAAGGCTTTACGAGCCGCTCCTCTATCGCCCGGCTCCCCGTAAACCATTCCGCGCGGCGTCGACCGTAAATCTCGACTCGGTAATTAATCCGGCGGAGATGTGTCTCTCTCCGAGCACCGTTAACGGCCGGGGTTGTTGCGTTCGAACCGGGGCGTTCGTCACAGCGCCCCGTTTGATCCGATCGTCCCACCGCTGACCGAGCCCAGAGGGTCCTTCGGCAATCGATGCGGAAGGTAGCACTCCCGTGATCTGACGCAAACGGGGGGGGGACGAAGACGAGCTATCGACGAAGTCCTATAAATAATTCCTACAAGAGATGCTGATCGTTCTGCCGCGCCCACAGCAAAGCTGTCCAATTCCGTCTTTGTTCTCAATTTGTGTTGATTCCAGTGGCGTAGCCACGGGGGGTTTTGGGGGGTTAAAACCCCCCTTGGATGGCGGGAAAAAAGTTTTAATGTATTCCCATGGAATTTTTATTTTTTGAGGCGATTTTTGGCATTTTTTGGGGTGGAAACCCCTCTTGGCGGCTATTGACGAAATTTTTTTCAAAACTCCCCTTCCGGAAATCCTGGCTACGCCACTGGTTGATTCTATGACGCATTGAACGAACGAACGAACGAATGAAAGAGTGAACAGATAAACTATGAATGCGTGAATGAATGAAGAAAAACCTAAATACAGTAGCTACACTAAAGAAATAATAATGCAGAGATATCCTAAATTATATGCATTTTCTACCCAGTGGTTGTGAAAATATTTACGAAGAAACAGGATGGTATTGGTTTTATTGACTCACCCTGTACATGTGTATGCTCCAAATCAGGAATATTTTGCATCCCCTAACACCCCCAATACCCCCCCATTTGAGACCGACACCCCCCAATCTGAGCCTGGGATGACCTTTTTTGCTCGTCAGGCTTTTTCGACAAGGATGGACCCCCCAAAATATACCGACATCCCCCACCTACCCCCCAAATTTAAAATCCTAGAAATAACTCTGCTCCGTATTTGGTCGAGTTCAGTTTCACGATAATTGGCTCACTAAATCACTAAATAATAGCCTACTTCTTCTTATTTAGCGCAATGCTAATAACTTTAAATAGTTTTATCTAGCAGGTCCATAGCAGCTATAGTCGGCAAGATTCCATAACATTCGTCCCTTAGAAAGCACGTAAATAAACAAACCTTAAGCAGCACCATACGCGTTTAAGTAGAAGAATAATCGGTACCATAGGATATCAAACGTAACTGTAAACCCGTACTATAGAATTCCCGAGCCAAAGTAGCGCATAATAAATTTCGGCCATTATTATCAATAAATCAAACGACTGCGCCGTAAAAAAGACGCTTTATATATACAGTACAGCGTATCGGAGTTAACTGTGGAAATATAGCGCAATACGATCTAAATAGACTAAATATAGACCCCCCATGGTTGAATGTGGTGCTAAGATACGCCGAAGGTAAGCGATGTCCATAGCTCATGTTGAAGTCATGTGTTGCACCTAATGCGATGGTTTGAGGATTGACTGCCATCGGATAGTGGAGAGGAGTCACTTTGGTGGACTTTTCTTCAGGGACGTCATTTCATTGTTTTCCAGGGGCCAAGACTTTCGACTGCAAGGCAGCCTGGCAGTATATTTTAAAATGCCTATGCAGTATGCAAATTGGTTTTTGTCCACAGTACATGCTACACATACGATACTATACATAGTACATACCAGTGATTGTAATAAAATTATAAAACAATAATTGATAACACAATGAATTTAAAAACACAAAAAATTCGCGAAAATGTTTGCCCTAAAAATCAGGGGCAACGGCCCCCACTGCATCCCCAAATGACGTCCCTGCTTTACTTGATATTTTGACGCTGAAATCGAAACTGTCTCTTATGCTATTTAAAGAGTGGACGTAAATGTTCCCGCAACAAACGTAAAATACGACGAAAGGTCATCTGTAGTTTGGTGTCAAAGGTCGCGGACTAAAACAAAATCGACGGTGAAAGATGGTCTTCGGTCGGTCGGTCGTTCGTTGATTCGTCGTGCTTTTGATCTATCCGCGGTGCAGCGCGAGAAGTTAATTCTAAAAGGAAGCCGACCCCGAGATCGACCCAGAGCAGTGTTTTATCCAGACTCCAGGTCTTGGGAGGAGGGGGAGATTGACTTGGCTGGAGAGGAGGAGACACAGTTCAACGCAAACATTTGTCAATGCTGGGATTTTGGGCTGAGATTTTTGTGGTTGGTGGGAGAGGAAACAACCCCCGTAACGGGCCTGGATAAAACACTGAACCAGAGGTGATGAGGGTCTCTTTGACGCGGACGCGTTTTTAAGCAAGCACAGCACACAGATCGAACCAGATTCCTCTCGTAGAGCGATTATTATTATTATTATTATTATTATTATTATTATTATTATTATTATTATTATTATTATTATTATTATTATTAGCTAGACGATTTCTATAGCGCAATAAGAATGGCAAAAGTGGCCAAAGACAAGAGCGCTTTACAAAAGCGATGTGGCTGAATATATAGATATATACATATGCAGTAAATATACAGTATATATACAGTGTGTATGTATGTATGTGTATAGGTCATATATATATATATATATATATATATATATATATATATATGTGTGTGTGTGTGTGTGTGTGTGTGTGTGTGTGTGTGTCGAAGAGATTTTGCAATGCTAGCCTAATTGATCGATTTTGATACATCCACCAGTTTGCCGCATAGACTTGCAGACTCTGTAATCGAAAAGCTTAAGTAAGTATGCAAGTAAGTAAAACCTCGTGAATTTCTATAGCGCTTTCGAAAGCAGGTGTCATTGTATCTGCTTTTTTCTATAGGCGCGCTTAGTCTGCAGTCGAAATAACTACAGCTGAAGCTTAGTGGCCAACCGGGCAAGATCAATTATTCCAGACATCAGTCAGAGTGGAAGCGGGGAAGCAGCAAGGCAGACTATGAAAACAGAAACACGAATCTAGCGTTTAGAATTCACATTCAGACCAATAGTCCGTTGTGACACTTAGATATCAACTAAAATACAAAAACAAGTCGTTTCCTGACTTTCTCTAGTGGTCAAGTTGGAAAACTGGAATAGTGAATCGGATAACGCTATTCTTGAAGGTCTGCTTAGTAATTTCACAGTTCCTTTCTATACTCGTTCGTAACTCATTATAAACAATCTTCCTTAAAATATAGGCCTATATATATATGCCACTTCTAAAATCTTTTCTCGTCTTTCTTTGAGTTGCACAAAAAAATTGTGTCCGGAAGAAAAAGTAGCCTGCATCTATAAAACTCTGTGCGAAGTCATAATGAACGACATAATTCAAAGATAGTACTTGTAGCTACCTGTAGCTACCTGTCATTTTGTCTTCCATTAATGCAAGGTTTGTGCTTTTTAATTAAAACTCTATCCGCTACGTTCTATACCATGTACTTTTGCAACTAAAGGCAGTGGCGGTTCCACCGGTGGCCAGGGGGGCCCCTGCCCCTATTGAGTGCCTGGCCCCCCAGTGGCCCTCTGTTGGGATCCTATACTTAATGCTACATACATTAAACAACAAATGGTTGGCGGCGTTGGCCCCTCACGATTAGAAGTTGCCACCCCAGCGGCCCCCCACTTGCCAAATCCTAGAGCCGCCACTGACTAAAGGCAGGAGCTTCTATAACTGGACTTGAACAGCACGACAATTAAAAAAAATGCAATGCGATGCGAAAACCGACGACAGAATGACTAAAGCGCTGATAGCTGTATATTTCCTTGTCTGGCCTTGCGTATAAATTAGGTCTAATGCATGGAAATGGCACGCGTATAGGCCCTAATTATCAGGCAATGCGTTTAAGGGTAAAGGAGTCTCTGAGCTCTGGTGTAAACGGCAAAAGCCATGCAATTTCAAAAGTCATCCATGCAGTCGACACAGCGGAGAATATAGCATTGTTGGAGCGGTTCTCTAATTTTCCGAATTGCGTGCATGTTGGATGTACAGTAACAGAAAAAAAACAGTGGCAGAAGTCTGAATGAATTATTCCACGACGCAATAAACAGAATAAAACGTGATGCCTGATTCCAGTAGGCCTATCTTTATTGTGCCGGTGTAGCACATTATATTAACTCCCATATAATAATAACTCCCCAGTCATTTATATATATATAATATTGACTTCCCCGTCATTATTATATATATATATTATATAATAATTATTATAATATATATATTATAATAATGACGGGGGAGTTGTTATTATTATATAGGATTTAATATAATATATATAATATATAATAATGACTGGGGAGTCATTATTATATGGGAGTCATTATTATATTATACTATATCGGGCGCCTGATTTATAATGGCCAAGAGAGAGAGAGAGAGAGAGAGAGAGAGAGAGAGAGAGAGAGAGAGAGAGAGATGTCGTTCGCCTGTTTCAGATCTCGTCGGTAGGTGGTCGTGCATGGAACGTAGAACAGAAGGGCGTTGGCCTAATTCTACGATCTCTTTTCCTAATAGGAAATTTAGCGAGATTTCGACGAGATCTTGTTTCGCCAATAGCCATAGGCCTATCCCTGCCTGTACGGCTCCTTGTCCTATTGCGTCACAGGCTTAGTGTTCTCTGTTCCCGAGTGCGCTATAATGTCTAATCAGAAAACTGCATTAATAATTAATATTTTTTAAAAGTCGATAAACCCTAAATGCAACTGATGAATTTGCAAAATGGTCTTCATTAGATAACCATTCTTTAGCCTAACGTCGGTGAAATGTACTCTAATTACTTTTGGTTTGTAACGAAACAGAGTTTTAAAAAATTTTCGTGCTTTCTATATTAGCAGCTTATTTTATTAGAAATTGTGGTATAATATCACAGCAGCATAAAACACACACTAGAGTCTCAACTATGACACGTTTGACCCTCGGTCGTTTTTAACGTTTTTAAGCGCTGCAAAACTCGACTCCTGTCTGTTGGTGCAAAACTAACGCCAGTGTGGAATCTTTACACAGACTGTCTTATGTTTTCCTTGTCTTGCTCTTCCAAGGCGTCATATATACTCTCTGTTTATGAGCGTTGACATTTTAGCGACCACTGCCATGAACTGCTTTCGAGATGTGTGCATTGCAGTGGCGTCGCCAGGATTTCCGGAAGGGGGGGGGTTGGTTTTTGGATTTGACCGTGTCCAACTTTGGAAAAACCTTGACAAGCAAAACATGGTTTCTCCTCTATTTTTTCCTGACAAGCAAAAGAAGGTCCTCACCTCTTAAACCGCCGTTACACTCTATAGCCAAGAGGGGTCGATCCCCAAAAGTCGCGTCAAAAAATTAAAAATGCATAGGAACTCATTAAAAATATTTTGTTTTCGACAGCCAAGGGGGGTTTAACCCCCAAACCTCCCTTTGGCTACGCCACTGGTGCATTGAGTCAAAGATTTACAGTCTATAAACAGCGCGCTTGCCGCGAATTGCCGGAGATGTCTTCGCTCGTAAAACGGTAAAACGGTAAAACGGTAAACTCCTCAAAACCAACGATTGCCTAAAGAATTCCTTTGTCCACACACACACACACACACACACACACACACACACACACACACACACACACACACACACACACACACACACACACACAGCCTTTCGCAGTTAATCAGCGGGCAAAATAGATTTCCTATGAAAGACGTTGTAAAAGGATTCTTCGAAATACAATTTCATTACGGAAAATGCCATTCCACCGCGCAGCGTCCGATTCCATCAACGAGAACTGCATGCGCGCTTTCTTGTCCAGTGCCTCGGCTTCTTGATGTTGGAGACTTATGTTGGCAAGCATTTTACGGAGACGATGAAAACGAATGATAGCCAGTTTAATGGAAGCGTTGGAGATGGTTTCTCTGAAATCTGCTACGCTCGACGTCCTTTTTGGCAGACACGTTTGGACAACAATAACCCGAAGGACGAGTTCCACTTGACGACTGTGATTTAATTTAAGAATATTGCATAAATTGCATGGCTATTCTGCACGAGTTATCTGTAACATTGTAATGTGTTCACGCAGTTCGGCTGAATGAGTCACCACATTAATCAGTACGTTAATAATAATAATAATAATAATAATAATAATAATAATAATAATAATAATAATAATAATAATAATAATAATAATGATAATGATAATGATAATGATAATGATAATAATAAATATATGTGTCGCTTTAAAGAACCAGGATACGTGTCATATCAATAGTCAAAGTGAAAGTCAAAGTCCTTCCCGAGCCTCACGGGCTCATAGGGCGGCGCTGATCTCCGTTGTTATAGCCCTCAGCCAGGTGTGCAATGCCACGAATACGGGGCTAGTGTATCGCGTAGCGTACCTGTTTGACTTATCGCAGGGACTTTTACGACTGCTCCTCATTTTGCCACCACGAAAAAGGCTGAGTCAACCTTTAGGGCTCCTGCGGGACTCGAACCCGCGACCTTCTGCTCCATCATCCAACGTTGTTTCCACTCTGCTAACTTTCCGCTCCTTGTCGTATCAATAGGAAAGAAATAATTTCGAAAAGGATAATAGTTATTGCAAATCAGAAGAATCACATATTCACAAGGGAATTCAAGGGTTGCATATATACAGTAGGCATAATATGTGCGACTTGTCAGAGACAAATTTCCGAACTTAGAATGCACATCGCGGTAATAAGTAATTATTCGTTCTTGACGTGAGCGGATGATTTGAACGACAGCACCTTAGACTCGCATATCACACGAGTGTCATGTCATGTCAGTTGATAGACATCACAGAAGAAAAACTATTTGAGCGGAAATATTAATTGAGTGAACATCAATTGACTGAAAATAGCAGTTGAAGAACACATCTTTTGCATATCCACACAGTTTTTGCCTGTATGTCAATTAGTGACCCTAGAAGGACGACATCACTATTTGGGAATTGTCACACGAATAAAATTGTTCACGTGAAGTGACCAGTGTTTTATCTAGACTCCATGCCTTCAGCGGCGGCTTCACCGGGGGGGGGCCAGGAGGCCCGTGCCCCCTATTGAGTGTCTGGACCCCCCAGTGGCCCCCTGTTGGGACCCTATACTTAATGCTACATACATTAAACAACAAATGGTTGGCCCCTCCATGATTAGAAGTTGCCACCCCAACGCCCCCCACTTGCCAAATCCTAGAGCCGCCACTGCATGACTTGGCGGGGGTGTGACTTGGCTGGTTTCAGTTCAATGCAATAAATTGTGTCAGTGCTGGGATTTTGGAATGGGGTTTTTGTGATTTGGGGGTAGGGGTGGGGAATCCCCGCCCGCCATCGGGCCTGTATAAAACACTGGAGGCGACAATCAGACGACCAGCTACGTATTGCCGTTACTGATATACACAATCAACTGTCCCACAGGGTGAAACAGATTCTTTCTTTAAATTGTACTGCTATTCGTCGACAGGTGTGGGGCGAGAAAAGGTCGGAGATGGTCTACACCGTATTTCTCGACGTCGTGCTTTTAGTTCTACCGCTCGGGGTCATGATGACTGCCTACAGTCTGATATCTTACACTCTCTGGCAAGGCACAAGCAGCGCCAGGGCCGCCAGGGAAAACTACCGAGCAACGCAGGACAACATCGGTAAACACACTCATACAATTCATTGACATTATCAACCGCATATAATAATAATAATAATAATAAAAATAATAATAATAATTATTATTATTATAAACATAATAATAACAACAGCAATAATAATAACAACTATAATAAATGATAAATTGATAATAATAATAATAATAATAATAATAATAATAATAATAATAATAATTATTATTATTATTATTATTATTATTATTATTATTAAGTCATTTGATTCCTTCTGCAATTGTGTCCTGATAGAAATAAGAATAGCACCACACTGTCACCTAATGGCTTTCGAGTTTTCGAGTCAAATGTCCGTAGATTTAAATTGAACTGCGTTTTTGAGTGGCAGAATTTTTGTTGTGGGCAAACAACATTAGTGGGCAAAAACACTGCTAGATTTCGGATTTCCGTTTTGAAACTCTGTGTCTATCCAGACGGACGCGAGAACGCTGTACGCGTTCAGCTAAACTACGCCGTCCGAAAGCGCGTCAAGGAGCGTCTGAGAGAGGAACCGAGTCGGACAGACAGCCTGATCGACGGAGACAGGACGCTGGCTTCGACGACGAAAACCTCCGCCCTCCATTTACTCGTTCTCGGCGGTCATTCGAACTCCGATCGGTTCGTTCTGGCGAAGAAGCGCATCATCAGAATGCTGTTCGTCGTCGTTCTGGAGTTCTTCGTCTGTTGGACCCCGACCTACGTCCTCCAGACGTGGATCGTGTTCGACTACGCGGGGGCGGTCGCCCGCGTCTCGGCGGTGGCCGTCAACCTGCTGCACCTGCTCGGCTTCGTGTCCTCCTGCTGCCACCCGGTCACCTACTGCTTCATGAACAAGCGGTTCCGTCGCGGGTTCGTCGCCGTCTTTCGCTGCTGTCCGTTCGCCAGAGGTCGCGGCGGCGGCGGCGACGCCGGGGAAAGCAGCGGGTTTCCGTTGAGACGGCGACGGCGGCGGAGCAGCTGCCGGGAGGGAGACGGCGACGAGATGCGGTCCCTCGACGACGACGCCGCGCGTCGCTGCAGTCAGACGGTGACGTCGTCTCTGCGATTCGGAATTAAGGGGGGCAGCTGCGGCGTCGTCAGCGCCAGAATCTGATCGTCTGCTGCACTAAGTCGCCGTCGAGAATCGTCGCCGTCGCTTAGAGGGATAATCAGGCGGATGGACGGACGGACGGACGCAGGGGCGGCGGTCAGAAGATCATCCCCTCCCCAGATCCCAGATCCCGACGACGCTAATTTGAGGCAATCTTCGCTGACATTCTTGTTATCGGATAATGCGATCAGAGAGCATTGGCGGCTCCACCGGGTGGGGAGGGGCAGAGGGGGCCTGTACCCCCCTATTGAGTGCCTGGCCCCCCAGTGGCCCCCCAGTTGGGACCCTATACTTAATGCTACATACATTAAACAACAAATGGTTGGCCCCCCATGATTAGAAGTTGCCACCCCAACGGCCCCCCACTTGCCAAATCCTAGAGCCGCCACTGTCAGAGACTGAGCTCTCTCTCTCTCTCTCTCTCTCTCTCTCTATATATATATATATATATATATATATATAAAATCTCTGTCTCTATCTGTCCCTGTCTCTATATCGCTGTCTCTCTCTCCATGTGTCTTTCTCTGTCTACCGGTCTTTCTCTTTCGCTCTCTCCAGAGGCGGTTCCACCATGTTGATGACTGGGGATGCATCCCCCCACCGGAGTTCCGGATGACCTATTTTGCTTGTCAACCTATTTTCCGGTGAGTTTAAAAAAGTTAGTGAAAAATATTGCGAATTGCCTTCTTTTTTTTAGCTTGTCGACCTTTTTTCGCAAGGTTTATTAACATTTAGTGGGCAAGCAATGACCTTTTCTCTCTTTTCTTTTGTTTTTTTCTTCTTCACTTTGCATCCCCAACACCGACTTCCTAAAAAAATTTTCATCTCCCCCACCAAGAATTCCTGGAACCGCCACTGGTTCGCTCTATCACACTCCCACTCCCTCTCTTTCTCTCTCTCTTCCTCTCTCTCTCTCTCTCGCTTCCTCTGTCTCTGTCTGTCTCTCTGTCTCTCTGTCTCTCTGTCTCTCTGTCTCTCTGTCTCTCTGTCTCTCTGTCTCTCTGTCTCTCTGTCTCTCTGTCTCTCTGTCTCTCTGTCTCTCTGTTTGTCTCTCTGTCTCTCTGTTTGTCTCTCTCTCTCTCTCTCTCTCTCTCTCTCTCTCTCTCTCTCTCTCTCTCTCTCTCTCCCCCTATCAGCTGCGTTTCTTCGCCACCTGATTCGTAAGAACAGGCAATCTCATATTCACATATCCCCCATAGACTACATTGTATTCTGTATACACTATAATCAGTGAACAGCATTTGCAGTTGCATTGTCCGTCGTACAAACCAATGATTTTATCGTTAACGGTAATTAAAATAGGAACGAAAATTAACTATTGTTGTTGTTGTTGTTGTCGTTGTTCAGGCCCGTCTTTGTGTGTTGGAAATTGGGCACTGTGCCCGGGGCCCCGCACAACTTAGGGGCCCCGCGCGGCCCAGCCTTTTATGTTTTGACTTTTTTTGCTTATCAACTTCTGGAGGATAAATTAATTGAAAGATCAAACACCCAAAAACGTGATTACCTTTTTTTGCTCGTCAACTTTTTCGAGCATCAGAAAAAACGTTTTTTCACCCCCGCCGGGGCCCCTCATTCATCGCGGGGCCATAGGCACGTGTCTACCTTGCCCATACCTTAAAACGGGTCTGGATCCAACCCATCCGGGCCCCGCAGGCGCCAGGGGCCAGGTCCTCACACTAGCAACTGCTGTTATTGTTGTTGTTGTTGTTGCTGCTGCTGTTGTTGTTGATTCTGATACCCAGGGTGCGATTTGTGACCTGGAGCAGCGGGGGAGGGGCGACATGTCGAGCTTGGGGGATATAGTTGTTGGAGAAATGTAGCAGTGGGGATGTAGCTGTGGGGATGTAGCAATAGGAGGGATGTAGTTGGGCAGTGGGGGGGATAAGATTCCCCTTCCCCCTACAAATCGCGCCCTGCTTATACAGTACCTAATTATACATAGTTGAAGCAAAATCAATTTTTCTCAATGAGCAGATTTCCATCTGATGCTTTTATTCAAATCTTAATGTGAAGATGAAGATTCATATTTGAAATATTTTGCGAAAAACAGCGACCAACAGAGCAGAATAGTTTGAACTATTTGAACTGCAGAGGGCAGAGTGCTCTATTCAGCCCTATAGGGACTGTGCCTCGCCAATCAGTTTTGACTCTGATATTTAGGCCTAGTGGGCCTAATCAGAAATTATCGACTGATAAAAAAAGATCAAAGGTCGTTGGCTAGCGATCAAGATTTGAAACGCCGATCAGGTTGCACGTGTCACGGTATCAGGTATGGACGTTCTCTGGTAGTCTGATGCAGTGGCGTAGCCAGGATTTCCGGAAGGGGGAAGGTGTTTGGTTTTGATTATCATAACCAACTTCGAAAAATCTTGACAAGCGAAAAAGTTCATACATTTTTCCTCTCGTGCTTTTCCCTTTTCCCCCTTTGCAGGTGTACTGACAAGCAATAAAGTCGTCAACTTACATCTCCTTGTATCTTTACTCTATATCGCCGCTTTCAAATTAGCAGCCAGGGGGTTTTGACCCCAAAACCGCGTCCGAAAATTAAAAATGCATGGAAGCACATTTTAAAAAATTTCGTTGGCAGCCAAGGGGGTGTTAACGCCCAAACACTCCCCTTGGCTACGCCACTGGTTTGATGCTTCGAAGCGGTCTTTATCGAAATCATTCTAAGCTAAGGGCGTGATAACTAATTCTGATTCTCATAGCCGGGTTTTCGTAGGCGATATGCGATACAGTCTAACGCATTCCGGTGCGATAGCTACAGAAATTCCGCCGTAAATATTAGAACTGCGATGCCAGAACATTCGTCGAATTGCAATCACTGGTGGATCTATAGCGCCTTCTGTTTAGTAGCGCTTGAGTTCAATATTGAAAAATGTGGGTAAAATTTCTAAGGTCCGGTTACTGCATGCGAGTGATTTGCTCGAGTTCTGCGCTGTAAGTACAGTAGAATCTCGATATTATGACATCGGAGTATGTCCCACAGTCTGCAAGTACTCATTCAGTAGAATACCGTCAAGATGGACTCGGTTATTATAAAAAGAACTTTGGATAGACATACGCAGGGCGCTTTTAATAATAATAATAATAATAATAATAATAATAATAATAATAATAATAATAATAATAATAATAATAATAATAACGCGATCTCAAGTGGTTTAGGAGGCTAAGTTAGCCTATGTGAAACCCACTGTAATAACTTTATTAACCCCTTAACCGGATATATCCGTCCATTTTACATTGAGTTACAGTTAAATACCCAGTTAAGGGGTTAAATTAATTAATAACATAGTTTTCCAGGATAACTTGTCGACTTCGTACCACAGCCACCACTCTTTCCTGCACTATACAGGCCTAGCTTTTCCAATCCTTACTATGTATCGAGAAAGCAGGCTGAGAAAAAGTGGAAGACGGCACAAGGAGGCCGTTCAGTCCCTGGACGGGGTCCAGACACCGGCGATCTCCCCCTCCGGCCTTCCTCAGGACTACCCTGCCCGACCGACCCCCGACGCCGTCTGCGGTTACGTCGGCGGTCTCGGACCGTTCTACACGAGAACGACGCTGGAGGTGAGAACGCCGGCGTTCGACCCGGACGCCACCCTCGACAGCGTCTCGCGAACGAGACGCCGTCGGGTGCGATTCGAGGCGCCCGTCGTCATCGACGCCCGGAAGGAGATCAAGGGAAAGTGGATGCGCGAGGGAGAGGTCCATTCCTGGCATCCGCTGTCGTCCGGATCGCGGAGGTTCTACGAATCCGTCTGGATCTGCGTCTCGCTCGGGACGCTCTTCGTGTCGACGCTGCTGCTGATGGTGTCCTTCGTGACGACCTCCTGGGGCGTCGTGACCGTTCCGCTGCCTCCCCTCGGATCGATCGGTCAGGGAACGGTGTTGGATCAGCCGGATCAGGGACGCAGGATCTGGCACTTTGGATTATGGCGGTGCTGCAGGGACGACGGACTGTGTCTCGGGTTAAAATGGCCAGGTAAACGGTTCAATAGATGCTATGATATACTACTCCAGGAATTCGCTATATGATCAACCAATCAACCAATCAATCAATAAATCACTAAATCAACCATTCATTCATTCATTCATTCATTCATTCATTCACTCTGTCTGTCTGTCTGTCTGTCTCTGTCTCTGTCTCTGTCTCTGTCTCTGTCTCTGTCTCTGTCTCTCTCTCTCTCTCTCTCTGTCTCTCTCTGTCTCTCTCTCGTATATATATATATATATATATGTGTGTGTGTGTGTGTGTGTGTGTGTGTGTGTGTGTGTGTGTGTGTGTGCACGAAATGCGATGCAGATGTATCACTGATCAATTCGCTTATTTTACGTTTGTTTTCGAGTGTTTACAATCTGAATGATATCTGTAACATTGATCTTAAACGGATGGATTTAGAGTAACACCGACCACTTTTTGCAGCCAAATAATAATGGTACTGTAACAGTACGATCGATAGGCCCTAGTGTCGCGTTTAGGCCCTAATATTGTACATGGCGTCATTATGTCGTAGGCCTAAACGAATTATTGTTCAGTGATTTTGCGAATGTCTCCGTTTTAGCCTTCTACACGGCCACTCGTACATTCGCCGTTCTGTCCCTGTTTGCGCATGCGCTGACGTTCGCCTGGATGCTGGGGCACACTCTCGAGAAACTGCTTAACTACGAATCTTGTACGATGCTCACCCTCATCTCCAATTGCTTCATTACGTGTAAGTCCTTCTAATAGATTCAACCCCTCACGTAGCCTACCGACGCGCATATCATCGTCGGGGTAGCCAAGAGGGGTCTTTGGCCTAGCCACGAGGGGCAAGGGGGTCATGGGGGGAGCCAGGCCCTTTATTGAGACTGGGACCGGAATTGGAATTCTTGAAAAACCGTCGAGTAGTTGGGGTAAGTAAGTAGTCTCGTATATTTATATAGCGCTTTAGAAAGAGTATTACAGTAGTAGCTGCTTATTCTTATGCGCTTAATATTTCTTGAAATACCTATAGGCAAGGTGGGTTGTCGGTCGGGCAAAGGTCAGTGTATCCATGAGGTGGCGGGTCGGGTTGTTATAGCTACGGAGGAAATGACTGAAATGGAATAGGAAGGTTTTAAGTTTAGACCTAAAGGGATGCAGGTAGGTAGTATGAATGAACTCCAAAGCGCTGGGAGATTGACACGACAATGCTTTTTGCGTCGAAGTACCCCCCTATTCCAGAATTCTGGCTACGCCACTGAGAGAGCCACATAGGTCTATCCCCGTATTCGGATTTAGGTTGGTCACGAGATTCGTTCAAACCGGTGAGATAATTTCATCAGTTGTGTGTTATAGGATGATTGCCAATATGCTGTCATATAATACTGAAATATTTTCAAAATCTCAAGATTTGCATCTAATGTTGTCCTATTTTTGCTCGGGCGGTCCGGGGGCGGATGACCCGCGGACCTCTGTTGGGAAGCTCACGGGCGCTCCCCAGTCCCCAAGCCCCTTAGTCGATTATTATTTTTTTAATAATAATAATAATATTATTATTATTATTATTATTATTATTATTATTATTATTATTATTATTATTATTATTATTATTATTATTATTATTATTATTATTATTATTATTAGTGACGGTTTCACGTGGGGGATGAGTGGGGATGCATTCCTCGCCCCTCACCGGACTTCTTTTTTTGCTCGTCAAACCTATTCTTGGGTAAAGGTCTAGTAAAACTACGGGGAAAACTGCGGGTGACCCGTTTTTTGCTTGTCAGCCTATTTTTCGATAAAATTATATTAAAATTAGGGAAAAATCGCTTTTGTCAGCCTTTCCGACAAAGTTTTATTGATTTTTTTCTTATCTTTTCAACCCCCCAACAACTTCCTATTAATTAATTTTACCCCTCCCCCTCAAGAAATCCCGAAACCCAGGGTTTAATCCAGGCCGTTTCCGGGGAAATGCCCCTTTTCCCCCGGAAATTTCAAATTCCCCCGATAATTTCGGCATACTACATCAACTAACAGCAGCCCTTTAACTGACTTCCTCCGGCCTTGGCAGTTTCCCCCGAAGTCCAGGAGTCTGGATTAGACACTGCTGGAACCGCCACTAATTATTATTATTATTATTATTATTATTATTATTATTATTATTATTATTATTATTATTATTATTATTATTATGCACTTCTATAGCACCAGTTATAATACCCAAAGGTATCGATCGATGGTAGGCCTACTTCAAATCCATTGGCAAAAGACCTGGTCATTCCAGACATCTGACTGATATTGCATAGGCCTATATTGCCCAATGCCTCGTTGTCGTTTTTCCTGTCTAGCCTCGTTTTCGCTCATCGCTGTCGTCTGCTTCGGAGTGATCTGGCCGATCGAATTCTCCGCAATGTATCCGAACACCACGAATCATCTGAGCTACTCGTTCTACCTGGCGGTGGCAACGGTTCCGCTCACCTCCATCTCCGGCGCATGCGCACTGGTGGATTTCAAGGGCGCCTGGAAAGTCTACGAAATACGGGAACAGTTTGGCGTCCATGAAGAAGTCGTCGACGAAGATGAGGAGGAAGAAGACGAAGAAGACAACAGCAGCAGAGAAGCAGGAAGTGATGAAGAAGATGGCACCGATGAACTTCGGACGGCCGAGTTACGACAGCTGCGTCGTTGCACAACCGTTTAGACAGTTTCTCGCACGGATATTTTTAGGCCTACACCCCCTAATACCCCCCCCCCCAATTTGAGGTCGACCCTCTCAAAAAATGGTAATGTGACAATGGATGCATACAAAATGCATACTAATTAGCTCAGGACACCCCCAATTTCAGGTCGACACCCCCCAAATTCACAATCCTAGAAATATCCCTGGTTTCTCGTCATTAAATTTTAAGAAACGTTTAGGTAGGCCTATTTGATTTGTAGTCCTATGCATTTAGGCCTGAATAGGTTTGAAGTTAATTGAAACGATTCTCATAGTCGCTAACCTCGGGCTTCTTGCAATGACTTCTTGTTTAACATCAATTCGATAGCTGACTTCAACTGATCCATTAGGCCCTATAATGTGACTTTTAATTCGTTTCATCACTCTTCTGAATTTTTGCATATCTATAGCCTACTGTAGCACTAGTCCTTGCCGTGTCCAATTTCAAACAGGGTATCAATTTTATCATATTTTTGTGGTTTATAAAAGAAACCAGCTCTCTTAAGCGCCATCTTATCTCTCGATTGATTTTTTTTAGACATTTGACAGAGAATAGATTTCTGAAAGACTTTGTATAGTGTCGTTTCAAATGGCTCATTATTTTTCGTGGCATTTCGAAAGCTCTAGAACAAAATTGAGGCAGAATATATTGACAATTCTAGTAGGGTTTGACACAGCAAAAATGGGGACACAAGAATATGTGGTTTTAATTCATTTCATCACTCTTCTGAAGTTTGCATATCTATAGCCTACTTTAGCACTAGTCCTTGCATTGTCCAATTTCAAACAGGCCATGTTGGCCCACCCAATATTTGGCTTGTGGCGCCCTCCATGATAATGTCACACAAAATGAACTTGAATTATTAAATATTGAGAATATAGACGAGATTATAGCGGCGTTCACAAACGCTAAATGCCTCCTAAACCATTTAAAATCACGTCGTTATTATTAATCTGATAAAGCTTACGACGCTGAAACAGCTGTGAAACCAACAATAGGCATAATTATATATCAGGTCTACCTATCACCTGCGTCAAACTGGAAATTGGCAGTATATTTCTTCTAGGGACTTACTGTAACGAGTTGTATTTAGGTGGTCCTATTGGTCCATGTAGGTCTATCCGCTTTTAGTCATGCTACTTAAATAACTCCCATATAGGCCTACTACAGATAGACCTATTATTATTATTATTATTATTATTATTATTATTATTATTATTATTAATTTAATTTTATCGTCCGTTTCAAACGCATAGGTGTTCATCGGGGACGTCAAAGCTTCGGCTATAAGCTTAGGCCTAATACGAACACAGCACTCAGAGGCTAATGCGTTAGTTGAACAGAGGGCAACAGAATGAAATGGAATCAATCTATTTCATCACGTGTTGATTGTAGAATAACGGCATCTTGACTAGGACACTTTCTCCACTAAATTGAAATTCCATATATACAGTAACGTCTACCATGCAAGTGCACTTGGTAGTGCTTGTAGTATGGAGTGTCTAGATTAAGTGTAAATAAACGTAAATGTAGTTTCTTTGTCTTTTGCAGCGTAGGCCCTATTTGCTCTTTCAATCTGCACACATTCTCACCACAGTAGCGTCCACTTAAAAGGTGTCGGGGAGATTGATATACCTAAAACTAAAGCGGGAGAAATTGACTTGGTTGGAGGGGGAAAAGAAACAGGTCAATGCAAAATTTGTGTAAGTGCTGGGATTTTTTTTTTTTGGGGGGGGGGGGAAATTTTGAGGGGGTAATCTCTCCTCCCAAAAGGCCTGTATAAAACACTGATTTCATGCACACACGGACCTCAAGAATCAGAGGAAACACTGATCAGCACTAATGCTACTTAGTCAACTCCCTTAAAATAATTACAAATAACAATATTAATAATATTATATTTGCACTTCAATATTCAGACTTTGTGAACAAACAAAACATTTGACTGTCTATCTTTTACAAATGTGTAACACCCCCAATGGCTGCACATATTATGAAACTATGAAACTGCCGATATTACCTAACAACTCAAAGCCAACAATCATCACAAATTATACAATTTATTGACAAAAATGTTAGATTCAGTGCAATACAATCGAATTTGTCTAAAATTGCGTTCAAAGGACGGCTAATATTGTGGATATTTTTAAGACGACATCTACAGTAAGTTGAAGAGTCAACTAGTATTTCAATCACGTAGAAAATCCTGCAATATTTAGACAAGTGCAGTACTCCACATTACAGTATGTGCATTTGACTGTAATTCTCAATCAAAAACCTACATATTACAGATGTTTTAAAAGACATTACAGTATGAATTCATACGAAGTGTTGTGTAGAACCGCAATTGATGCATTCATGACAAACTGTAAAAAATACGCAGTTCCAATAATATCAGCTCTGTACCAGTGTTTATTCTAGACTCCTGGACTCCGGGGGGGGGGGGACTGAAAAAGCCGGGGGGAACTGACAAATCCGGGGGCAATTCTGCTAGGGGACTGCTGTTAGTTGATGTAGTATGTCAAAATTTCCGGGGGGATTTGAAATTTCCGGGGGGAGAGGGCAATTTTCCCCTCTGGAAACGGCCTAGATTAAGCCCTGCTCTGTACCAAGCTGTAATACTGTAACAACTGACTCACATATTGATGTAGCACAAGCACCCTTCGAAACAAGATAAATGTGCAGTTGAATCAATTTTGAACAGCAACGAGGCTTTCGCTTCAATTATAATGCAATTCTCGTGAAATTATCAACAAAAACACATTTATAAAATCCAAGGACTATGGCCACAAGGGTGTGCAGATATGCAGATCTGGCAGCTCACAATATTAAGCGCCTTAACAAGCCTCTGCCCATCGCTGTGGCCCTTCAAGTGCAATGAAAAAATATCATCATCACTGCAACTGTTACTGCGTATAACACAAAATTAATTTTAAGCAAATGCGCCAGTGCTTGACTATGGTTAAGACATGCTAGCACAGATATTAGCTGTTAGGCCTCTTGGTTTAAGCCTTTTAACATCATGTCTGCTAAGCCCGCCCCCATTTTTAGACTACCATAGGGGAGGTATAGGGGTTGGGCCCCCCTCACTTTTTCATTCACGTTCACACCAGTGCGTGCTAAGTCAGCAAAGATATTCAGTCATTGTTACAACTATACATGTATCATTATTACGGCATGCCACCAAACATTAATATGTGTCACAGATATTAACTAAACTGATAATTTCTATTCTATCCCAGGCAGCATAGCAAATAGTTCAAATTCATAAAGACATAAATAAATGTGAACAAAATGAATATAAAAACACGTCCACAGTTTTCGGTGACTAACTTAAATTCAAGTTTTATACTCGAACTGTTGGCTACATAGAAAACTAAAATGAGTAGAAGGTATGTCTACAGTAACAAGAAACAGTTTAACTAAATCAGTTTAAGCCATAGTAAAAGAGATATTAGAAACAATAGATGTACAAGTAATTTTCAATTTGGTGTAATTTTTAAATAGATGTCATTCATCAAAAAACCATAGTTGTACTACTTAAGATGAGGTCGCATGTTACTGCCTCACGCAGAAACCATCAGTAATTTAGCATATGCCTGTTTTAAGAAAATACAAAATTTTGTTAACCCCTTTACCGTCCATTTAAATTTTCGATGCCATCA
>CM030858.1:7872800-7990300 GCA_018105865.1 Metaphire vulgaris
CAGTGAAAATATGCTCAACGAATACAAGTGAGAATAACGTTATCAAAATGGACTTGATAAATGTCCATATCCAGAAAACCGAATGTAAGATTGTAAGTCAAATTTCCGAACGTGAAATGCTACTATTCAGGTAATTTACAAATAATATACTAGGAAATACAAAAAATTCAAAACATTTGAAACAAGAACTACTTCTTCACCGATCACTACTACTCAAAGTGTAATCCTATAACAGTGACAAGCTAAGACAAACATTTTGTATTAGACGACTTGTTGAGGATTGATGGCAACAACACAAATTTGGAAAATCCAAACAAAATTTGGTTCTTTCCCGTTATCCAGACCCCAGAAGAGGGATAGTGTAGTTGGCGTTATGGTTAGGTTAGCATCAGGGTTAGGTTTAGGGTTAGGGTCAGGTTCCCGACCGAAAAGCCATTACACTTCACTGGGGTCCGGATAACAGGAAAGTACCCAAAGTTTTACTACAAATCTGATTTGTTACACCAGGAAAACAATTTAAGAGTTCTAACACAGCAAAACGAGAGGCGTTAGGAACACAGGCATGTGATGATTGTTTTTTGATGCATCATTTACATTCTATACTCGAGTAAGAAAGCAAAGTCTTTCAGTCAATGTGCAGATATCAACAGAATCTCAATACAATGTAGATATTTAGAGTAGAAACTATTTACCTAAGAAAGTCAGCGTATTTATCAGCTTTTCTTTGGTTTCGAGTCAATATAATCTCTCCGTGAAACATCGGACGATGTCTTTTGAGATGAGGACGCACAGCTGTCGACAATTTCAGAACTTCCCGACAGAGTGGGGACACTGCCACCAGTCGCAGCTGAAAGCACTGTTTGCCGCTCCAATCTAATCCCAACTTTCTGCGTTTCACGATCTACGTTCTTGGAGCCTCCAGACATCGTCTGTGACTCATCAGCTGAAGAGATCCTCGCGGGTAACGGCGAATCAGTTGTCCGGACACAATCTGTAGGAACGCCAGTGGACGCTGTGGCACGGAACATTGCGTCCGACGAAATTTCTCCGTCGTGCGTCTCCGAGAATGACGGCCGAGTGACCTCTGTCGCAAGAGTTGACGATGTCTTTGATGACAGAGCTCTTACAGAGCCAGAGGACTCTATATTATTGCAAATAGGATCAAGGAAATTGACCTCTGAGGCATTTGTCACCTGTGCAATAACTTCTGATGAGGGTATACAGGTCTTAGCAGCGCCTGTAACAGCAGAAGTGGACACCAACGACGCTGAAGGTGACTGCAGTGCAGTATTGTTTGATAAGGACTGCATGATGCTAGACACTGTGACAAAGTCTTTGCAATTGCACAGAGAAGTTGCCGTGGTCTCAGCATTTGCAGGCCCACCAACATTCGACTCAAAAACCACTGTCGAAAAGCTGCCCATCGGAGCAGAACCGGAGCAAACACTTGGGTCATGAGCAACTGAAGTCACCGGAACAGGACAGGAAGAAGAGCGAGGCGAGACTGTAGAGTCGTCATGATCAGAAACAGCGGCAGTCTTCGCCAAACCGACATCCGATAATATCGAGGTCACATGACAGTCGGATTTTCTAACCGTATCCCTTGCATGTCTCTGCTCAACTTCTGTGGACCGACAGCCTGTGCGAGACGCGGCATCGCTAGAAGAACTCTGCGGCAACGAGGCTGGAGACCCTTGAGGAGAATTCATAATGCATCTCTCTTGATTGGCAGTAAGGGTAGCAGAAGATTGGTCTTCTGAAACATTGCTCAAACCGCCGCACTTAGACTTCTGAGCAGGTGACGATGAATCAAGAGAGATTGGAGACAGAAGAGCATTTAACGTAGTAACCGTTGAAGAACCCAAAGACAGTTCAGACTTCACAGACGACACTGCGTCGGTTTCAGCAACTGGCAATGACGACTTAAATGCGACAGGCGCAGCAGTCTTTTTGCCAGCCACGTCGATCTCACTCTGAGCAACAGTGGTAACTGGAGCATTATAAGCAGCAACTCCTGAAGTACTATTTGGGGCCGTCATAGCAGTGCCTTGGTTCTGTTCTTTTAAACGACACAGAAGCGAAGAATCACGCGAAGAATACATTTCAGTCTGCTCCTCCTTATTCGAAATACCGCTCGGACTAAATGCATCAGACGCGACCAACGTCACCCCCGATCCTGGAACAACACCGACCGGTTCGTCCCCCAAGCATCTTGACAAGTCATCATGTTCTTTATTCCAGCAACCAGCCATAACTGGCACTTCCTGGGATGTATCGGAATGTGCCGAAGATGAAACCTTTGACGATTCCTGAAGCTTTTCAGTCAGAACACCTTCAGCAAATGCTACGGTTGACTTAAAAGATATCTTTGGAGTTCCAATGGTGCCGACAACGTTCACTTCACCTTTGGACAATTCTTGCAAATCTTGAGGAGCAGACAGATACTGATTTCGTGATTCTGCTGAATCTGAGACAGGATATTCTTTATCTAACTTAGAGAAATCGCTTTTAGAAGCATTTTGATTCATATTTGAAGCTGAAGTCTTTGTTAAATCAACGCCCAAGCATCGGTCAGAAGAAGGCAAATCAATTCCTATTTCTACATCTCTCACAAACCCACATATCACCCCTGATCCTTCTTCTGCTGCCGCATCTCTTTTTAAACCGACATCACGTGGTACCGTGCCAAAAGCTTTGTTTTTGCTTTGTTGGTTTTCTGCTGTTTCTGGAAATGCCTGCATATCTTCTTCCTTAGTTAATTCAACGACAGTTGGAGTGAAGTAACGCAGTTCTTCATCGGTTGCTGTTTTCTTTGGAGTATTGTGCTGTGGTAGTGTTGGTTCAGGCGTCATCAGCATCCACGGATGGGATAGAAGTGACTCCAAACTGGGTCGCGCAGTAGGAGTGATACTCAAACACTGTCCAATCAGATCTTTGACCTCTAAAATGCAGAAATTAAAACACAGAGGTCAACAACTGAACATCGTCACAATGACTTTGGACAGCATCAATAAAATAAATACAAATTTATAGCAATAAAATATCATAGGATATTATCATAGGACATATTATCGTATTATCATATTATCATAGGGCACATATCATCATAGGACATATTATCGTATTATCATATTATCATAGGACACATTATCGTTCCATGTAAAGCGCTCTTGACTTTTGCCCTAGCTGTGTTACTGCGCAATACAAATTGTTATGAAGAATAGAATAGAATATCATAGGACATATTATCGTATTATCATAGGACACATATTATCATAGGACACCAGAATTTTATAGATAAAATAACAATTAGGATTGACATAGAACAGTGCTTTTCAAATCTTTTAAGCAACTCCAGAGTCACAATAACTAAGCAATATGAAACCTATTTCCCCCTTACCACCCAAATAAAAACAATTTTTCACCCAAATAAAAACAATCATTTTGAAAATATCTCAACATTACTCATACCATTATTCAAAAATTTTTCATATTGCTAAAATAATATAATCTATTGGTCTTTTAAAAATCTGAAATTACAGATCGACCAGATTTTGATGAAGATTAGCCAAGTCAGTAGTGACAGCTCATGTTTCACATCAACTAAACCTTGATTGGTAGCAAAAATAAACCAGGTTGTGACCTCACAGCCAGCCTCAACTACTATTCTATGACAGTTCCTGCAGGGCAGGATTAAGGTCTGAGTGGGCTGGGGGGGGGGGCTGAGAAAGAAAAAAGGCCGTTGCCTATACTGAAAATCTCTGACAACTTGCAGTGACAAGCAAAAAAAGGTTATCTCCCTTCCAAATCGTGCTGACAAGCAAAAAAAAGTTATCTCGAAAATCGGTGGGCCTATTTTCATGATGGACCGGGGGGGGGGGGGCTACAGCCCCCCACCTTAATGTGGCCCTGAGTTCCTGACCCAAATTCACATAATTAAATCTGATTCAAACTCAGAAATGATTTGCATTGAAGAAAACACACAGCACATGGCCATAAAGATGTACGTGCATACTTACAAGTCCATAACTGCACTGAAATACTATTGTAAAATTTGCATTCCACTTTCAGGACAATAAATACCCTACCATCAATTTAGCAAAGCTCTAGTCCAACTAATAAACCAGTTTTTGGAAACCTCATGAACTTTGAACAATGAATGTAACAAGTGCCACTTAATGTGCAGACCGCTTGCTACCACACTGACAATGCATTGTTCAATGTCACGTGAACATGATTTATTTCAATATGCCTTCGAGGCTTCGTATAATTATCTCCATTAAATCTGCACAGTGCTTCTAAATAAAAAAACAGAAGAATAAGAGCATCAATAAAAACCTAAGCCCAACTAACCCTCTAACAACCTAAAGACCACGAGGAAACCATTACCAAACCTTCCAAAATTTTTACACAAGTTCTATTGCAACAATCTACCAATCCTGCCTCATACTAATGAGCTAATTACCTGATGCATTCTTAAATACTTTCCTTCCTGAATAGTACATCATAAAAAAGGAATTCCATGAACAATTGAACATGTTTCACGCTCCAAAATTCAATGAATTCACAATAATGCAATGAAATAATTAATTCTCAGCTTAATATAAAGCTTGTAATATAATAATAATAATAATAATATTATTATTATTATTATTATTATTATTATTAAGCTTTTATAATGTTGTTTTCAATACTCATAGAGGTATCAATTGCAAGGGAATTACAAATTCAAACCACAAAAGTCCAGATCAATTCCAGATATCACTCATTGTGTAATTTAATGTAGCATTTGTATAGCGCCTCTTATATTTCTACGCAGAGGTGCTCCTGATTGTGAAACAGCAAGGCAAGCTATTGAAGAATTTGTGTTTAAAAAAGATAACAATAATGCGACAGCACCGTCCAACCGACCTGCAGACACATCCTTTCGATACATCGGTTGAGCGTCCAGAATCTCCTCGTCGTGCTCGAAGGGAATATCGCCGCAGACGATGTCGAAGAGGAGAATGCCGAGTGACCACACGGTGGCATGGACGGCGTGGTATCGCTGGTGTCTTATCCACTCTGGAGGACTGTACACGCGAGTACCTGCAATGTATTTAGGTGAAACAAGCGTCACTACAGAGCATGGTCAATGCCAGGACAATGGCAGCCATAGACAATAATAGTAGCACTACCGTGCACAAGGCATATTTAGCATCAACAAGCAGATGGTGATGTGTAAAACAAAGGTAAATCAAATAATTCAGGCTCACCCAGTAGCCTAGTAAGACATGAATTCTAACTAAATAAAGGACTTCTATAGTGCCATTATAGTAACTCTCTTGGCATCAGCCGATGGTTGCTTCAAAGTTGAAACATAATCCCCCATCATCAGGTCCTATTATAAATAAGTCAGTCCGATTTTCCAGTTCCAGTTATGGTAGATAAGCAATATAGAAAACAGATCAAGTCCTGAGTATTGATTGAAAAATTCTGTTGACTGAATGAGCATTCCTAAAAAAGATCCCATAATTTTCATACTCCAGTAGTTCAGAGTTACAAAATACTAAAAATTCACATTTACAGAAAGACCTTTAACAGAATCTGTTATCTATAATAATTTTGTCGAAGCCAGAGTCGACAAAACTATTCTTCTCGAACATACTAAAACTGTCTAAAAGATACCTTCAAATTCAGTGTAAATGCCATCCTTGAGATATGCTCCCGAACCAAAATCAATCAGTTGCAACTTTCCAGTATGCAGATCGATGAGAATATTTTCATCTTTCACGTCCAAATGCACAACTCCAGCCCGGTGAATTTCTATGACCGTCTCAACTATCTGCTTGAAGAAATCACGAGCCACGTCCTCCGGTAGCGGCCCGTTCTCGGTAATAAAATCAAAAAGATCTCTGACCGCTTCTCGCCGTTCCATCACGACCACAAAGCTGTCCGTCTTTTCGTAGTAATCCAGAATCTTGACGACGCCACTTACATGAGAAACCATCGACAACAGGTGAACTTCGATCGGCACCTTTTGTCCGTCCAACTGAAATAAATCCATTCAATGAACACTACTACACTACTGGCCAGTTATTAATACATTCAGCCCCCAAATATGGCTGTCTGCTGGGCCCGGGATGCATATTATATGTACATCCTATTAGTCTATAGGCTGTAACACAATGATTGATTGGCCCAGCCAGAAAAATGTGGTCAGCACTGAATGAGTTAATGCCATTTCATATGAATTCCATGGCCATTAGAAGGCAAAACCTTATCAATAGTAATATTTAAACAGAATACATACAAATCCTAACTATGATGAATGAAAATTTTAAAAAAAATTTCAAAACATGACCATGACAAAAATTCTCTTAGAGGCATTCTCACACAATAATTAAGCAAAAAGCGGTAGAATTTTCACCAAAAAAACAGCGGGAGTCTACCGGGGTAACTATTCCCACGCCTTAATTTTTTTCTTCCATGCAGCCAAAAATTTTCAGTTCCCACTGAGCTACCATTCTTGACTGCAGAAAATCAGCACACAGAGGCAGAGGCCTCTGACTTCCTTCTGTTTAACCTTGATCAGGCCCAGAATTAAGCCAACCAGAAAATCATTGCACTGCAGGTAATGTCAAGCAGCCAAACACATTTATCACTCATGTTATATAAATGAAACCAGTCAGTTACAATGTAGAACAATGTAATAGAACAATGTAATACGAGAAATGTCAGAAACTTGGTCACATGCTCCTTACTTACTTACTTACACTTAGAATCCTACATAAAATTCTATACAGTCTGGTTCAGTATTCAGAGAACTAAACAAGTCCTGTTTGAAGTTCAAGGTACAAGGTCAAAAACCGAGTTCAACAGCAGACCTACAATCATAACTGATGCCCATACACTGAAGGGAATTTCTCACATGCACTGTGACCTGGTATTTAGAAAAAAAGTGTCAACTCATTGTTAAGCTTAGGTCTCAAAGGATAATTCACTGCTTAGGAATGCACAATGACAAAATCCAGGCACGAACACGCGCACACACACACACACACACAAATGCTGTGCATGTATGTGTGTATGTAAGTATTTATGTATGAATGTAAGTAAGTATATAATTACCGGTATGTATGTATTCCCACACTAGAACTCACTTGAAAAAATGCATCTTGCCAAAATCATAACAAACTCAAATACTAGGATATTACCACATGTCATGTTTGAATAGTCATGGGAAAAGGTGCTATAAAAATTATACTATTACATTGCATGCCTGAAAGTCATAAGAACAACAAATACACGACCTCGATCAGTGATCAATTCAAACGCATCTGTATTCAAGAGAAATAAATATCAGACCATTCTGTCAAATAACAGTTATTATTTTTGCAATGATCAGAGGTGTAGAGAGGTGGTGGGAGGGCATATGCCCCCGGGCGCCGAGGTGGGGGCGCCAAAATTGGGTATATGGGTAAGTGAAATGCATAATAAAGAAGAAGAAACATGTGCGACGACCTTTTTTTTGCTCGTCAGCACTGTTGAGGGCCCCAACGGTACACTTTGCCCCCCGGCGCTGGATACCCTCGCCACGCCTCTGGCAATGATGGGTGTATAGAAGAAACTAATGGGATAACCATTGCAAAGCAAAATATATGACACAGTCTATGGTCAGGAATACGATAATGATGCAATAGCTTTACCTCAACCCATTCAGTCACTTTGTCTTTCTCAATGTGCTTCATGGCCACCTGAAAATGTTGATTCAACATACAAATCCTAATCAAGGAATTTCTAAGCTGTATACAGAAAAATACTAATCAGCAAAGGGCAGCAGAATAAAAAAGAAAAATACTGCTGTGTGACTGGAGCATCAAGTATGCCCTTCGCCAACACCTGGCAATACAGCTAGTGCAGCACCTTCCAGATGGTGTTGCTGCATACCTAAGCACAAGTGCCACTTGTGGCATGACTGCACTGTTGACGCAAAAATAAAGCAATTCATTTCCTGGGCTTCCGACTCCAATACCAATAACCCACAATTGTTCCATATCTGGCTTCAAGAGCTCATGATCTACGAATAGCTGTAAAATCATTAGCTACTCTAAGCACAGGATCTGAGCATTCCTAGGAAGTCAGAAAATTCAATTAGCAGGCTTACAAATAATCTTTTAATTAACATATCATGACATTTTATTGACACAAGATACAGCTAAAAAGGCACTTTTATTGCTTTTACTGATGCAAACTTATGTATAAAGTGCTTAAAAGTCAGTTTTTCTCAGTTTCATCTCTTTCTATGCTGAGTAGAGAAAGATCACAGATTTCTGGTGACCCCTTTAAGTTGTGCCACTGTCTAAGCAATCTGTATAAACTGGGAACATTAGAACAGTGACTAGTCATATGCTGCCATATGCCATCTGATTTCCATTGAACTCAGTGGTTTTCACAGCTCAAAGGCATCTACAGCATAATTCTCACTATGTTATGTTATCTGGACAATTTATACAGCACAATAATCAAAGCTGAAAGCTAAAGTCAAGAGCACTTTACACTACCACTCGAACGAGATGTTGAAGAAGTACGTTTTTAGTTTCTTAGAGAATAGATCAATATTTGACTTGTTCAAAGCTACGTAATGAGTTCCAGAGTGCAGGGTTGCCCCACGATACGGACCTCTCGCCAAATTTCAGTATAAACAAACTGAACCATATACAGATATAGAATTGATTCAAATTCATCTGAGGTCACTCCTAATTAATAAATGTCACACACCCATTTTAATAGCATGGTTATTTTTATTTCCAATCATTACCAGCATGCTATTTTTATTTCCAATCATTACCAGCATGGCTATTTTTATTTTCAGTCATTATCAGCAGTACTACTGTATGTAACTGCATTCTACCCCTGTTAATCTAGTGTAGATAAGGTATAGTATGGCTAAACCCTTAATGGAGCCCTAGTGGCATAGCCAGTGGATCATCTACAGATACAGGCAGGCAGCTACACAGGTAGCTTATGCTATTATTCTAGTTTTCCATTGTTATTTCACTCTGTTCTGCATTTTTCTATGCCTGGGTGATGAATGGCTGGGTTGGTCTCCAGTACCACGACCTGATATTAGCCCACCCAAGTGCCAGGTCATGCTCAATGCTACTTGACTTGTGTTGTTCTAATGCGAACCAGTCTTAACACAACTAAATATCACACATCCTGAACAGAACCCTGACAATAAAATCAACTAGATTTGACTGTGGACAGAAAGGCACATTAGGGTCATAAATGACTCACAATAGAACAGACAGTGTTGTGTTAAAGTGCTAAAGAACAATAAGGCAAGACACTATTCTATAATCTAGCATTAAAGAAGCCACAATGCTCACCAGCTGCTGATCTTTTTTGCGTTTGCCAGCATACACTGTTCCAAATCCACCGCTGCCGATAACATTTTCTATGCTATAACGTTTCTCAATCACTTGATCCTTCTCTCGTTTCTCTAAATCAATTACCGGTACACACAAATAATTTTATTTAATAATAAAAATTTTGCCATCCATCTAAGCAATTATCTAATTATCATTGATCATTAAAACAATCTGCCATGTGTCACATACTTCCTGTTTAGAAGAATATATATATATATATATATATATATATATATATATATATATATATATATATACATACATACATACATACATACATAATACACATACATACACATACCTATACATGAATACACACACATACAAGTCCACTTCTTACTCCAGTGTAAACTTTGACATACATAAACTCAAGTGTTTAATCAATGGAAGAAGATGCCACGAGCCAAGCAAAAGACAGTCACTGTCCTCCTTCAGCCAATACCAACAAAAATTTAAGGTGCAAACCCCTTCAGCCTTCTTATGGGTTTTGGGCCTATGCAGCGAACTACACCTCTTAAACGAAGATACAGACACACCCACATCATTCACCCACATGCATACATGATGCAATAAGCTTAAGAGGCAAAGAATCAGTTTTTATGAGCACATATAAAATTATCTATAAAAATTGGAAAATCAATATATATATGTATGTACGTATATAAGCAAACGGAAATAATCGAAATAATCGACGGATCATAAAAATCGGGTTGATAAATATCGCTTTATAAATAAATGTTTGCATTTTCTGCAAAGATACATCGAGATCCGATCCGATCGACCTGATCGATCGACAGTCTTGCAGCAGCTCAGATGCCGAAGAAAATACTCGATTTTCGGGCAAAATCGTTAAAATCGACCGACGATTCCGAACCCATCGCGTACAAAATTTCGTCCAAATAAATCTAATTTCGCGAGAAAACGACGAAAACAAATCTGTAATTTTCCGTTCGTCCGCCGTCCGCCGTCGTCGTCCCTTCGACCGACCGATCGACCAACCTTTCATGCCTTTCCCTGTGCCGTCCCTCGGCACGACGAGTCCGCACGAGAAGAGGCTCATGTTGCTGATCTTGCGCGACAGCAGCTTCGACATTCCTTCGCCGCACGAGAAGCAGAAATTCGCGAAAAAAACATGAAAACAAAACTATCCGACACGACAACTCAGACGCCAGACTGATCGTTCATGAATAATGAAAAATTCTCATGTATATTTATTTTTCTGTTGACCTATTAGCGTCTAATGAATATTCATAATCAATGCGTAGAATATATATATATATATATATATATATATATATATATATATATATATATATATATATATAAAAATGTGTGTGTCTACTGTTCTCAACTCTACATCATGTATGTATATAGAGTGAGATTAATGAATATTTATTATTTTTATATTGTGAATATTCATTAGACACACAGAGGCCAAAGAGTCTCACGTTCTAATGCCGTCTTATGTATGTAGTCCCATGTTTTTCTTTCTAAACTAAAATCATTTCTCTTCTTTTTTTTGAATGAATGAATGAGTTAAAAAATCACTTCCTCCATAGCTGCAGCGTCCTGCCAACTCGCCCTTTTGATTAAACGACCCGGCATGAATGACCCCACCTTTGGCTACAGCTACTTTTTTGAGATTGAGCGCATAGGAATAAGGAGCTACTTCGGTGCATCTTCTGAAAGCGCTATAGAAGTTAACGAGATTTTACTTACTTACTTACTTAGTGTAGGTCCAGAGAGAATATATGAATATTTATTACTCTATGTGAATATTCATTTATCGCTGCGAATGCCAAATTTTTTGTGTGAATGTTTATCGTGAACGTAGTGAATATTCATTAGATGCTACAAGACCAGACAGAATTTTCATGAATGTGACTGTAGACTGAGTCACTAGGCAAGAAGGAATGAAGGCGTGGGATGGTTCATGAATATGTAAACGGTCTTGACGAATGAGATTTGGTTGGAACATTGCCAATACGGAATTGCGTAAATCTCTGATTTCCATCGTTCAATGATCGGTTATTAGGAATATCAGAATGTCTTGTCTAGAACCATGGCCATGCCCCTAGAAACCCCAAGAACGGCGGATTTGCATTGTCTCGATTATACCCACCAGCGGACAGCCACAGGCTAAATCAAAGAACGATGGGAAATTATAATTTTATACATGGTCATTAATTTTCATCATCATTTTTTGCTCTCTGCCACCTCTTTAGACACAAAATGTTTCCATGAATTAAGTTCTATCTTCTGTTAATCGTCTCCTTCTACGATTGAAATTCCTTTCGTGTTCATATCTTCTCTGATGTTGTCCATCCACAATAATCTCCCTACTAGTGTTGGCCAGCTCACAGTACTCCCTTGGGGGCATGAAGACAGACAAGAACAAACTTTATTATGTTTTGTTTAGTCTTACTAGAGGGTTTGGAGAAGCGTGGTGAGCACCCTCAGCAAGGTAGCTCAGACACCAGAAATTTTGAGCAATATATAATTAGATGGTGTCTCTGGTGCATATTTTAAAGACTATGATTTTTTACTGAGTGGCCAAAAGCTGTAATATAAGTACAGTGTACATATATCGACTCTGTGAAAATCACCATGCCCTCCCAAAAATATTTCTCATCAGATCTGTGCCAATCCCATGACTGATTCCAGCCTGAATAGGGGGCTGGCCCCCACGTGACTATGCCAGTCCTGATCTTTGACATTACACCCACTCCCTCCACCACTCCCTCCAAACTCGAAAACAAAACTATTCATTTTCACAATCCAATTTAATATCACAATACTCACAGGACATCCAGTTGCAAATAAGTGACTTTTAGCAGTCATACAATAACAATAATGCCACAATCAACTGACAATAGATAGCAATCAGAGAGTGATATACATTGATGGCCAGAATGGCAGACTCTCAAATTTAATAACAGTTTTCTGAATTCTGCCACAATTGATTATCAAAAATAAATGAGGTAACAAGCCACATGAAGACATAATGCATCAAGTGCAGTGCAATAACATCAATAACAACAACAACAACAGCAACAACAACACTAATAATTTAGTCATAAAAAGATAAATTAGACTATCAGATGCATATTACAGGCTGACTGTAGTCAAAACAGTAGACTAATCATAGAAACAAACTGTCATAAATTATATCAATAAAAAATAACAATTATCATAATCAATGTACAACTGGCTGGCTCATTATATTCAAGTCAAAATGCAAATTTAATAAATTAGGAATATTCGACAGAATTCAAATATCTTCAGATACATAAAAAGATCAAGGCTCTGATTCAACACAAAGAAAAGAAGCCTCGCGGCACCCAGGATAGCAGACGACAGCGATGTTGCGCACAAAATATCATCGACACGAAATATCACACTTCAAAATATCCCGATCATAAAATCACGATTTCCATAGGCATATGATCCTTAAAAATGCAACAAGGGTCTATTTTCAGGTTAAGAGTGGGCCTACGGTCAGAAAACAGGCGAATAAGGACTATGTTGCGTCTTTGGAATAATAAAAAGCCACATTAAATTTTCGCAACATCTTGACGTGCGATATTTTGCGTGTGACATTATTGACGTAAACTGCACAGGACAACTCAGAACCACTGTCATTCTCGTTCACAAAATTCCTTAAGATTTTAAATAACTTCAATTACAAAAGCAAACCTTACAAAACAAAACAAAAAACACAAACTTCTGCTTATGCTGCCCGTTGATCTGCCTCTTGATTGTGTATTGCATATTTGTCTTATGCCTACTGCTCTTTGGTGTTCTTGTCTCAGACTTATACAAACTAAGAAACTCAAACATCTACTAAAAATACATAGGATTTGCTAGAATTTGTCCTAAACTTGGCATCAGCATTCTGATTTTACTTTGAAATTGTAAAAACTAATGCCTCTGACAAACTATCTTTACACACTGCATTAATAAGCTATAAGGAATTATATGAGCTTGGCCAACCACAGGAAATTGATGCAAAAGTCAATACATGGTAACTCATCTCTTTGGACATGCATGCCGAATGAAAGTTGACAGAAAGATTAAGGCTCTACTGCTAGGAACAATGGATGACCGAAACAAAAACGAAATACCAAACAAAAAAATGAATGGTGTGATTATAAAAGCAATGGCCTTTATACACAAGTTAAGCCACAAAACTCTGAGGAGCAAGAATGGGAGAGCAAACTGTAAAGATGGCACGAGGCACCAATGAGAACCATGTCTGATGATGATGATGATGATGATGATGATGATGGTGGTGGTGTTGGGGACAGCAACTTTACCAAAGCTTACTTTACACTGATACAGAACCACAGCAAGTTTTGGAAAAGAGTATCTACTCCTTTGTGAGCATTTAAAGTTAAAATACAGGCCTTAATAAATCCCAATACACAGGTAACAAGCTCTAAATAATGCTATTTCCAAATAAACTATTAATCTGCCAATGTTACCAAAATATTTCATACTGTGGTTGTATTGAAAACTGTCTATTTGTACAAATAACAATAAACACGCATGCATTTGGGCTATAATACAAATGGTGAAAGAGTACAGTTTCAAGAAAAATTTCAAACTATAAAATTTGACAAAATCTAATACAATTTGGATACAGATGCCACACTCAACCTCAAAATGAGAGTAGAAAGCAAAATGTGGACAGTAGTAACAATTTCATAAAAGACTTATTAAAATTTAGCCACATTTTCGTTGTCATCAAACTTTCATCAGCACCACATTCCACAAGATACTGTAAGAGCAACAACTACTGGTAATGAAAATCTTATACACGATGAATTGGTTTGAATATGACTATTCAGTTTCCAAGCTCAGGGTTATGATTAACGACAGATCAAATTTAACAATTTAAGCACAGTATGACACAGCACAGAAAAATATAACTCTTCTGTACAGCAGAATTGAACACATGAAAGACATTAAGAAAACAGTTTTAAGTCTTGACTGGAAGAACATATTTCTGCCTGGCTGCACCTAAGCCTATAAAACAATAACACAAATAAGGAGTAATGAGGAACATTCAGGAACTAGGACCATTGGCATAGAAACAGAGGGGATCGGCCCATCCCATCCGGACTGGGACTGGTCCGGGTGTGCAAAACCAGTGAGTACTTGAGGGCGGAGGGGGTGGGGGAGGTAGGTAGTATGACAGAAGAGAATATGTTAAAGATCAAAGCGCTTGACAACACAACATCCTCTTCTTTGTTGTTCAAAACTTTTTTTTACTCGAAAACGTCAGAGTGCCCCCCCCCCATTTTAAAATCCTGGCTATACCACTTGAATGG
Source organism: Metaphire vulgaris (assembly GCA_018105865.1). Lineage (NCBI taxonomy): Eukaryota > Metazoa > Annelida > Clitellata > Crassiclitellata > Megascolecidae > Metaphire > Metaphire vulgaris. The sequence continues at coordinate 7,887,547 of CM030858.1, forward strand.
GAGACAACACAGTGTCTTCATATGATGACACCAACTACTATTTACATTCTCAAGAAAAAATGTCATTCAATAATTAATTCAAGCATATTTTACATGACACCTGAAAACCGACAAATGTCAAATAACTTAACCATAAATACATGTATCAGTGATTAATTACATGCAGTTGTCAACATGGCAAGCACATCAATATATAATACAGCAAAGCAGTCAAACTATTTAGTCCAATTCTGATAAAGATCACCTTCTAACCATAAACTGAAAAATCTATTTTGAGTAAAAAATTCATCTTTTTTAACATACTCAAGCAATCTGATATCTCATTTGATATATGATTGATTATTTAACTGTATAATAGTAAAATGCTTTTAAAATACAGCAAAGACAAACTGTGTCTTGATAACTATGCAAAACAATTCACAATATTAGCAGATCATCAAGGTAAGCACCAAAATCTGAAAACTGGTACAATATATATATATATATATATATATATATATATATATATATATATATATATATATATATATACACACACACACTCTGTGACCCAGTAAAAACATGCCACTTTATATTTGTCCATAACTTTGGCAAATGTGAACTGATTTCCAAATTTTTTTCACTATTTTACTCATAAATAAATGGGGAACAATGTCATATATATAATTATATATTATTTATGACACCCTCAGCATGTAGCACCCCACCTAGTAAAACTAAAATCAGCAGGAAAATAGGAAAACTGGCATATAAAACACATAATTGTTATTGTTCATGACAATCTATATAGCGCCATAACATAGCAAGGACCAAATAATGTCTCATTTGGTTTACTGATGAAAAGGTGTTCATGACAGCCATGTCCCGTCCAGGACTCCACAGAATGACTGGGTTTATGCGCCATCTGTATCAAGAAAGAGAGAGGTTGTGCCGGAGCGTCTGCTGCAGAGGCGTTCGATGTTCAGTCAGTCGCTGATGGTTGCCGTCAGCGAGTCAAAATTTGGCTGAGCTGACCTCATCTTTGTGCAGCCTGGAGTTAATTAAGATCAATGGTGCCTGTTACCGAGATGTGCTGCTGATGCAAGATCTGCTGCCTACGACCTGGGACATTTCAGGCGAATTCTTCGTCTTTCAGCAATACGGCACTCCGTCATACAGGGCGCGTCAGACCGTTGGCTTACAGCAGGAAATGCCTGCATTTATTCGACCAGAGCCCCCAAACAGCCCAGATCTGAACTCTCTGTGAACTACAAAGTTTGAAAAGGAACACAGAAGTCGGTCTACCAAACTAAAGTTTGCAGTGTCAGTCAACTGAAGGAGTGGCGTCAGTCAACTGAAGGAGTGACTGATCACTGTCTCAAACGAGTTGGGGCAAAGCGTCACTCGATGATGCTAATGGTGAATAGCACAAATGTCTGCATGCATGTGTTCGCAAAAGAGGACACCTCGAACATTTGCTTTGAGCTTTGACTTGCGATAGTTTTGCTTTAATTCAAATTTTCAATTCAGAACATTTTTTGAACAATTAAGAACATTGTGTTTCACACAACAGTCTTTGCCTGTTTTCTACTTATTTTAGTCTTACCAGATAAGGGTGCTACACATGGCATTGTAAATAATATGTGTGTGTGTGTGTGTGTGTGTGTGTGTGTGTGTGTGTGTGTGTGACACTCTCCCCATTTATTTCTGAGTCAAATAGTGAAAACATTTTGTAAATTGGTTCACATTTGCCAAAGTTATGGACAAATATATAGTGGCGTGTTTTTTTATTGGGTCACAGTATAGACACAGAAAAATTAAAACAAAACAAAACTGAAATGACTAGCAGCTAATATTACAAACGATAACAACATGAGTAGAAACAACACTAGAATTCTAGTTTTCCTGCAAGTTATGTTAAAGTATTACTATGCTAGCAACCAGTTTCATTTTGCTCAATTTCTGGCTCAGGTTAAAGACTCTACAGACCTCCATCAGTTCAGTTGTTTGAGAGTACACATATAATCCGTTGTTATGCATAAAGGCTGGCAATAAATGACTTTGAATAGACAAAATGAAACAGAAACACTCTAGAGAAAGTAAGTGACTATCAGGACAGACTGCTTTAATGATTTGTCTAAAATTAAACAAAATAACACTTTTAATGATTAACTCCATCACCAGCCGTGATGTACAGTGTACATATATGCGTCCATTTTACATTACGTTACAAATAAATGGTCAGTAAAGGGGTAAAAAAACTTGTACCAGTAAATGGCAGCAGATTTTCTATGAAACAATATATACTCAAAATGAACTCTTACAATAATAGCATAGAACAAGCACAAAGACATAATAAATTCATAATAAATATTAGATCCATACTTGATAGCAGTAAATGCATTTCACGATAAAGTTAAACTCAACCTCCTTCAACAAAAAAACTTGTTATGATTCCAGCATGAGAAAACTTAACACACAAGGCAAACTGACTGAATTGTTTCCATCAAAGTTTTTCTGTGTATAAGTGAGAGTTGTTGAACAAGCATTTGAAAAGAGGTCAGTGCAAATACAATCTCTCATAAGCAATAACAGCTGGTGCAAAGACTTCATGATGAACAACAAATTCAAATGAAGAGCTTGATTCAGAGAAATGTACACCAGGAGAAAACAAATCAAGCACAATTTCAACAGTCCGATGTTCACTTGAACATAACCATTTATACAAACAGCATACTCCAGAATTTATGCCCGAGTAAACTACCACGCATAACAGTACACAAATCACAAGCAAAACACCATCCTCGTATATAAATTATATACTATCGAATTGTCTTTTACAAATTATATAATAGATACTCATCTCAATTAAACTTTTCCATGACTGATCATCATGTTTGATCATAATTATCCACTATCCATAAATAAATCCAATGATTCTCAAAAGTATAAAAACAAGTTACCGGTATTCCTCTTTAAATCTTGTTTCTTTTGACCGAGAAGTCCACACGCATGCAACAATAATCTCGAACGCGTTGCAGACAATATCAGGCGGCAATACAAGCAAACATTTCCAAAGAGTGACTAGAATGAGAAAACTTTCTGAGTGGAATCTGACCAAACACTACTAGATGGATATGTAAAACCACCATTACTATGGACCATCACACAATATATATACATATATATATATATATAATACCATCGGGAGCTGTATTGGTATAAGTGCTATGACAACATAAGAATCAAAGAATCAAATTCACGGCAAACACTCTTATTCACGTACCTTCAGAACAAATTGGGGTCCATTGTCAACAGAAACAGTTTCACTTCAACACTGAGCAAGCAGACAGTCACTGATTTGTCGAGTCCAGTCGGAAGTCGTCATGACGATGCAGTGTCATAACAACGAAGTTCTATGGTCGTCCAGTGTCACATCGTCGGCAAACTGACATCGCTGCGACAACAACAGAAGACTCAAGATAACATCGCTCATCATTTATCTCACACCACACAGTACGCAAAATTGCTATGACGACGTGAAACTCAAGACAGCAATGCCCGGCGGTCATCAAACGTCCTACCAGAAGCACCGGGAAAGAATGAAAAAGTGCCAAACTGGAAGTTAACGGGAGTCTTTGGGGAAGAGCAAGGGTAGAAGTAATCACATTCCTCTGCTTGCAAATAATTTCGATTAAGAGTTGGTTCTGATTCGCTACGATGTATCTTTGGCAATGAACGCACAAGAGACTCCAGTGATGCTAAAATCTATAAAAGAAAGTTGCAATAGTATTTGTTAACACCACTTTTAAACACCTATTTCCAAGCAATTTCTTAACATTAACTCACCAAATTGTACATTATTAAAAGAATGTAATCAACCAAAGCAAGCAGATGCTGGTCACAATTCATTAGCATAAAGCAGGTAAAAATAGATTTTGCATTACCACCATAACGATAACATGTCCCAACCTTGGCAATGGTGGAGATGAAAAATGTGTCCAGTTAATAAGTAAAATATTTATAACAAATCTAAAGTATCAAAAAGATATAAATGGCAAAATCAATAGCAAAACATACCTGTGGAAATAGCGGCCGTTCGCTGACGTTGTAGCGAATGCAGTCTTGCAAAAGTCTCTTGAACGCTTTAGGAGAGTCCGAGCGCAACTGAGACATATCTGGTTTCAGAAAGCCCTTACCCACCATAAAAAGTATCTAAACATCAACAAACCATTGAGCAAATTCAACTAGTCTTACCATAGGAAAAAATAATAATCGGATATTCAGAAATTTGGCTCATAGGCAATGATCTCTTAATGACTGCTGTGTTCAACTGCAAAATCAGAAAATGTCATAGAAAAATTCTATCATTAAATGACATCAACTGAGATGACATACGACCAAGTGCTCTTTTTCTAAATGCATTTACGCCACAATCAATTTAAATATGGAGAACCCACTTCTGCCACTTCACTTCCAGAATTATATTTGTTTCTTCTAAAATAGCTAATGGCAAACACTGCCAAAATACACAGGACTCTTCAAACTTGTATAAAAAAATATTTTTTGGACTGACCACCTACTGTAGGCCTGCATCAGAACAAATCTTAAAATGGATAATAAGCTGGAAAAAAAATTTATTTAGCAGATTCTACATTTAACTCGAATATAAAAATAATAGCAAATCAATATGAACAATTAATATACATATTCTATTTCCTACTTCCTGATATATATATATATATATATATATATATATATATATATATATATATATATATATATATATATATATATATATATATATATATATATAAAGGCACTCACTGTACCAAATAAAATATACAATTGTATCCATTATTGTCATTGCAAACTATCGGTCTAATTTATAGTAGAAATCACAGGGGCCCTAAGTAATATGTTAGCACAAGTGGGTTGTTGCTGTAACCAGTCTCATTACAACAAGACTCAAAGGATGACCCAAGGGGTTAATTATATTATGATTATTATTACACTGATAATTTCTTGTGCGCCATATTACCAAAATGTCAGGAGCAAGGGCACATTACAGAGTCCAGTAAAAATAAATAAAATAACAGTCATAAAAAAAAATGAATGGAAAACAATCTAAGGCAGAAAAGAAAAGGATTTGTTAACCCCTTCACCAGACGCGACAGCTCAGAGACGCCCAACATTATCTTTCTTTATTTGGGTGCGACGGCTGGGACACGCCCTCTAAGTTTTGTAGTCGTTTGTCAATCGGGTGTGACGTATCAGACACGTCTTAAGTTGTAAATCGCTTTTTTCTACTCCTGTAACTTAAACCTATGGGGTACTTAAAACATAAAAAATACATAACTCAAGAATGACACATACTTGATCTTTGTTGGTGATATTGGAGTATGGCAATTGACCAGCCATTAATTCATAAAGAACAATTCCAAAAGCGTAGACATCGGAACTGAATGTGTATGGATTTTCATCTTTCATACGTATGACCTCAGGTGACTAAGAAAAAAACAAAACAACTGATAAGTTAAAAACCTTTCTCTATTCAAAAACTAACACATGAAAGTGCTTCAACAGACAATTCAGGAGAGTATCAATTCTGTCTTCAATGAGTTATCAATTTGAATTCAATCCCAGGCAGGGATATTTCTAGGATTGTGAATTTGGGGGGTGTCGACCTCAAATTGGGGGGTGTCCGAAGCTAATTAGTATGCATTTTGTATTCATACCATTGTCACATAGCCAAATTTTTTTTGGGGTGTCAACCTCAATTTGGGGGGGGGTGTTGGCGGTGTTAGGGGGTGTAAAAATATCCCTGAATTCCCAGGGAAGAGAGAGACGGCGTATTTCAGGTATTCGTATGTCTACTGGACATTAATACGGCCCATGTAGTGCTATAGGCTGATAACTAGTAAAACTATATCAAAGCACAATACAAAATGAAGATCTAAATTCTAGATTTTCAAATGTGAAAGACTCAGAACAAATGTAAGAATCAATGACATAACAATCACGTCTCTTCCAACACAAATGATTAGTGAAACAGCAACAAATAGGATGAAAGATTATAAAATCTTTTGATACAGCGGAGTTGGCCACAGTCATATCCATACACAATGGCTAAGGATGCTTCTGAACAATTTCCAAGGCAAAGTTATAGAAACATTCAATAAACAGTCAAGCTACAAAATTACTGTCAAACCTCATCCAAAATATATACCAATATACCCTTAACAGCAGTTGGCATTCACAAAATATTATAATGGCTAAGAAACCATATCGGTGAATTAATCAGAAGGCTCCATGCTGAAATATACAGACACTAAAATAAAAGCGATGAAAAGTAAAATCTTCACGTTTCATCTGTAACATCTCAATAGCCACTGTTTGGTCTCTACATGAAAGAACTTCAGCAAATAAACATGAAGTTTAAAATACAATGGCAATATACCCATAACCAGTGTTTATTCTAGGCCCTTTTGGGGGTATTTCCCCCCCAAAGTTTGAAAATTCCCCCCAAAAACTCCTATATGTTGCATTGGAGGATGGAAATTCCCCACCCAAAATGTGACGAGAGGGTTTTTTTAATTTGGAGAGGGGAAAAAGAGAAGGATATGACCATATAGAAGAGTATTTGAAAGAAAAGGAAGGATGTGATGACCTTTTGTTTTGCTCGTCACCACATTCGAGAAAAAATTATATCAGGATGACCTTTTTTTGCTCGTCAAGGTTTTTGGGCAGACAAACCTCCCCCCAAACATTTCAACCCCCCCCAATGTCAAGGTGGCTAGAATAAACACTGCCTATAACTACTTTAAAAATTTTGAAATAATAGACATTCTGCAGATATTTTGTTCCCCTACCATCCAGAGTATTGATCCAGTCAAATGATGAAACTGCTGTGAACCATTCCACCTAGTCTTGACAGTTGCAAGACCAAAATCACCAATTTTTACAGTAACATCATCAGTCAAAAAGATATCTGCAACGTTCATCAAGGATACTCAAAAAATAACAATTACTACTGCCCTTAAAAGAAATAATACAAAATATTCTAAAAAGAAGACAAAATGAAATATGATCAATTCAAATCACACCGTGACCTTTCAGAAAATCTTTCTTATTGGCTTTCAAAGTAAGGTGACATACATACACACATACACAATACATCATATTGTGACTTTGTCTCTTAACCCATTCGCACCATAAGACCGATATTTCAGCTTCATAACCTATTGTTTATACGGACCACTGTGGTAAAAGGGTTAAGTAATGCATTCTAAGTCTGAAACCTTGTCTAAAAATTTGTCTCTGAATTGTGAACTGTATCTAAAATTCAATAATAAAACTCAATCAGTTGCATCAATAACAAAACTCTATAACAAATTTAAAAACAGCAAAAGTTACTTATGCAGTCAACTTCCAGAGCACTGCAAGTGCCAGCAACGAGCAAAAGTTAAAATGGTCTATGAACTGTGACAAGTTTCACTGTGATTTGATATATCAACGATGATAGGCACTGAAGATGATAATAGCAGCCTACCAAGGGCCGCTAAAATAAATACCTGACATAGCAACTGCACACAATTATCAAAACACATACAACAACCATTTGGTCACGTGATCACAGGAGAGGACAGAGCAGAATAGAAATGGATTACGTATGATGGAAAAGTGTTGGAGAAGAACCTATATCGTTGGCATTAAGTTTCAAGAGTGTTAAAGAAACCCACTTAAATTTATATTACATCCAGGGCCTCCGAGAGCGGGGGGCAGGGAGGGAAAATGTACAGGGGCCCGGCGGTCTGGAGGGGGCCCGGGCCGATGATGAATATGCATAATTAACAATAATACCAATAATAACACTAAATAAAGGGGGCCCGGCGAGTAAAAGGGGGCCCGGAACTGAGGACATCAAAAGCATTAAAATGAACAGTGTGAACAGGGGCATCATTTGGGGAGGGGCAGGCGGGCCCCCCAAGGAAAATGAAGAAATAATGTATTAAGTAAATAAATACTGTAAATGTGAAATGTGCAAAAAATCGCCAAAATTGTCCAAAACTTGCCAAAAAATGTCAAAAATTTTCAAATTTGACAAAATTGTTCCAAAAACTGCCCAAAATTTGCCTATAATTGCTCAAAGTTTGCCCATAATATGCCAAAATTTGGCCAAAATTGGCCAAAAAAGATTATCTTGCCCCGAAGAAAAGTGTGAAATGACGCTACTGAGTGTGAAAAAGAGCGACAAGAAAAAAGGGTCATCACTAGTTTTCGAGAGTGCAACACGACATCGTGTCAGTTAATTTGGGTTAAACCAATGACAAGCAAAAAAGGGTCGTTAGCAATTTTTAAAATTATTTCGGGGCTCGCCGGCCACCTGCACAGGGGCCCGGAATTTCTCTCGGTCGGCCTGATTACATCATTACATTTTACAATAACAAACCAAAAACCTTATGAAATCGTCCACAGTATGATGATTAACACAACGCACAGTGGCTGTAAAATGGCACACATACACAGACATTTTATTTTCTTAAAAACCTTCAGAAATATTTCCACTGTTAAAAGGATACTGTTGGATTTCAAATCACGGTGAATAATGTGCTTGGCATGAAGATAACTGAAAGAGAGATAACAAAGTTGTTCAAGCTTAAAATCATCTCATTACCACATAAGTCACAGTCAGGCAAGTTGCAATTTTTGTCGTCAAGTGCATTACTGACTTTATTCACTCAACATCATCCTTGTCTCTTCCACTCTCTTACTCCTCCCAACAATAGTTTTTGTGACCCCATTGCCACCATCTCCAATCAAATATGAATAATAATAATTTCTTTACTACATTATTAATGGCATAGGCATCCTTAAACCAAACTTCTTCAATTTTTAAACTTGCTCAGAATTAGACACAATCGATCGTCTGCTTTAACCAATGCAAAAGAGCAAATATAAGTCAAACTATAGCAGAAGTATTGATTACGTACTCCATGCCCTGTGCAGCCTGACGAGCGATGTCTATAAGCTGGAGCATCTCGAACTTTGCCTCATTAATATGTACATGCTTGAAGAGACTTGATCCTTCACACCACTGCGTCACTATCGTGAGTTCTGGGTAAGACGTGCAGCCCATAAACAGCAGTATGTTGACGTGCCTTGTTTTGCTAAAAAAAACATATGAATTGTTTTCCAGAATCATGCAACTGAGCCACGAATTCATCATCATCATCAACGTCATTGCTGCCGCCGCGCCCGCCGCCACCACCACCACCACCACCACCACCACCATCATCATGCAGGACTGGGGAGTTTGTATTAGAATTAAGATTTACAGAAATGCGAATCTAATGTCATATACAGTATCAAATGGTTCAATTTTGATTTAATTTTTAGATTTGGCTTTGGCAATCCTTTGTTCCATTTCACTCACTGTCCTCTGTTTCTCTATTTTTTTATGCCCATGACTGTTCCAGCTTCCAATTTTTCTTACTACCCTATTTTCTTCCTGGGGGTGCCACATGCAAGAGATAAAACAGGAGATTCCCAATATTTAATTCCTATCCCATCAATGTTCAACTTCAGTTAAATTGCTATTTATTGCAGTCAGACAAACAGTTCAAAAATGAATTTGAAAATTCATATTAAACAATTCATTGTTGAGATATCAAGATCGCAGCTCAGATGAAGTGCTACCTAAAAACACGAAGAGAAATCAAATTACTTCAAAAGTCACAACTACCATTATAAAGCGCTCACCGTAAGACAGCAACTTCATTCTTGAATGCCTGCAGCTGCGCAGGAGTTGGATTTTTCACATTCAATTTTTTTATCGCCACCGGGCCATGCCACAAGCCCCGATAGACTGTTCCAAATGATCCAGATCCAATCCTGTGCCCAACCTTGATTTCATCCGCTGGGATCTCCCAGTCATCATTTGAATCTCGCCTTGGTCGCTAAAACACAAAAGCAAATTTCATCTATTTCTTTCCTGTCTTTGCCTTGCACTAATGCTGCTAATTAACAGTCACCACTGCAAGTGATTAATGCATTTGTGAACGAATGTTTTAACATGGCAATGAAACATATCAGTAAAGCATCAATAATTAAGTTGACAGTATTTCATATTTTAATGAACCAACAACAGGAGATAAATACCAAAGCCTCAATGGCTGCTACCTCGTCTCTCACTGCAAGTCACTACTTGAACCAGAGAGCAAATTTCTGATTCCCAATGCAAACCTCAAAATAGATAGAATAGCTGTAAATATTGAATTATCATTAGCAACAATTTTATTTCTCCAATTTCTACTCAGAGGCAATCCAAGTTCTGGAGCCAATAGTGAAAAAGTGAGACTAACATTCACAGTGGGCTTTCAGAGGTTGCTAGAGAGAGAAACAGATCGATGAATTTTAAATGAAACCTAAAGTCAGACTATCTACCATGAAGATAAGACTAAGTATAATACAAATTAGACTATCTATTACACATAGTTAATCAAAAATTTTTAAAAAGCCTACATGTCTTTTACCTTAGAGAATTAAGATAAACTCTAAACAATCAAAGGAAAGTAGTGCAAATCATGCCCTATGCACTAAAATCTGCAAGTTCTTTTGACTAACTCAACCGACATCCGGTGTCATCCACAACAGGCAAGAGAAAAGTCACGGAGAATGAAATTATCAATATAACAACCACAATGAGACCCTTTAAGCCAAGTTACTCAGCCCTTTGCCTATTTTCCTGTATGGTAATAATTACTGTTTGATGCAGTGGAGGTTCCAGGATTTCTTGGTGGTGGGGGGATGAAATGAATTCATAGGAAGTTGGTGGGGGGGGGGTGAAAATAGAAGGGAAAAAATCAATAAATTTTGCCGAAAAAAGGGAATTTTTATCCCTAATTTTACTACACTTGTACCCAAAAATAGGTCGACAAGCAAAAAAAGTCATCAATAGTTTTTTCCCATAGTTTTACTAGACTTTTACCCAAAAATAGGTTTCACAAGCAAAAAAAGTAAGTCCGGAAGTCCAGTGGGGGGATGTATCCCCACAGTCCCCACTCATCCCCCACGTGATACCGCCACTGGTTTGATGCAAACAAATAGAGCAAATAGACACTGTCTTACATTCAATGTAAAATTTGGTTTAATATAAGAACAATATCATCGGTTACCATTCTCTTGGCATTCTCATCGTGTGACTTCGATCGAGGCCTTAATTTGGCGGTGCTAGTGGGCGAAGTGCTGGCACTCTGGCTGTCACTTTTCGTTGGACTGCTACCAGGACTGGTGCTGCCATCTGCTGGACGCGGCAGAACTAACATTGCAGTCCCATTTTGATCTGCAAATAGGATATTCAACAGATTGAAATAATAATTAATAATTATGCACTTCTATAGCACCATTTCTAATACCCAAGGGTATCAATCGATGGTACTTCAAATCCATCCACAAAAGACCAGGTCATTCCAGAGATCAGTCAGAGGGAAACAGCAAGACAGACTATGTATGGTGTTATGTAGCCGTTATTTTCCTCAAAAAGACAGACTATGTATGGTGTTATGTGGCCGTTATTTCCCTCAGCAAGACAGACTATGTATGGTGTTATGTAGCCGTTATTTCCATCAGCAAGACAGACTATGTATGGTGTTATGTAGCCGTTATTTCCATCAGCAAGACAGACTATGTATGGTGTTATGTAGCCGTTATTTTCCTCAACAAGACAGACTATGTATGGTGTTATGTGGCCGTTATTTCCATCAGCAAGACAAACTATGTATGGTGTTATGTAGCCATTATGGTGAAGACAGCTCTCACCTTTCACACTATAATGAAAGTAATAAGATTCCAAATGATAAAAATAAAAATGCAATATGTGAATAATTACATAAAATTATTTTTTTAAATATTTAATATGATAAAAATAACACTATGGAATTAAAATCAGCTCTAAAATACCGGTAACTAAGTTAAACTATCCATTGCAATCAACAGAATAGTGAAAGCACACCTGCACACATCCTCTGCTGTTTGAACTGCCTCGTAAAATCCTGTTTTAAAAAATTTCAGTTATTATAAATACAGTATTAGACAAGCTTTGACAAAAGCCATCGAATTATTATAAAAATCTAAAGAAATTCATATTTTTTTTCTAAACAATTTTAATTGGAAACCTAATTTTATCCTGACCATGAACATAAAAATTATCATTTCCATATAATGCATGCAAAAATAAAACTTGTCAAAAGACCAAAATTTCAAGAACGAAAGGATTATTAACCCCTTAACTGGGGACCCCGGATATAGCTGTCCATTTTACATTGAGTTACAGTTAAATACATGGTTAAGGGGTTAACACGTTGACTGCCACGCAGTTTCTTTGCCAGGCGCAGCTGCATTATACGACCTCCCTGGCTTCAGATGCGTTGAGCAGAGGACGTCATATGACGTCCACAGCGCCCTGCAGTACCAAAATTAGGATTCGACTGACGTCGCAAGCGCTCAACGTGTTAACAGCTTATTTTGTCTTGTGTCAAAAGCTCACACTTAAGTCGGTCAGTGAACTCTTGGCTGGCTTGACAAGACAGACATTTGGTGCCGAGGTGGAACGCTCTCTCTGCGGAATAACTGGATGCAGGTTTGCACTCTGCCTAGTAAATGCTGAGTTCGAAGGATCAGCCAACATGCTAAAACATCAGAGAAGTAATCACAAACGTTACTTATATCAGATATAAAACGCTTAGCAATGCTGCACCGGATACGATATCTCTGCAAACTATCAATGCCAAATCAAAATAGAAAACTCTCCATAAAACCATACCAAATCAAAACAGAAAACTCTCCATAAAACCATAATCGGCTTTGCATGCCTTCCTAAACAGTCAAAACATTTAATTCTGGAAAAATTTTTTGAAGCATAACCGTTCAGCAAATCATTTACAAACAGCCAAGCTTATAGAAATTCCACTCATGAAGCAGAAACCGGTCAGTAAAAAAAGACTGCAGCACACAGTCAATGCAGAATATATCATCCTATAAAGCAGGGATGGACAAAGTGCGGCCCACGGGCCACATGCGGCCCTCTAAGCCCTTTTGTGCGGCCCCCGACATCGAGAGATACTACATTAATGTGCGGCCCTCTAAAACATATGAAACAGTTGACAAAACCTTTTAAAAAAATTCAGCATTCAAATTGGATTTACACTTTGGCACTTGATCGTCAACTAGAAATGATGCTTTTAATATTTATTAACTTTTCTTTGACTTGACAGTCTTGGTTTAGTAATAATTACTTACACTGCACAGTATATACAGTAATACGTTATGTTAAAGTCGTTTTGGAAACTACTTAAAAATTTAATTCTAAATGCTGAAAAAATGTGCGCAGCCCTCGGCTTTCACCGCAGACACTTTTGCGGCCCTCGGATAAAAATTTGTGCCCACCACTGCTATAAAGGCATATATTCTCTCTTAGTCACAATTACTCAGCAGCTGAGATAGTTACTTATATGACATTGGCATCATATGTAAGAAATTAAAAAAATAATTCTGCTGACTGTTTGATGCGTTCTCTTTGACAATCCTCTTCGTCGTTGCCACGGCTACACCGGGTGTTAGAAACGACGCATCGCTGATGGTAACGACAGCCACACAGCTGACACTTGAATCCTTGAAATAACAGTCTGTGACAGTAGTCACAAAATGCCAGGCTGAAAAATGTCTTGCGCACCTACCAAGAAAAAAAAATTACACACAGAATGCAAAGTCCCATCAGGAACCATCGATATTACTATCAGTGCTCTATGAAGAGAATGCACAAAATGTTCACTGAAAATCTATAAGACATGGGGGGGCACAAAAAAATTTTTAACTTGTGGGAAACAACAGTGTTACATCCTAAAATCATAAAGAAATGTTCGGACATCTGCACTCACATAGTGTTTAAAATTTCTTGTTCATATCAAACCATCTTGTTCAAAATGGCAGTTTGCTCATATTGAATATTTAGCATAAGCTAAAAACCACGTCTCCGACTAAGAAACTATGCCTGAACACATCTGAACAACAGGGCATTAGTTGCTTTTCAAAACTAACAGCATTCTGAATGCCAAATACAAACTCATACCATATCAATCTCACCTAAGCTTATTATAGGCAACAGCATTGTATACAAAACAGTCTTCCTATATTAGACTAATGGAAGCATATATCAAATTGATCTCATCTAGGCTTATTATAATCAACAACATCAAATACAAAACAGTCTTCCCATGTAGATTTCTCTCTCCTAGGTACCAACATCCATTGCTTATGACCACTTTGTTTACTGGCCTGGTTACCCCCAAAATTTTGCCATTATCTGCGAATACAGGATACAGCAACAGCTCCCTTATTCTTTGCTACTTTATAATTGCAACTAGAAACTAAAATCTGCTATCACTTAACCAATCAGCCATGATTTGTCCTTCAAAATGTATGAATGCAATGTATTATTATGATAATAAGAGCTCTTACAGCATGACCAATTGGCAATGCATATGATATTGAAAACATTATCTAGAATATTTCAGAGTGACAACATAGAACAAATCTTCATCAAATTATATTAGAAAACATTACTTTTATAGTTGTCATGGTGCTGAATACCATTGGTTTATTTACTAAACATGACACACATCTAATCTTACACAAAAAGCTTGTGAAATTATATAAATGAAAACCAAGTCAGTTTTATTCTTTCATTATAAAAACCAAGGAAACAGATTAAACTAATGCATACAAAATTGTGTGGACTTGCAGAAAATGTCAGGGAATCTCTTGCTTCTACGTAGATTTCCTGGCCAGCAACAAGACTCAAATCTGTATCCCAGCTCAGCTGAGTTCTTCTGAAATGTGAAAAATTCAAACAGGATCATTGCTGTACAAGCCAAATGCTACATTCATCATCATTATCACTGTCCTCGTCATCATCGTTATCATTTTCGCCATCATCATGCGAGACTGGAGTGGCTTTACATCAGAATAATAATAATAATAATAATAATAATAATGAACTGATTAGGGTGGCATATCATACAAGTACTGCTAGGACACCTAACAATTAAAACTACAGTATATCTGACAATGATCAATGTTCTGGATAACTACGGACAAACGGAGCAGTTTTCAGCTCTCTTTTAATAACTAACAGAAATCTTCACAAAGTCGCATACAGCAAACCAAAATATGCTGGTTGCAAGTTATATTAACCCCTTAACTGTGTATTTAACTGTAACTCAATGTAAAATGGACGGATATATACGGGATCCCCAGTTAAGGGGTTAATAATAATTAGTACACTTATGGCCAGCAAATATGAGTAAATTCAGCTTAAGATTATCATCATCATCATCATCTTGCACTCCGCCAACACTTTAGTGGCAATAGCTAGACACAAAATGTTTCCAAGAAGTTCTACCTTCTATTAATCGTCTTCCTTCTACAATTGAAATTCCTTTTATGTTCATATCTTCTCTGATGTTGTCCATCCACTTTTTCCTGGGTCTTCCTCTTCCTTTTCCTTCTATTTGAATGTAGAGTGCCTTGTATGGCAATCTCCTTTCATCCATTCTGTCAACGTGTCCATACCAGTCGAGTCTTTTCCTTCTAATATTGTCTCCTTTAGGCTGATACGCTGTCTGATGTCTTTGTTTCTTATCTCTTGCAGCCAGATTACTCCAAGAATTCTCCGTCAGCAAGTCAGTGTAAGATACAATAACTTGAAAAATCCATCAAACTTACCTCGGGAATTTCTGAAGTACGATGCAAGATTCAAACTGCAGCTCTCTTAATTTCATTCCTTTTGCCAAAGCTTCTCGTATTGTGACCGCAGGTTTCACTTTCACCTGCAGAAACGATAACTTAACAAATCAAAAAGGAAATAATCACTCATAAGGCGGGAAAGCCTATACTAGTGTTTATTATCCTTTAGTCCTAGCAGCTGCCTAAATCAATAACAACAGAGTGGTCGTTTCCAGTAGCACCTTCTGGCTGTCAGGCAAATGTTTGCACGTGTATGCCTCATATAATAATCACTGTTCTTGGCAGACTTATCAGTATTCTGTGCTTGTGTTTTGTGCTAATCATGGAAACATCAGCCTACTCATTTTCTGAAGAGTTGACAACTTTTTCCATGTTGCCTCTGCCCATCCGGGACATTTTTAGCCGTTTGATGCTGCCATTATCTGCCAACTAGTCTGCCATTTGGCTGACAATGCCTAGTCAGTCTCGTATCAGACTACTGCCATTCCAGCTAAGCTTGGAGTTCAGCTTTGCCAAGTTCAGCAATGGATCACTCAAAAAAGACTGCCTCTCGAGAATCCACCACCTGGTTACGCCACATAGAATATTTCTGGTACTACCTGCACACACCTCAAAACTCCTTTCCTCTGCTTCCTATATTGATGAATCAATGTTGTACAGTATTTTCTAGGGGAAGATTACTTTTTCAGGGATTCACCACCAGATAATGAACTCCTTTGTACCACCTGAGTGGATTCCAAAATCAACACCTTTAATTCCCCATTGACTCATCAATGCTGTCCATAGATACTTTAGTTCTGACCTTCGCTATATTTATGGCATCATATAAATTGTCTAACTAACTAACTAACTTTGAGACTGTTTGCTATACAAATACAACATTCAACAATGATTTTCTCGACAAGTAATTGTAACAAAGAAATATCAAAGATTCACAAACATTTTATTCATTCTTCTAATCCTGTGCTGTCTTCTAAAGAATACAAGTTCCAAACAGAATCTAAACTGCTCATTCATTCAATTGGATTTGATCCTTTCTATTTTGAATTTCATGAAGAGCAGAACTAAGTATGCATACTTATTGGCAAATCTTCTTTCTTGGTTATGATATTAGTCATATAATGTCAGCATTTTAATCAGGGCACACAATAGGGTTCATTCTCCACATCCTACTTGAAATTCCATAATTAACCTTGTTAATTAACCTACACCACTGTAAAGCGGCGTTATTCTGATAAAGGTCTCATCCATATCGTACGTATGCAATATTTTCAACCCTCTCCCCCGTTGCACATGCCATACATATGCAAAATCTCCAAAATCCAACCCCCCACCTCTCTGTGCATAGGTACTATATGGATGGACCCAAAAACTATCTTTACTGCAGTAGGACTGCCAAGCTGGGATCACAATGGCATGCATAAGTACTTGGTCAGACCTAACTAA
Source organism: Metaphire vulgaris (assembly GCA_018105865.1). Lineage (NCBI taxonomy): Eukaryota > Metazoa > Annelida > Clitellata > Crassiclitellata > Megascolecidae > Metaphire > Metaphire vulgaris. The sequence continues at coordinate 7,904,776 of CM030858.1, forward strand.
TAAATATCTAAATAAACTTACTGATGTGGTCTGATGGTTTGGTAAGTAAGCTCTGACCATGTTCTTTATCGGTGATTTCCTCTGGAATTTAGGACTGTCTGGAAAGCCAGCAAAAAACTGGTTTCCGCAACCGGCGGTCGGCGATAGAACAGGTGTAATGCAGACTTGAGGTGTCATGACACCGGTCTCCAAAGTCTGACCGATTTCGGGCTCGTGATCGGACGCGGGCGACATGAAGACTTCGTTTGAACAGTTATCGAAACTGAGACTCTGTAGTTCCTGTAACTCCTGCTCTTGCATTTGTAGCTCATGGATCTTGTTTGTCAGACCTTCATATTCCTAAATTATAAATACATCAAAATAAACTACAAAGCACACAATTACTATTACAGTCGAGTCAAATTGCTTGTGCCTCCCCCATCTAAAACGGCTAAGTTTGGGGACAGGTCGGTTACTCGACTTGGGGCAATCCAGAACTGTGGAATTCACTACCAGACTATGTCACAAACTCTGACTCTTTCAGAATTTTTCTACGTAATCTTAAGACTTACTTATTCACCATCGGGTATACGTAGTTTTGTAAAGCGCTCTTGTCTTTGGCCACTTTGGCCATGCTTATTGCGCTATAGAAATCGTCTGACTAATAATAATAATAATAATAATATAATATTACTACTACTACTATGACTGTTGTTGCTGCTGCTACTACTACTACTACTACTACTACTACTACTACAACTACTACTACCTACTACTACTATAACAACTACTACTACCACTGCAACTACTACACTGAGTACTGTCACAGAATGTAATTAATGAATGCAATCCAGACAAAATGGGTGTTCCCACAGTGCATTTTATAAATGAAGATAAATTTTTTCAAGTATCTTTCTTCATTAATAAATATTTGTTATTTAAACACATCAATTATTATACTTACTAGAAGAGTATATAACTGTGTGTGTGTGTATATATATATATATATATATATATATATATATATATATATATTCTATATATATATATATATATATATATATATATATATATATATATATATATATATATATATATATATATATATATATATATAGGAAGTCCCGTACTCGATTTTAGTGTAGGGGCTGGTGCTAATCTCCGGTTACTAGGCAAGCAGCAACACAGGTGGCTTGTGCCATTAATCTAGAGCAGGTTGCCATCACTTTCTCTAGACCCACGTTTTACCCTTCGCAGCTTAACGCCGCTACCAATTTATCGACGCCTAAGCGATGAACGGCTTGGTTGGCCGCCGGCACCACGACTAGATCATCCATCACCCATCCAAGTACTAACCGTGCTCGACGTTGCTTAACTTCGTAATATATATATATATATATATATATAAAAGATCAAAAAGACGATGGGTGGATGGATTGGAAAAGGATCTGAACATGGCAGGACGTGAACTCAACAGAAAAACTGATGGAAGACACTGAATGATCTTGAAAGAAATAGCAAAGAACAGAGAACTTTGGAGAGATGTCATGCAGAAGTCGATAGCTGGACACAGCTGGAGGACGAAGACCTGACCTGACCTGAATCCCAGTTTATAATTATAATTCTTATGGCAAAACATTTCTCAATTTCACTTTTAATTGCAACTCACGGCAAGGTACATGGAGGGAGGGTGCTGCTGCATTCCAAACTCTGCATTCAGCGATTCAAGATTCTCTTTTGTGAGTTGCAGAACATTTTGAATATTTTGTATCTAAAACAGAAACACAAAATTAAACAGCATGCACAAAATATTGACAAATTTGCTCTCCAGATTAATGAATCTTCTGTGGTTCTCACACAGGGCAAACCCTTCTGAACCACTTTAAACCTTGTTATAATTATTATTATTATTATTATTATTATTCATTATAAATTATTCCTTCTAAAAGTCCATGCAGAATAGGGTCTATGCTTCAGCTTATCATGTCTTCCCAATGGAATTCATGGGCCTGTAAAAAAAATTGTATATATGTTTTACTTAAATTTGCTTTTTATACAATGTAGATTATTTTTGTCTGCAAAGATCACAGACTAATTATGCTACCACAACGCACTGAGATATCCCAAAAAGTCATGAAAAGACATAGTTGTGAAGTCAATAACAATAACATGATTTTCAGTGGTTTAAGAGGCTAAGTTAGCCTATATGAAAACCACTGTTTGGTGCCATGCCATAATAGAGATGGCTCACAGAAATAAAAAACCTTTGAGCTACATAAAACTAATTATGCAATCCTTCGTGCACGGGCGATAATCATCAAGAAATTGAGGCTTGGCAAAAACACTAGGCTTGCCAACCATAAGTGTGGCATTGATAACAGTTTATTAGAAATTATTATTATCACAATGGATACATGTCCAGATAGTGTAACAGTCCCAAATCTAACCCACTGAAACCGATTGTAAGTGTCGAAAGATTGTTCTGAGTTAATAGAAGCAAACACTAGCCGTGGACACTGTGGCCAAGGTACTCTAGTGCGGGACCCCATGTTTTCAGCACTCAGTCATTCTGACCACCAAAACTGGGTCCGGCGAAAGAAGGGAACTCCAGATTAACAATTTAATCGCTGCCTGGAAAGAAGCTCAGTAAAGCGTCTACAAAGTTAATGAGAAAAAGAGACCGAACGACGGAGAACCTGTATCTTGACCATTTGAACGTCCACCAAAGAGTAGCAGACTTTAATATTGACTAGTGTACCGGTTGTGCACAGTCGTCAAAGCGCCAAATAAATAAACGTTTACATTACAGCTGCTATATCAACATCTGTGTCTTGTATTTCATCGTTTCCGATGCGAACCTTCTCCTGCAGCGTTTCAGGATCGTTGCACGACAGCTTCGACGGCGAGAAGGACTCGCCGTCGACAGAGACCGACGGCCGATCGCCGTTCACCGTCAACGGCTGCGGCGGAGGGCGACCAGACGACGGGTCCATCGCCTCCTCTGAGTCTCCTCCTGTCTCGGCGAACGACGCCATAGTCGATCCGTTATTAGCAAGGTTGCCAGTGAACTTTTTGAAAAATAACCAGATCGTGCCTTTAAAAATAACCAGAAATAACCAGGTTCCCAAAAAGGTCGAAAAATATGATAAAATTCATAATAATTGCGACAAACCTGAAAACTTTTGGAAATTTTTGTGAAAATTTTGCAGTACAACGTCTCCAGAAAGTCTTGACGAGCAAAAAAAAAAAAAAAAAAAAAAAAAAAAAAAAAAAAAAAAAGGTCGTCACGTTGTCTTGAAGCAAAGGTAGAGAGGTAAAAAGCAAAAAAAGAGTTTTCAACATGCTGAAAACTAAAAATTCCTTATTTTTTCTCACTCTCACTGCAAAAAATCAGGCAATTTTTTCTAATTTTCGCAGATTTACAAAATAACCAGATTCCGACCAAAAATTACCAAATAACCAGACGAGGCCCAAAAAAACCAGATTGGGTAAAAAATAACCCACACTGGCAACCCTGGTTATTAGATGAACCCGGACTTTGGATTTCTGCAAGAGCACGTTCTTACGAATATGGCAGTTTACTCCCTAAATAATTCCAGATTGTAGCACGCATCTGTTTATCTTGGCATGTCCCTCTCCGATAGATTGCTCTCCGCTAATCTGACAAACCACTTCCATTTGACCTGACTAATTTGGTTTGGATTGTGTACACCATTGGCTAGTATCCTGGGCATTACGATAGTGGCGCATTAGAAGTTTATTGATTGATTGATCGATCGATCACATGACTGAGTGATTGACGGGAAGTTACTCATCTCGCAATAATGAGTTTGGCGGTCACGCTCAGAGTTGATTGATTTAAACAACCAAGCGGTTGGCACAAAGCGATATATAATTATCTGGCGAATAGGCCTAAAACTAATTAGGCCTTCAAAGTTTGTTCAAATTGTTTGCGTTGCTGGCGCAATTAATGAGGCCGAAATGAATAAATTGTATTAGACACTAGAGTAAGGTGTTCTGGTAGGCCCATAGGATTTTTAGCTATTGCAGTCGGGCATTTTCTCAGGAATTTGAGTTGGGGGATGAGTGGTGTCCTATAATTGCAGAGGATGTCAATGTCCAGTTCTTCATCTAGACTCCTAATTGTACCCAGAGGAATAGAATTGGGCGGGGAAGGTTGCGAGGGTTCGATGCTTGGCTCCCGGAAAAAAGAAAATACAAGTCACAACAATGAATTGTGAATACCAAAGCTAACCAAGCTGGATGACGTTTGCCATGACTACGTGAGTCAATCTGAAAATGGACATTTTAGAATTTTAAATGAATAGTTTTAGCACCAGTCTGTTTTAGTGATAGCCAACACCACAGCTGGGAATGGGTGCAGGTGCAGGGGGTGTCTGTAACCCCCCCCCCCTGCTGGTGTAGGAAAATCCCTGATTACAGTTTCGCTGAGAGCCGACTGCTAAGCTAGTTAACAGCGTTGGCGCCTTATAGCTTCTGCCTCCTTCTGGAGCGTCCAGTTGCTTCCTATTCGATGGACAAAACTCAAGACCATTCGGTCATTATAAGTCTGCATGTGGGCAAACTCAGGCCACGCAGCATTAGCGTGCAGAGAGGAATAAGTAGGTCGCATGGAGGGCACCATGCGCACATGCCAAATATTTGGTGGGCCAACATGGCCTGTTTGAAATTGGACAATGCAAGGACTAGTGCTACAGTAGGCTATATACTGTGTGTATATATATATATATATATGCAAAAATTCAGAAGAGTGATGAAACGAATTAAAACCACATATTCTTGTGTCCCCATCTTTGCTGTGTCAAGCCGTACTAGAATTGTCAATATAATATATTATATTCTGTCTCAATTTTTTTCTAGAGCTTTCGAAATGCCACGAAAAATGAGCCATTTGAAACGACACTATACAAAGTCTTTCAGAAATCTATTCTCTGTCAAATGTCTAAAAAATCAATCGAGAGATAAGATGGCGCTTAAGAGAGCTGGTTTCTTCTATTACAGGTTTTACAGACCACAAAAATATTATAAAATTTATACCCTGTTTGAAATTGGACAAAGCAAGGACTAGTGCTACAGTAGGCTATAGATATGCAAAAATTCAGAAGAGTGATGAAATGAATTAAAACCACATATTCTTGTGTCCCCATCTATGCTGTGTCAAACCCTACTAGAATTGTCAATATATTCTGGCTCAATTTTTTCTAGAGCCTTCGAAATGCCATGAAAAATAATGAGCCAGTTGAAACGACACTATGCACAGTCTTTCAGAAATCTATTCTCTGTCAAATGTGTAAAAAATCAATCGAGAGATAAGATGGCGCTTAGGAGCAGTGGCGGCTCCACCGGGAGGGCCAGGGGGCCGTGCCCTATTGAGTGCCTGGCCCCCCAGAGGCGCCCCAGTTGGGACCCTATGCTTAATGCTACATACATTAAACAACAAATGGTTGGCCCCCATGATTAGAAGTTGCCACCCCAACGGCCTCCCCACTTGCCAAATCCTAGAGCTGCCACTGCTTAGGAGAGCTGGTTTCTTCTATTACAGGTTTTATAGACCACAAAAATATTATAAAATTGATACCCTGTTTGAAATTGGACAACGCTAGTGCTACAGTAGGCTATAGGCCTAGATATGCAAAAATTCAGAAGAGTGATGAAATGAATTAAAACCACATATTATTGTGTCCCATCTTTGCTGTGTCAAACCGTACTAAAATTGTCAATATATTCTGTCTCAATTTTTTTTCTAGAGCTTTCAAAATGCCACGAAAAACTAATGAGCCTTTTGAAACGACACTATACAAAGTCTTTCAGAAATCTATTCTCTGTCAAATGTCTAAAAATTCAATCGAGAGATAAGATGGCGCTTAAGAGTACTGGTATCTTCTATTACAGGTGTGTATGTGTGTGTGTGTGTGTGTGTGTGTGTGTGTGTGCGTGATCCATATTCTATGGCGCACCTGATCCTTTGTTTCGTTAGTTTTCTTGCTCCCAATGTCGTCACTTTAGCTTTGAGCATTCACATCAACACTCTTTTATAGTGCTAGGATGTCATCAAAATAATTCGCAAATTCGTATTAAATATACCATGAAACAAAAGGTGCATGAAATACAGTCAATACTGTATCCGCCAGTGTTTATTCTAGCCACCTTGACATTGGGAGGGGGAGTTTGAAATGTTTTGGGGAAAAATCTTGACGAGCAAAAAAGGTAATCCTGATATTAGATTTCTTCTCGGAAGTGGTGACAAGCAAAAAAAAGGTCATCACATCCTTCCTTATCTTTCTTCCCCTTCTTCTTCACATGCTCTAATGCTCCTCTGAATATATGGTCATAGGCCCCTATCCTTATATCCTTATGTTTTCCCCTCTCCTAAATAAAAATACCCTCGTCACACTTGGGGGGGGGAATTTCCATCCCCAATGCAACATATAGAAATTTGGGGGATTTTCAAACAGGGAATCCTCTAAAAAGGGCCTAGAATAAACACTGTGTATTCGCCTTACAGAAGCGAACCAGACTATTCGTTAAAAATTGAATTGCTTCGACCGTCCGACGATGATTCGCACATTGACGTCTATTAATTATTATTATTATTATTATTATTATTATTATTATTATTATTATTATTATTATTATTAGGCTATTAATAGAAGTCAATGGATTCGCATAAAACTGTTAACGGAATTCAAGGAACGAGAAATTCTCGGAAGAAGAATAAGACCAGGTAGGTAATCATGAGCGTAATTACCAATCATTACCTAAGACCAGACCTCGTATACGCTATTTGTCAAACTTAACCAGTTTTTAGTGGGAATATGTATTATCAGTTGCAGTCTCAATCATATGCATGGAATTCAGTCAGAATTAAGCGTCTTTGTCATCTCGAGCTTCACTTTACGGTTAGGCTACTCTTTGCCTGTGGCGGCTCCAGGATTTTGGCAAGTGGGTGGGGGGAGGCGTTGGGGTGCCAACTGCTAAGCACGAGGGCCGCCTATTTGATGCTAAGTATGTAGTAGTAATTAGTACATAGGGTTCTAACCGGGACCATTGGGGGCCAGGCATTCAGAGCCCCGGGTTCCCCATGTGGAGCCGCCACTGCTTTTGCCTATAGTGTTTTCTGGCTTTCCTCCTTTATGTCTGAACTTCGTAAATTCAAATGTGAACTTCGTTGCTGGTCTATAGTGGTCGATGCTTTCAAAATAGGCTAATACATAACAGATGTTGACGAAACTATCGCTTTTACGCTTCAAATTGTCTGTATCGTTCGAACAAAAATATAAACTGAACATTTAAGGATAATCGCGGTGGTGCAGGAGAGACGACGTGAGAGGTATGCAGAACGACTACGCCCGGCGGAGCTTGTACTGAACATTGCAACCGATCTCGGAGAATCTAGAAACAGCAGCGAAAGACAAGAGTCGGTTTTACCGAAAATATATATATGAAAGTTCTAATTGAGCCAGTAAAAAATACGCTAGGGACGATCGGCCATTTTGAGAAGGAAGTAATTTTCTAAGCAGTGGCGCACTTGGCATTCTGACGAGGGGGGCGTTGTCATGGGTGCCCCACACCATCCCAACTCCTTGTTGTTCTGATTTGTCCATAAGTGAATGTGATCAAAAATTTTAAATACAATAATTAATAAATAAAGGGAAGACAAAACTTTTTAGTCTTGGTTCGCGTTTATCTACAACGGATAATGTCACTTCAATTTTTTCAAAAAATTTCCTACCCCTTTCTTGGGTCGCCCGGGGCGGACCACCCCCCCCCCCCCGCCCCTTAGGTACACTGCTGTTCTAAGTTATAGACAAGAAGCGACTATTATAAAATCAAACAAGAACTTAGGCCTATAATATAATAATAATTAATTAATTATGAATTAATATATTATAGGCCTAACAGCTTAGAAATTTAACAACGGCAGTTAAGGAGTGTGATGTATAAAGTTTAACAACCTGGATCGACCCCAGCGACTATGATCTGAGGCGCGCTTGCAGTGTCGCCGAGTTCGCCCCTCGTGACTACCCGTATCTCGTACTGCAGGCCAGGTACCAGTCCGGGCACGACTGCCCAGTGCACCGCTGAGAACGGAGTCGTATTTTTCCAGGTGCGTTCACCTGCTCGTTTAGACAGGTAAAGAAATTAACTCAATTAATTGCTAGACGTCACGATTAACAAATAGCCAATCGCTATTCATCATATATCACTCTATTAAATTGGGCATGACCATTGACGTAAACTTGGATGAAAATGTGGGGGTCGAGGGCAAACCCCACGCCTTCTCCTTCCCTATAGTAGTGTGGGGATCGAGCTTAGAGACCTATTGGAAGTTTACGCATTATTAGGCCTATTATTATTATTATTATTATTATTATTATTATTATTATTATTATTATTATTATTATTATTATTATTGTTGTTGTTGTTGTTGTTGTTGTTGTTGCTGTTGTTGTTGTTATCAGCTAATTTATCAACGCTATAACGTGACTAAGGCCATAGGCAAGAGCGATTCACAATCAGTCACAGTAAGAATTACGAAACAGGTGCGTTTTTAGTTTTGAAGCGAAGGATTCAATAGAAGTCGCCGCTGCTATCTCGTCCGGAAGGTCGCATGATGGTGATGATGGTGATGGTGATGAAGATGATGATAACTTAGACAATGATGATTATGATGTTGATGATGATTATGATGTTGATGATAATGATGATGTTGATGATGGCGATAATGGTGGTGGTAGTGATAATGATGATGTTTATGATGGTGTTGATGATGCTTATGATGATAATGCTAATATTGATGATAATGATGATTGTGATGCTGCTGATGATAATGATGATGGTGGTGATGATGGTGATGGTGTGGCGACGATGATGATGATGATTATGACGACAGCAAATTTCATGCTTAGCGAGATAGGGCTGGAAATCAATCATGCAAGTTATCCTCGCTTTCAAATTTCCTCCAGGAGTGCACAATACTCAGCAGTTTTACTAATTCGGTTAACTTGAGTGCTAGATCGATTTGAATGGACAGGCAACCTGTCGAAATTACCCGCTGCTTTTTGAACAATAATTCTCTGAGAGTGACAGTTGGGTGCGTGAAATATTTTCCGTTTTTCCAGAATTTATTCTTCTAGACAGCCTACACTGAAATCGACTCCATATATGACTGACCTGTCGTTGGTCGATATTTCACGTAGAACGAAGAGACCGAATTGATCTGGTTGATAAGTTTGATGCCTGCGGTTGTCTTATCGACCATGAAAATCTTATACGATGGCTGCGTCAGATCTTAATAACAAGTAAAGAAATCAGCATCGACATTTGCCTTCGAGAGGATCTCTATATGTATAGGCCTATTGTGGACAAATGGAACAGTCTGGACGAAAAGGAAGTAACAGTTGAAACAATAAATCGATTCAAAGTTACTGTCACAACAACAACAACAACTATTAGGCCTACTACTACTACTACTACTACTACTACTACTACTACTACTACTACTACTACTACTACTACTACTACCACCACCACCACCACCACCACCACCACCACTGCTACTGCTGCTGCTGCTACTGCTGCTGCTGCTGCTGCTGCTGCTGCTGCTGCTGCTGCTGCTGCTGCTGCTGCTGCTGCTGCTGCTGCTGCTGCTGCTGCTGCTGCTGCTGCTGCTGCTGCTGCTGCTGCTGCTGCTGGGCCTGCTGCCCACCACTGCTACTGCTGCTGCTGCTGCTGCTGCTACTGCTGCTGCTGCTGCTACTGTTACTACTGCTACTGCTACTGCTACTACTACTACTACTGCTGCTGCTACTACTGCTCCTACTACTACTACTACTCTAACTGACCGAAGAGATATTTTCAGCAGGCAGAAGAAACTGTATTAGACTATTGATAGAATCTCGATAACTGGGAGCGGGAAAAAATACATGGCCGTAAAGTTAGCTGAGATCGTCCTATTGGACGTTGTGCGACCGGTTCCCATCAGAACACCGAAGATAATTAAGTGCTACAACTTGCTTGGCCCGCCAAGGGTCTAAACATTTTTGTGCGGTCCGCAAGAGCACGAAGGTTGGACAACGCTGATCTATAGCCTACTGTAGCACTAGTCCTTGCTTTGTCCAATTTTAAACATCGGCACGCGGGCCCATTGGCACGCGGACACATTGGCACGCGGGCCCATTGGCACGCGGGCCCATTGGCACGCGGGCCCATTGGCACGCGGGCCCATTGGCACGCGGGCCCATTGGCACGCGGACACATTGGCACGCGGGCCCATTGGCACGCGGGCCCATTGGCACGCGGGCCCATTGGCATACGGATTCATTAGATTTAAATTGAACAGAATCAATCGAATGACTGTCACTAGTCTTACTAAATCTAACTAAGACACTAAGCCGGTAGAATACTAATACTTACTTGCTACTTAATTTTAACTGGAATACTATGTTAAAATGATAATATTATAGCAATATAGCTGTTTACGAGCGTATATCCGTTACCATCGAAGTGTTTTTTATTTTTTGGTTAACACTTAGGCCTAGTCTTAGTCTTACATTAGTCGTATATAGCCTTATTTTTAGTGGCGTCATTTCACACTTTTCTTAGGGTCGGGGCAAGACATTTTTTGGCAAATTTTTAACAATTTTGGCCAATTTTTGCACATTTCACATTTATTTATTTAATACATTATTTCTTCATTTCCTTGGGGCCACGGCACATTCCCTGCCCCCCATTACTAAATGACGCCTCTGCTTATTTTATAACAGTTTTATATGGCATGCCATACATATATCACATTATGCAATATTAAGCAACGTCGAGCACGGTTAGTACTTGGATAGGTGACCATCCCGCGATCTAATCGTGGTTCCGGCGGCCAACCAAGTCGTTCATCGCTTAGGCGTCGATAAATAGGTAGCAACTGCGAATGTAAAACGCGGGTCTGGAGAAAACAACTGCAGACTACTCTAGATCAGGTAACGTGACGCGATCTTAATCATAGCACTAGAAAGATGCTCGCTTCGCTCGCGCTCGCTTCACTCGCAGTGCAGGATAATACTAATCCAATACCTATACCTAATACCCAATCATTGAATTCATGCTGAACAACATTTCAATGATCGCCACCTAGCCAAGCTCTGCGCCACGTAATAATTAGGCCTATGTACGTTAAAACCACGCAACTGTGGCCATTTGTGACGCTGTACACGTATTTTTTGTGTACGTTAAAATGTACGTTAAATTGCGCAACTATCTCCGGCTGCGAACACTTGTTACCAATAGCAACGTCGTCGCACGCCCAGCCCTCTGACGCTGCAATGACTCGACTAAACCGGTTCTACGAACAATTGTTACCAATAGCAACGTCGTCTTCGAACATCGTCCACCAACGCATCGCGACGTAAGGACTAAACGGTCTACCAATAGTCAACGCTCGCCCACCAACGCATCGCGACGTAAGGACTAAACGGTCTAAACCGTCTACCAATAGTCAACCAATCAGAACGCTTGAAGGTAACAGACAGAGAGACATACAGATAAGAATCTTAATATTATAGATGTAATATCAAAAATGCATTAGGCCATCTGGTGAGCGTTAGTTAAAAAGAATCTTCTGAGTTTTCAATAAATGGCAAAACAAAAGCTCTGATTCAATTCTAATGAAAATATGGCAAATATATTAGGCAAACTTATTAAATATTTTCGCCAAATAACACAAAAGGAGAGAAATAGATATTGAAATTTCTTTAAATTATCTTTTAAAAATTTCTCATTAACATACCTTTGTTACGCGTCTTAGAAATCCTATGAGTATGGCAAAATCGCTTAACCGTTAGGTTGCGTCGCAGAAAGATAGAGATCCTCTATTGTTATTGGAGTTTAAGAGCAAAATGGTCGGAATACGCTTTCCTTGCGTCATTGAGGAAATAAGATTAATTTTAAAACGTAGGCCTAATATAGGCCAGGGTTTCCCAAACTTTTTGGAACTGCGACGCCCTTCAGCGGATTTATAACATCCCGCGACCCTTCAAAGTTATTGTCAACTAAAATTGGATAAAACGCTAATCATTTTAGTACAAGCTTTTTATGGAGGATTGCATGCATATCAATTTCTTAAAACCTACAGCTACTAACAACTTTTCAAGGCTTGCGACATTGTGGTATTGGTTTTAAAAAATGACACTTTTGAATTTAGTTTCGAGCTACCCCGCGACGCATTAAACTGAGCCCTGCAGCAACCCACTTATGGGGTGCGACCCACAGTTTGGGAAACACTGATCTAAACGAACGGCGTAAGCCACCTGCGTCGGTGCTTGCATAGTAGACGGAGATCAGCGCCTGACCCTGCAATCGTTAGAGTACGGAACTACCTTCACCTGTAGAGTTCTGGTGACCGATTTCTCTTTAGGAAATTTTCTAAGATTACTGTTTAAATATGTCTACATGAACGCGCGCACACACACACACACACACACACACACACACACACACACACACACACACACACACACACACACACACACACACACACACATATATATATATATATATATGATTGTGTGTGTTTGTTTGTATGGAGGATGTATTTGTATGTGTATATTGGCTATGCAAGAAGTCAACGGAAAAAGTTGTCGACACGCGCTTTTACAGACCAAACCGCCGCTCGCTGACGTAAACTTGGACGAAAAGGTGAGGAGACCCAACCCCTATGCCTTCCCCCTTTTCTGTGGTAGCCTCTCAAAAAGTGGGGGTCTCTAGGTCCAACAGAAGTCCATGTCTCATGGATTCTCATGACTCAGTGTTTATTCTAGCAACCTTGACATTGGGGGGGGGGGTTTGAAATGTTTGGAGGACAAGATTTGTCTCTCCACGCTTTTGGGGGATTTCCATCCCCCAAGCCAACACATACAAATTTTTTTTGGGGGAGGGAGGATTTTAAAACTCGGGGAGGGAATCCCCCCCCCAAAAAAAACAGGCCTAGAATAAACACTGCTCATGACTAGTGTTCTGAAGTCGTATAGTCTATTGACGGATGTCGGCTGTTTGTGATAAAATCTTAGTCAGACATCTAAAAATCTTAGTCTTTGGCGAGCGTTAGTATAAATCGCACCTCGCTTCATACTTATGCGAACGACGTGTATTGCGCTGATGGATTCCTCCGAGTCGTCGTCGTCGTCGTCGTCCCTTCTGGCGATCATCCGCAGCTCGTAGTTGACTTCCGGAGAAAGACCTTCGACCAGGATCCAGTTGCGCTTTGATTCCGTCTTAGACGTCAGCCAAACGCTGTCGCCTGGATGACAGTAAACCAGTGTCTATTCTAGGCCTTCTCTGGGGGGGGGGAAATTTCTCCTCCAAAGTTTTAAAATCCACCCCGCCCCCAAAAAATTTAGATGTGGGCTGGGGGATGGAAATTTCCCCTCCAAAAGTGTGGAGACTCAGAGTCTCAGACCTTGTTCCCACCCAAACATTTCAAAATCCCCCCCCCCCAATGTCAAGGTGGCTAGAATAAACACTGCAGTAAACACACAGAAAAATAAAAAGAAGACATAATTTCTGATGATGACGACGACGACGGTGATGATGACGATGATGATGGCGATGATGCTGATGCTGATGCTGATGATGATTCTGATGATGATGCTGATGAGCAGGAGAAGGAGGAAGAGGAGGTGGATACAGTGGCAGTTATCGGTATTCGGTCAAGCCAAGCAGTGGCAAATTCGGGCAGTTCGTCGTTACATAACAATACCGGCCGCCATTCAGCTTGTCCGTGCTCTGGTACTCTCAAGACTGGACTACAGCAACAGTCTTCTTCTCGGACTACCTGGGAACCAGCTCAGTAGACTTCAGGCAGTCATCAACGCCTCGGCCCGGATTATTTTCGGCTTGAGGTGGCACGATCATGTGACACCTGCGCTAAAGGACAAGCTCCATTGGCTTCGGGTCCCGGAGCGTATAGTATACAAGCGGTGTTGGTTAACTTTTCGTGCTCTTCGGGACCCAGCCTGTCCCGATTACTTGGCACGCCTAGTACGACGACAAACGACGACTGGGTGCCGTCTCCAGCTGAGATCCAGCAGCCGCCACCGGCTGTACGTTCCTCCTCCGGCCAGGACTCCGAAGTTCGGCGAGCGTTCTGTGACTCGCGGTAACCCACGTCTGTGGAACGCGCTCCCTGATGCGCTGGTCGGGATTACTTCACCTGAAACGTTTGCTAAAGAGCTGAAAACGTATTTGTTCACCATATCGTATAGTTGACCGTTTGACTGGACAGCGCTTTTGGTTTTGGCCGATGGCCATGTTACGGCGCTTCACAAATCGTCGATTAATAATAATAATAATAATAATAATAATAATAATAATAGTGGCGTAAACCTGGCGTCAACATGGGGGGGGGGGGTAGAACCGTCCATAAAGTCAGGTCAGACCCCATTTTCATCCTCAAAAAGTCTTGACGAGCAGAAAAAGGTAATCCATAATGACTAATTTTACCAGATTTTACCATAAGGCACAAAACATTGGGGATAATTGATACTCTGTCCCCTCTTACTAATTATGATTATTGGGGAACCGTCCCCGCCGGTCCCTCCGCGTGTTTTACGCCCTTGAAGCCAAGGCATAATGCTTATCAGTTGACGTTTTAGCGTTGATATGTTTTACACGAAATGGATGGAAATTCTAAAAAACAGCCTCTCAGACAGGAGTAGAAGGAGGAGAGAAGGAGAAAGAGGATACTTGCTGACATTTCCGTACGGCCTGGATTAACTTCCGGCTCAAATGATCATTAAAAATTGGGCTTTGCGGTAAGGAAGAGGTTGGGATTGGGAGCGGTGGTTGTGGCCGGGGGGCTTGGGAGGCGTGGGTCGTGGGCGGGGTGGGGAGTTTGGGGGAGGGAAGGGGTTGTGCGGGTTTGTGAGCCTCAAATGATTCCTAGAGAATACGAGCTTCGTTGTGAAAGATAAAAACAAAAATAGAATTTTTAAAAGATATCGAGTAATTTAAGTTTTTATTAAATATTTCTAAAACTCTAACCCAGTTTTCGGTACTGAAGCACTAAGACGACGTCCAGCTGCTGGCTCTCGTTTCCGATTGGCTCGCCCAAGTACCACGTGACATTTAGGCCTCGTTTGCTAACGATTGCTGTTGTAAAATTTGGGACAACTGGAGCTAAAAAAGGCAATAACTGACTGCTGAATCTAAGCGGTTAGTACTGTTACATCCACTATTAACTTTCGATTTTTCAAAAGGCAGGGAGGGGGACAGCTCCCACCACCTCCGAAATGTTCGAGTCTACCCGGAGTTTTTAAAGATTTATACACCCCTCCCCAATTACATTTTATCCCCCATCAAATTCCTGGCTACGCCCCTGCAATTATTATCGCGATTCGTTTGCTGTTAAGAGGAAGCACTTACGTCCCCTCGGCAGAGTCTGCGAATCGACGGAGCTAGCCCTGCCGTTCCCGGCGCGCGTTCTCGCCGAGACGCTCAACCGGTAGACGGTGAGCGGCCGGAGGCGAGAGATTCGATGACCCGTTGCCTCGGGGTCGTCGACTGCCACGTTCGTCCAGTCGTCGAAATCGTCCGTTACGTCGCCTTCGTCGTCATCATCATCATCATCATCGTCGTCGTCGTCTCGACTTTCCTTCGGATCAAGTCTTTGATTCAAGACTGTAAACAACGTGTTCGTCGACATGTACAGTGGTGGCCAAAAGAAAACTCGAATCGACTCCTCTTTTTGCGACTAATTTCTGCAGCAAGCAACATCGTTGTCATCATCATCATCGTCGTCATCATCGTCATCATCATCGTCGTCGTCGTCGTCGTCGTGATGCGTCCGCAGAAATTTTTACAGGGGAGGGGGTGCAAAACAAGGTTTTGTGACGAAAGAAACAAGTAATTTTAATTTTTTCACAACTCCACAATTTTTCAAGAGGAGGGGGTGCAATTATTGCACCTCCTTGCACCCCCCTCCGGACGCCCGTGATCATGTTCGGTCATTCGTTTGAACTTGCCTTTGTACGTGACTGTGTATCCGATGAGTTTTCCGTTTGTCGTTGTCGGTTTCTGCCAGGAAATCACGAACTCCGTTGCATTTCGACTGACGACGCAAAGCATTTCGGGAGAATCGGGAACTGAAACGATGAAAAGCTTTTTGAAAAAGATGAAAATGATTCCTCTATGAAAAGCAGCACACGGCAACAACAACAACAACAACATCGTCGCAGTGGCGGCTCCACAGGGGGGCCCGTGCCCCTATTGAGTGCCTGCCCCCCGTGGAATCCCCTGTTGGGACCCTATACTTAATACTACATACCTAACACCAAATGGTTGGCCCCCCATGATTAGAAGTGCCACCCCAACGGCCCCCCACTTGCCAGATCCTGGAGCCGCCACTGCATCGTCGCCATCTTCATCTCGTTATATCAGAGCGGCAACACCGACTCTCGAAGATACAAAACCACTCTAAGCAGTAAAGCAAACGTATCAGCGTCAGGGGCGTAGCCAGGAATTTGATTTTTCGGGGGTATGAGTATTGGGGGGGGGGTAATCTTAACTATAAACCACATAAACCGTATAAACCACATATAATTACATATAAATCACATACAAATTTCAAGGTAGATTTATTTTGGAGGTATATATAGTTTATATACCGATATACTCCCCGTCGCTACGCCCCTGACCAGCGTAATATGTACCTATGCCCGAAATAGACGCTGGTTTGCCTATGCTTTTAATGCAATCATTTTTATTATACGATAGAAAGTTGACAAACGCCCGCTTGAGTCTATCTTGATTGCGGGGGGAGGGAGATCTGTGAGCTGTGTCAGTTGATCTATTCCGCAACTGCCAGTCTGACACCGTCCGCTGACGACTGCTGCCTCTTCGTTCGCAAATGGCGACTGCGGAAACCCCCAATGATACATTTCCGACGTTTTCTTTTCAATAAATTCCACGAAATTGCACTGAAATTCGCCTCCTCCTCCTCCTCCTCCTCCTCCTCCTCCTACTCCTACTCCTCCCCTCCACCTCCTTCTCCTTCCTTCCCCTCCTCCTCACCCGCCGCCCACTTTTGACTGCTGTTCGTCGCAATTACTGTAGGCAGCTAGTGGCTCTGTTACCGCCTTCGGCTCTTTTTAAAATTGGACCTGATGTAGTATTTCGCGTATACTAGAAGGCACCATACTCGATTGTGCAG
Organism: Metaphire vulgaris; assembly: GCA_018105865.1. Taxonomy (NCBI): domain Eukaryota; kingdom Metazoa; phylum Annelida; class Clitellata; order Crassiclitellata; family Megascolecidae; genus Metaphire; species Metaphire vulgaris. Next base: position 7,921,976 of record CM030858.1, read on the forward strand.
ACAGATTTCGCGCACTAATCCCAAGCAGACGTCGAAAGTAAGTCTGACAATGTTATTCCGGTGTTGACGGCCACCCACCCAAGTACTAACCGGGTTTATTGCTGGTTAAACATTTTATTCACTGTTTATACTCACAACACCCTGTTTTACCTGCAAGTTTAGCAGCTTTGCCTAAAATTATTTCAAGCAGCTACTGAATTTAGAGTTTTTTTAATTTTTTCATTACGTGAATTTTAACGAGGAGGGGTCATGCCCTGACCTCCTTCGCGTGTCTGAAACGTGATTGGTCGACTGGGCGACCCCACGAATTTTCCGTTGAGTACCATGATATGTGCTGAGATATTCGAATACGGCCAGAGATTGTAGACGTGAGTGGAGACGACTCCCTTGGCTGTAGAAGGCTCTGCGGAGGATGACTGTGAGCCGCAGAAATTCGGCTCCGAGTAGAGTATCGTGTGCTCTCTTTGGTCGACAGACTCGCCCTCTTCCATCCTCCAAAACTGAATCTGAACGATAAAAGCAGAAATGCATTAAAACGCCACTATTCTCTTTTCCTTCGATCTTCTTATAGGTCATCCGGTGGCGTAGCCAGGATTCCTGAACAGAGGGCGTATCGACATTTTCAGAAATTTCAGGTGCTCAGGTGAAAAAATCTTGGTTAGCAAAAACAAAAGCGTCGCTTTGAGCTTCTTGTTCGTTCATTCTTACATTCTAATGCTATTTGCCCTCTCTCTCTCTCCTCTCTCTCTCTCTCTCTCTCTCTCTGCTCTGCTCTTCCGACAGAGTTACAGTAATTGCTATATTACTACTACTACTACTACTACTACTACTACTACTACTACTACTACTACTACTACTACTACTACTACTACTACTACTACTACTACTACTACTACTACTAATAATAATAATAATAATAATAATAATAATAATAATAATAATAATAATATCATAATTCGCTTTTATTGTACCGTTTCCAAAACTCAGATATATCAATCGATGGTATTGGAAATCGATCTGCAAAAGGTCAGGTCAATTCCAGAGATCAGAATGAGCGTTTGGCGCTGCTTTCCGTCTAAAGAGACGCCATAGAAGTGTTCTGTCTTCAACAAAAGACTTTGTACTACTATACTTGAACATTGGCTCTGCGTTTCAAGTCGGATATTTTCAACCAGTTTAACCGGCTGATTAAATTCTCAAGCGATAGGATATACGAATGAAATGATTGTTTCGAGATACTGTGGATGATAGAGACGATGATACTTTATATCCCCTGAAGAATCCGTTCATAAGAGTCGTCGATGCGTTGATCGCTGCCCATTGGAAATCCGCGGTCGTCGCTCCCACTTTCTTTTCCGGATCAAGGCTAAAATTCTGCGGAACTACGTTGGGAGCTGAAAGCGAAAACAAGACCAAGTACGTAGGGGCCGTCCATAAATGACGTCACGCGATATTGGCAGTTTTTTTGACCCCCTACCCCTCGTCACACTCTGTAGTCTCTTGGAACGGATACGGGTACGGGTACAGGTCCTTGTACCCGTACTCGCGGGTACGGGTACGGGTAGGGTACACATTTTACGGGTACGGGTCGGGTACGTTTGAAGAAATTATGTCTGCTAGATATACATTTTAAGACGATCAAACTGAAATGAATGTCATCTATCTGGAATCGTTTACCCTGAAAATCTGCGAGCATGAAGAAAAATTGATGCGTTGGAAATTTAAAAAACGCACTACGAAAAACATAAAATGAAAATTAAACTTTAAAAAAATTCAGACAGCAAAGTTGTAAATGAGGTCAGAAGTTGAATCTATTTGAATAAAATCAGCAAAATTGACTAGAAACGCCATTAGACCACTTCTGACGAGATCGCCAGAGAGCGAGAGAGAGAGAGAGAGAGAGAGAGAGAGAGACAGACAGACAGACAGACAGACAGACAGAGACAGAGACAGAGACAGACAGACAGAGAGACAGAGAGAGAGACAGAGAGAGACAGACAGAAAGACAGAGAGACAGAGAGGCAGACAGACAGACAGAGACACAGAGAGACAGAGAGAGAGAGACAAAGAGAGAGAGAGAGAGACAGAGAGAGAGCGGCGTCCGTGTTTCAGAAAATTCACCCTGTTCAGGAAATAAGAAAACCTTAACGTCTTTGCGTATACGAGATAAAAGAGCAATTGTCTCACCAACCCACCACATGGGACCCGCGGTGGAAATGGAAATTCAGCAGAACAGAGGCAGAACGGTCTCTGACGATGCGCGGTTCTTACCTGCCTCGGCCGAATGTCCGACTATCATGCGAGGTGTGGAAGCCGCCTCCCCCATCTCGTTAACCCCGAGCACGAGGATGTCGTACGGCCGATAGACCGGCTGGCCGATGACCGTCAGGTTGTTGGTTCCGGCGTCCACCGTCTGCTCGTGGAAGTCTTTGGAACTCTCGGACGAGACACCTCCTCGACGCTTCCATCTTACCAGGTAATAGAAGCCCGGCCCATTCTGCTCTTCGAGGCTCATCAGCTGTAAATTAGTATATATCATCGTTTTCACGGGCAGTCAATATTGTTAGACGTCGCTCATAAAGTTTGATTGGGTGAATTGAAGAGGGTTATACAGAGCAGCCGCGCGGGTCCCATAGCTGCGTTTAGGGGAGGGATATTTTTACGCACCCTAACACCCCCCCCCCGAACACCACCCCTCATAATTTGAGGTCGACACCCCGCAAAATTTCTTATCTAAGAATGATATGTACCCTAAATAGCCCCCGAACACCCCAAATTTTACCGACACCCTCCAAAATTCACAATCCTAGAAATAATCCTGATTTAGGGACCCACGAAAAGCAGGGGCGGTTCCACTTTGGGGATGCATTCCCCACCTACCCACCAAAATGCGTCTTCAATGGATGATGATCGTATAAACGGATTAGCTTTGATGTACAGTATATCTACAAAGATATGGACATATCCATAAAGACAATGTCATCGACAAATTCGCTTCCAGCAATAAAAAAAACTCGATTTTGCACTATGACTTTTTACATCCAGACTGAATTGGTTTTTATATACATTGTCAATTCTGAACATTATATTTTATAAATCAAATCTACAGATTTCTTCTAAACCGTTGACATATAATTCCTTTGACAATAGGCAATCATCTTCCTAGAAATTCATTACTTCCTCTCACCAAGAGTTCTTGGAAACGACACTGACGAAAATGCAGATCTAGGTTAAATTGTCTGCGTCTTTGTGTGAAAGATTTAACAATACAATTGAATCTTGAAATAAAACGTTCGGCTCCTAAAGACAGGACAACGTTTGAAGATTTCGACACTATAGGGAATCGAAATGAATATGAACAATAAGTTAGAACGTCTGATCACTCCAATGACAGTTACGAGAAAGACTTGTACACAGATGCGTTTGTGGGCCTTCTAATTCATTGAGTATTTTCAGATCCAGACTTAAAACACATCTCTTACAATTAGCTTTCCCTCCATAGTCGGCCTTACTCTTTCTCTCTGACTGATCTCTGGAATGACCTGGTCTTTTGCGGATGGACTCTAAGTACCATCGATTGATAGCCTTGTGTATTAGAACTGGTACTATAGAAGTGCATAACTATTATTATTTTTATTTTGGACAGGGATTAAGTAAATTAAATTTTCCAGAGAACATTCATCACCTATACTTCTAAAGCGCCGTTTCACAATGCATCATTCGACATGGCACCAAATTCTGACCGCATATAGGAGACAATGCCAATTCGGACAATCGCAGATTAATTAACTTCTGTCAGACAAGCTCACGACCCACATGCCGCCGGCGGCAAAGAGACGACTGCGCAACAATCGGCAATTTTTCCGCACATTTGTCACTTTTCGATTAAACCTTCAATTTTTAAAGACTGTGCTTTGGCGTTGTAGTATTGCCACGTCCAGGTCCGAAAGGAACTAAGCGAATGGATGGAAAGAGACGAAGCAGAGAGATAGAGATAGAGAGAGAGAGAGAGAGAGAGAGAGAGAGAGAGAGAGAGAGAGAGAGAGAGAGAGAGAGAGAGGCAGAAGTGGCAGTTCCTGGAGTTAGACTTACAAAAAGATTAATTCACAGAAATCAGGGTCTAATCTCAGAACGACTGGCTTCTCGTTGAGTCACACGAGAAAGACGAAAGCATTGGCGTAGCCAGGGGGTACGAGGACCCCCGTACGCCCTAATGTGATTGGGACCGGGTATAGTACATAATAATGACTCCCATATAATAATGACTCCCCAGTCATTATCATATATAAAATAATGACGGGGAATCAGTAATATACATGTATACATAATAATAATGACTGGGAGTTATTATTATATAGAGTGTTGTTATTATATATAATATAATAATGACGGGGGAGTTATTATATTATATATATAATCAGGGTGCGATTTGTGACCTGGAGCAGTGGGGGATATGTCGAACTTGGGGGATGTAGTTGTTGGGGTGGTGTAGCAGTGGGGGATGTAGTGGTTGGGGATGTAGCAGTAGGGGATGCAGTTGGGCAGTGGAGGGGGATTCCCACTTTCCCCCTACAAATCACGCCCTGTATATAATAATGACTGGGGAGTTGTTATTATTATATGGGAGTTAATATAATATGCTACATCGGTCGTAGGGATTGCCCAAAACCGCTGAGAAATTTGGGAGATGTAACATGATCGAGGAGATCATGTGAATGTGCGAAGAGAGTGAAGATTTCCTAAGGAACGTTTATCCGCTCGTCAGACGCACTTTTAACTCAAAAATGTCGATGTTCGCCCCCTATTTCTGAACCATGGCTCCGCCACCGTTGAAAACAGGCATTTTTATAACTGCACGACTGTCTGGTATAGCAAAGAATCTGGAATCTCAGCGAGACCGAACGGGAAATATTATCGTTATTTTTTTGCGTCTGAGCCGTTTGACCGTAAATAAGCGGAGAGGAAAAAAACGTCGGACCGAGCGAATTTTCCTTCATAATAATAATATTCTAAATCTTGGACAGGAAAGACGCACGTTTCGTCAGACAGAAGAAGTCCGTAATTAAATTCTCTTTCTCTCCGGGACTTCGCTGTGCCGTTCTAAAAGATGGCTGCTTATGCAAATTCGAGAACATCGACGCGTTCGTGGAGTATTCGACGATGAAAACGATAGAAAGGATGATTGGGGAAGTGAGGGAGGGAAGGAGGAAGGGGAGGGAGGCAGGGAGGGAGGGGGAAATGGAATAGAGTCGAAGGCAATTATCTGAGGTAGCGACGAGCACACCTGCGCTGAGGTGAGATGATCTTACTCACTCGCAAGACGCGCCGACTATTTGATCGCTGCGAGCGAAGATTGTTCGATTCGAGAAAAAAGAATAAGAAGGGAGAGGATGAGGATGAGGATGAAGAGGAGGAGGAGGAGGTGGGGAGAGGAAGATGAGAGTGGCAGGGGAGCCGAGCAGTAGAGCAGGAGGAGTGGATCAGTGGGGAAAAGGAGGAGGAGAGAACTGGAAAAGACGAAAAGACGAGAGAAGCGGGTAACAGGATGAGAGCATGAGAGGAGGATAGGAGTAGAGAGGAGGGGAGAGGAGAAGATGAGTACGAACGTGATCATTCGAATCGATTATTTATTTCTCATTTTGAATAAGAGCCGGATTTATAATCTTCCGCAGAAATGGCGTTATTATCAGAGACGCTTTTTCTCTAACGATTTAAACGCCATTATGCGACGCAGTCTAATGAAAAAGAACATTTACAGTACTCAGAGCCTCTTGTTGCTAGCATTTCACTCAGAAGCGTTTACACTGATGATGATGATGATGATGATGATGATGATGATGATGATGATGATGATGATGATGTTGATGATGTTGATGATGATGATGATGATGATGATGATGACGATGATCATTAATACGAATCTGATTATTGTGTTCAAAATGACGGTAGATAAAAACAGGAGAAATGTAGTGATTATGCAGTGAAAGTTCCACGTGGGGGAAGAGTGGAGATGCACCCCCACCGAACTTCCGGACTTTTTTTCCGCTTGTGAAATTTTTGGGGGGTAAAAGTCTAGTTAAACTACGGCGAAAAAACTGCGGATGACCATTTTTTGCTTGGCAACCTATTTTTCGGTAAAAGTGTAGTAAACTTAGGGAGAAATTTTCTTTGTCAGCCTTTTTTGGCAAAGTTTATTGATTTTTTTCCTCTTCTCTTTCCATCCCTCCCATCAACTTTCTATGAATTCGTATCAATCTCCCACCAAGAAGTCCTGGAACCGCCACTGCGATTATGATCTTGGGCGTTGCTAGGAATTTCATTTGAGCGGAAATGAAAATTACTGAAGAATTTTCACTCTTCAACAATTCTCCAACTGTTGACCGATTGACAATTTCTCAACATTTTCTTTGCGTCAAAGCTTCGTAGCAGGGCTGCCTAGAGAAATTCCCAGTGATGTTAACAAGGACCGACCCCCAAGGACGAGGATAAGGACAAGGACCGACCCCCCCAAGGACGAGGATAAGGACAAGGACCGAACCCCCAAGGACGAGGATAAGGACGAGGCCGACCCTCCAAGGACGAGGACAAGGACGAGGACTTACCCCGCAAGCACAAGGACCACAAGGACTGACCCCCAAGGACAAGGATCAAGGACAAGGACCAACTTCTGTCAGACAAAAAAGTCAGAAAGGAAAAAACCAAACACAATTTCAATTCGATTCACAAAATTAGAAAAGGAAACAAAGAATGTTGTAAAACATAATGTAGTCAACAGCAATGCTGCATTTCAAATGCGCCTTTGACTTTAGCCACCTAGCTATGTTACTGCGCTTAAGAAATTGTCAAGTTTAATAATAATAATAATAATAATAATAATAATAATAATAATAATAATAATAATAATAATAATAATAAATGAACAAGTGTTTCCAGCAGCTGATCAGTCATGCACACACGGTGAGGTCTAATTATAATTATGAGATCACTTTGCGAAAACACTCGTTCAACTGGAGCCGACGTCGCAGGGAAACAAAGAATTCTGCTAAAGAATCAACTGGTATTATAAAGGAAACAATGACTAAACATTTAGAGTAACTCAAAGCAAGTATGTAGCCAAAATATAAATCTACATACTACTCTTACCTTGGAACATAATTATCAGTACAATTGAAAATGGTATACAAGTAATTTGGTCCTTATAAGGACTTTTCAAGGACTAAGTTACAAGGACCATGACAAGGACCGATCTGCAAGGACGAGGATAAGGACAAGAACCGAACCCCCAAGGACGAGGATAAGGACGAGGACTGACTCTCCAAGGACGAGGACAAGGACAAGAACTTCAAATTGGTCCTTAAGGAGTCCTTAAGGACAAGGACCAGGACAAGGATTAACATCACTGGAAAATCCGGGCCCCGGAACAAAAAAAACCTTATCGTCACCGAATCCGGGCCCCTGAAAACTCCATGGGCCCCGGTACAATATACCGGCTGCACCCCCTCTCCTCAGGCCTGCTTCGTAGTGCTAATTTCGAGTATTCTAAAAATTATTTTGTGCACGGCTTAACTTCAGGAACCAATGCTAGCGCAATTAATTCTGTGACTTACAAGTTACGATGCTATTTGGCGTTTCTTTGTGAAAAGTGCACCTTGCACTTCTAGACAGGACAGAAGTGAGTGTAACTTGACAGATCTTCCCGTGCGGTAGAAGAAATTAACAAGGACGCAATAATTTTTCGAGTAAGACTTGCGGAATTGATGAGTTGAGAGGAACGGATTAACAACTAATTACTTAATTAATAGGTTAAAGGTATATTTAGACGTCACGGTCTCTCAAACGGCAATCCTGTAATATCTAAACGAAGCAGAAAGACAAGCACGATATTTTAAAAAATCAAACGTATTGCTGTGAAATTTGAGATATCCAGCGAGATTTGGAATATAGCTTAATTGAACTCGAGTGATTAATCTTAGCGAATAAAATGAAAAAAACGTGTGTTTGTGTCATTAAGACGACTTCGGAGACAATATGTCTACTATAATTACAAGCTTTGACGGCCGTGCTTGCATGCAGTGACGATACACCTGAGTGTCGCGGAAACATTCTCTCGAGGGATCTGGAGACAACACCTGGGCGCCAGAAATATGCGACGACTCCCCGAAATTGTTTCTATGACTCTTCATGCCAATGCGCAAGATGAACCGATTTCAGAACAACCACCAAAGTGACATTAAAAGGTTCTCAGTGGTTCTGAATTAGAAATCCGAGTAGCACATGGAACTCTCTCGTTTCCGTAGCGCCAGTAGCACAAGCAACGTACGGCTGAATACTGAAATCCTTATTACGCCTAATGCCTTTCGCAAAGGCATTAGACGTGAAGACAACGGGGGGTGTGTGTGCCTAGTGGTTTGAAATGAAAATTCAGTCTCATAAAGAAACGAGGAAGAGGAGAAGGAGTAGGAGGAGGACTTAGGAGTATATATATATATATATATATATATATATATATATATATATATATATATATATATAGTACTATACGGTCAAAATGATTAGAAAAAGAGAAGAAATAATAGCGAAATTGAATTCAGAGACTATATCATTGGACAATCGGTTGACTGATGGCTTCAGTTTCAATAAACCTTTACTCAGTACCAGAACCTGTGCCAAATACTTGTAATACTTGCTGCTCAAGTATCGTAGTGGTTACTATGTGAGCGGAACATTCAGTGGTTTTCCGAATAAGCTAGAGGTCTCAATGACAAAGGAAGACTGAGGAAATCTGTTTAAAATACATACAACTTTTGCAATTCCTTACTAGTTTTGTGGAGGTCAGCTCTACTCCCCATCCTCGTTACCAACATGTGTACGCGAAAAATTAACATCGCATAAGTCTTAAGTGAAGTAAGTCTCTTATTATCATAAACCTGAGTGGACTTGATTCTTTCAAGGTTAATACAAAACATATATAATATTTCTTGGTCTTAAATATCGGTAAACAGAAAGAAAATGATTTTAACATTTTCTTGCAATTTAAAATAAGTAATAATGGTTTATTTCCAACAGAACATCACACCAGTTACATACATAAGTACATAAATAATATTGCTCACTTTAAACAGAATTAGTAAAATAAACGATTTAGGCTCCGGTTTCATATTAGACATTTCCACTGCTTTTAGGCATTTCCGCAACTCTAATCAACAGTGACGGGCAACTAATATAAAAACATTAGTTTAACTGCAGCTAACTTTGAACTAGAAATAAGTAGCTGAACTCTGAACTTTTAGTTGCAAACTAACTTTCTAAAATAGTTAACTAAACTAAAAAATATAGTTAAATAGTTGCAACTAATTTTACAACTATTTCCAGGTACCAGGTATGTCTTCATGCAATATAGGCAATGCTTGCAACATGAACATGTCAGTCAATGAATCATCGAATTCATTAATCATTGTCTATTTAATATTTAAGTTTTAGTCTAGACTGCAGGAAGACAAGTTTCTCAAGTTTGTTTGAAAAAATGACCGAGAAAGGAATAGATAAAAAGGTACTTTTATTGAGAATTCTGAACAACAACTAATAAGTTCTAGTTAATCTGTTTAGTTATTAACTAAAATGTTTCAGTTAAACTAGAATTTTAACTAAATTATTAAATTTTATATATAATTAAACAACTAAGATAACTAAAAATATATTGAAACTTTTAGTTAGTAACTAATTAGTTAACTAGATGCCCATCACTGCTAATCAATTATTACGAAACGAGAATAAAGCATTGATGCGTATATCTGTCCAAAGCGATACACGGCAAATGTCTAAAGAACAAATAATTATATTAATTTTTAATTCCAAAGAGCCTCAACATGTGCTAAAACAGACTTTCACGCGGAAGGTAGTTACTTTCAAACATGTCTAAAAGCTCGCTGGTTAACAACAGTCTTTTTATATAAGATTAACTCGATATAAAGATAACAGTTCTGTAAAAAAACCAGAACTGAGAAACGAATAAACCTACGATACACAACATCCTAGCTTGAGCAACAACACATTGCTGCATTGGACATGATACCTTCGCTGGGTAAATACCTATTTGTGCATCCACTGTCGGTTGGTTGTTCTTGCATCTGCTGAATCATTCTCTCAGCGCATACTGTACACAATGCTGTCAAGCTGCTGAAGATTTTTGCAATAATTAAATACTGCAAAAGACGATGTCAGCAATACGAGGTCCATCGAACTAGACTGGATAAACACATGTCACTGTCAGTTGTACAGTACATTGGTAAACGCTATAGGAACTCAATGGCGCCTGCAGCTTAACACGATCAAGTATACTCAGAGGCTATCACGAGGGTATCCGGCGCCTGGGGGCAAAGGGTACCGTTGGCGACCCAAAACAGTGTGCTGGCGAGCAAAAAAGGTCGTCACATTGTTCTCGGCGCCTCTCAAATCTTACGGACACTCCTCTTCATAGTACTCCTGACGAGCAAAAAAGGTCGTCGCACATATTTCTTCTTCTTTATTATGCATTTCACTTACCCATATACCCAATTTTGGCGCGCTCCCCCCCCCCACCTCGGCGCCCGGGGCATATGCACCCCTTCGCTACGCCTCTGAGTATACTATTAAGTCTTTCAATGCAACATTGACAATTCTGCCGACGGATTAACAGTGAAATTTCTAGCCGACAGCAAATCCAAATAAGTTCTAACGGTTTCGTTAATAACGGCCGGATTGATGATGACTGGACCGTAGAGTCTGGAGCTTGTAAAGTAACATCCGTTCTCGACAGGAGCGATCGCATGATAGCGATGGCCTAGTACAAGGGACGTTCTCTGGAAAAACAGATTAGTGGCAGGACGATTGCAGACTCCCTCGATTACAAAAGTCCCGGGTTCGGAGAAGACAAGGTTGGACAGTCCAGCGCCATGAGGCGCGACGACCATCACCGCCAGATTGAATAGGCGTACTAAATCTGAAATCGGAGGCGCAGGATCGTCCTTAAAAACCTCGAAGCTCAGATTGTAATCCATCGCTGCCCGTTCAACTACACTCTCAACTGCCGTGTGGTTGTGAAAAGCGCGATTCTTGGATCGTCTGATAACGACTACCTTATTTCGAACTGACGGTGCAAAGGTTCTCTTCGCGTAACGCCGAAACAGCCGAAACACCATCTGAGTTCCAAGAAAATTTGGAAAACAGCACATGGTTGCTCGAGGTAAATACACGATCTCGGTTCGGCACCAACCGTGCACAATACGACTGGAGTCGACGCCAAGCATGTTCAGATATTCGACGACCGGTTGGTAATTCTCTGGCACGTGAATTCTAATGCTCGGATTGCTCAACAGGAACTCAAACGGAACTGCTATTCGCGGAAATGTTTACGCCAGGCGGTGATAGTGGCTGTGGCTAGACGTCTGCGTATAATGACCAGAACTTCTTCGTAAATCGGAAATGTGTGAACATCTTGCGGAGGATTCAAACCTGCGTCTGGAAAGCATGAGTTGGGAACTAGCCTTGCGTTTTGAATGAAGACATACATCTCCGATTGCGGATATGACTCCACTTTCTACAATGTGCAACCAGTACAGAACGGACGGCAACTCAGTGAGAAAGTATTCCGGAAATGCCGATGGTTTGTAGTATTTTTCAAATGGAGCTTTGACGTTTAAAGACAGAAGCGACGTCGACTTCGGCAAGACGGCTTTAGTGCTGTTTCTGTTACACGTAAAATTGTTGATGAGGTCATAACGGAATGCAACCTGACCAGGTGTCTCGATCCACGAGCAGAGCAGATCGGACCCCGACGATTCGTAATATTGATTAATAGGCAAATCGGAATCATCCTTCAACGAACTCCACGTGCTGGCATTCTCGTGTCGATTGCGCACCCAGGCAATATGACCAACGTCACCTGAGAGAAGTTTGACAGCGCCCGAAAGTAGTCTTCCTTCCATTCAGCAAGAAGGGTCAAACTGTCTGCGGAGCTGATGCTCCAGTCTGTCGTCTTTGGATGCGTTTTCAACAGCTGCATTCGTATTGAATCGAGCGCAGCGTTGAACTGCCCAGTGCGGTTGATAATGTTTCCACAATTAAGTTTGAACGACAGTTGCAGGGAATGGCTCTGAGATCTGTTTCACTTGCGACTTCCTGTTAAGACACTGAAAACTCAAAGACCGTAAGGTTTCGTTGCCTGAAATTCTATTAAACATCTTTCGAACATTAGGCCTAAGCGTCTTTCGAACACTAGGCCTACGATTATACTTCGAAACACTGATGATGGCCAACAGAATTACACAGAGTGCGAAAAACGCAAATGTGAAAATACGATTCAGTCTTTTTGACATCGCTTCGATCAGTTAGAAGCGTGTTTCACTAAAAAACCTGATTCGGCGTCGAATCTGTGAATACAAAATATCAGAATTAATATCAATTGCAATTTCATCTATTGTCCGATTTTTCCAGGACAATTAGCGCAGGACAGCAGATAAAAATTCTGCCATCGCTCGCCTCATGTTCCACTGAAATAACGCTGTGCAATGTATGCTGATTTGTACTAGACATTAATGAAACGAAGTCACTTTCGGCACGTTTTATTTACGCTAGCCTATATATATATATATATATATATATATATATATATATATATATATATATATATATATATATATATATATATATATATATGGTCGTTCCAGCGAATATATTAACACGTTGACTGCGATACGATTGATTACTGGGACGCGGCTGGTGTGGAATGCGTTCATGCTTGACCAACGTGAATGCTGCTAGATTATTTTCAAGGCACAATCACGTTAGACGCCTGTTAAGGAAAATATTTTGGAACAGATGCGTTTAGAAGCCATCTGTTACTAGTATCATGTTCACTTACTCAGGTATGCACCAATTCATAGGAAAAACGCCGGTGCCCTGTAAGGTGACGGAACAATAGTTAGCTCAACAATGGCGATTGGAGAAATTACTGCCATAAAATGGAAACAATTTCAATTTAAATTCCAGCCTTTATTATCTGGTCCAAATGCCTCCCTCACACCCCGAGCCAAAAATTGTCCGCTTCACTGGATGGAAGACTTGACAATGCAAGCCACGTAATTACATCGTAGCAGGAATTCTCCAGGTGTACGTTTATACGACGCGTCAGGGAGGATTATAATTACGAGGCTGTGGTTGAGTATATTGTGGTTTTTGAACAAATGTTTATAGGACAAATATTCATACATCTTCCATAGAATACGCCTTTTTGATTGGTCACTCATTCTAGTAGCTAAAGGAAGCAGAAGAATGATTCCAAGATCCGCATAAGCTAAAATAGTTTGCATTGAACTAAGGACGTCATCTGACGTCCCTTGCGCCCTGAGAAACCAAAATAAGGACGTCAGTTGACGTCCCTAGCGCTCAACGTGTTAATATTGATATCTATAGAAAATTTACAGGCACTGTATCCATAGGCGGTGATCATGGGGTGTCAGGACACCCCCAATTTTGAGCCAAGGGGGTGTCCAATAACTGCTGGACACCACCACATAATCGCTGCAATTTTATAAGACTGTATAAGATTTGCTGCAAGTTTGCAGTCTATGTTAGTAACCAGTGGCGTCAGTCTGTAGTAAAAGTTGTGAGGTTCTCTCGTTGTTGTGCCTAAACCTAACCCTAACCTTAACCTTAACCCTAGCCCTAACCATTTTAGCATAGTTTTTTTACAGTGTATTACTTATTACTGTTCCAAAATACCATTTGCTGATAAAATTTAGAAGAAAACAGCGATACGTCGAGCAGTAACGGTCACCGGAGTAAAGAATAAAGAATTGTCAGTGATTTTCAAAACAGGAGAATTCCTAATAAACCTTCTAAAATCCAATTATTATTATTTGCATTATTATTATTATTTCTTGTACGTAGAAAATTCAATTCGTAGCTACTGTAAATAGTGAAAACGTAAACGATTGCCAAATATTCCTCACAAAGAGTTAATAAACGCTTTAGGAAGAACGTAAAGGCATGGACGCTTGATATCTCCAGGTGAAAAAAGAAACGAAATAGAACAAGTTAACAGATGGATTTTTCTGTGTTTGTAGAAGACCGTTTGATTTTAGAAGCGATGGCGACGACAGTGACTCAAACATGGACATGAGTTCATTTTCTAAAACCCAACTCAATCCAACCCATCATGTTTCAAACCCAACCCACGAAAGTAACATGGTCACCTGTCCCAACCTAACCCACCGTAATGCGTTGCAATTTCTTAAACCATGACTTATTTTCCTACCCAACCCATCACAAACATGACAATTTCTCACCCAATCCAACACAAGTTACCCAACCCATGGGTGGACCCAACCAATGTCCATGTCTGCGGTGACTTAATTATCAAAACTGAAATCTCTTCCATGGCCATTCTGAAAAACACGGCCATGGAACAGTCAGAATCGGCGTGGTACGTTCCGTCCATCGTGTTTCAGTCGCGCTTTGGCTTTCGTGCTAGACGTAGGCTACACATTTTCCGGGATCTCTTGCGATATACGACATCATGTTACATCCAACGATATCGAACGACGTCTGTTTTCACGAAATCCTTTGTCTTAGTACATTCTCATGCGATATACTCCCTTTGTTCTATTCGACAAAGCACGTGCTCTAAGGTTTTCTGTTGAAAAATAAGACGATGACGACGACGACGAAGAAGATGACAATGATCCACAATAATTTGGGTTTAAGGTAGAAACAGGTCGAATCAGTTCAGGTCGGATCAAGTCTGTTTCCTTTTTAGGTATGTCGGATAGAGGTTGCGCACCGGGATGTCGCGGAAACTACAAGAATTCAGGAACCTTTGTTTCTGTTTTACAATTTCCAACAGATCCTGAGCGTCGGCAGTTGTGGATTATACAAATTCCTGGAGAGAATTTGGCTGTGACACAAAGCACAGTGATCTGGCATTTTGTAATGGCTCAGAAGGATTTCCAACTAAGACAACTTACTCAAAATAGAATCTGAGCCAGAATCCAAAACGACCTATACTGCTATGTTAGTGGACTCCATCAATATATACAACAACAACAACAACAACAACCACAACCTGCTAATTCGAATGGATCTTAACACATGAAGCAATGGATGGGTTTTCATCAAAGTCAGCTGTATAGAAACTCAAATACTTATCTGCTACTTTCCATTGCCAGCCAATGACCAATTGATCTGACAACCGCTGTTCGAAACTGTCAGCAATCGCAGAGATTTTTTCGATGCGATCAGCAGTCATCCAGTCTAAAAAGGCCTGTGTCGGCTCACTGTTCCTGGCAGTGGCACCGAGCAGATGGGTCAGTTCTCTGTGGCGGCGCTGATGCCGACAAATAAGCAGGAATATTTGGAAGAATCTAAGGTGAAATATCAACTGTTAGTCTTGGACGACGTCTCTTATTAATTGAGTATCTCCAAAACATGCGCAGTAACCACAAATCGATGCTCGAAATGTTTCACAGAGATCACCGTGCTCTGTGTCACAGCCGAATTATCCGTAGGAATTTTTCTAATCCACAACTGCCGACGTTCAGGATCTGTTGGAAATTGGAAAAGGCTCCTGAATTATTGTAATTTCCACGACAATCTGGTGCGCAATATCTATCCGACATATCTAAAAACGAAACAAAAACTTGATCTGACCTGAACTGAATCGACCTGTTTCAATTTTAAAGCCAAATAATTGTGCATCATTGCCATCTTCTTCTTCTTCGTCGTCGTCGTCGTCTTATTTTTTCAACAGAAAACCTTGGAGCGCGTGCTTTGTCGAATAGAACAAAGGAACTATATCGCATGAACCTGTACTAAAACAAAGGATTTCGTGACAACAGACGTCGTTCGATATCGTTGGATGTAACATGATGTCGTATATCGCAAGAAATTCCGGAAAATGTGTAGCCTACGTCTAGCACGAAAGTCAAAGCGCGACTGAAACACGACGGATGGATTGTTCCACGCCGATTCTGACTGTATCATGACCGTGCTTTTCAGAATGGTCCTGCTTGGCCCGTAGGGTAAAGAATTACACTTCCTGTTCAGGTGTTAATACGAAGGCATTGTCCCTACCTTCCAGGTGATTATGAGGGTGTGAGTTCTGCCGTTGACGGTGCAGACGTCTTTGGGATTTATATGAGGCACATCCGGTGGAGTGGAACAGGGTCTCGTCGGCCGACTCGGCGGGCTGTGACCGACACGGTTGAGTGCGATCACGCGAAACGAGTAGTTGCCCCAGGGCGAGAGGGACAGTCGCAAGAAGTTTTTTCGCGCTGGCAGCTGGGCTTTGGCGACGCGCCAGACACCCGGATTGAAGGAACTGTTGAGCTCGACGATGTACTCCGTCACGGGCGAGTGATCTTCCGGCAGCTGTGACCACTGGAGCTGAACCACTCGGCCTACGCAGACTGTCCAGTCGACGTTGACCGGAGGACGAGGAACATCTGGAGAAAAACCGTAAAACTGCAAACGACTGCGTCAAAGTATGCTTGTATTCCATCGCAGACCATAGAATTAAGTTGTACAAGAAAGGGCGGATCAAGGAAAAATTGTTTTTGTGCCATGGTAGTGGATTTATGGAATAGTTTGGACAAAAAGGCAGCAACAGTTGAAACAATAGACTGAATCAAAGGTTATCTTGGAAAACTCGGTTATTAACTGTCGAGAGTAATTCTAGGTTTTCACTTAGGTAAATGCTTCATAAACCACTTGAAATCACAATTATTGTTGTTATTATAATAACATATAGCTTCCATTTATGACATTGAAATTCTTTGTTAATATGCTCACGCAAGGGCAATATGGGCATATGAGAGTTATTATTATTATTATTATTATTATTATTATTATTATTATTATTATTATTATTATTAGTATTATTATTATTATTATATTAGTTAATGTTGATAATAAGGTAAATAATAATAATGTAATTATTAATGTAAATAACAATGCAAATAATAATAATAATAATAATAATAATAATAATAATAATAACGTGATTTCAAGTGGTCTAGATGGCTACGTTAGCCTGTGTGATAACCATCGTAGCAACTCTCAACATTCATTTAATAAGCTAGTTTTCAAAGATAACTTTTGAATCCATTTATTGTTGTTTCAACTGTTACTGCCTCTTCGTCCAAACTGTTCCATATGTCCACAACCTTTGCAGTAAAAACGTTAGTATTCTTCTCAGTCCCGCCATCAGCTTGGTAGCATTTTATTTTATACTTTATTCTCGTGCTGTCAACGATCATCTTTACTGGCCTTCGAAGGTGTAACTTACAGTTTCTGTAACTTACCCACAGTTCCTGTAATAATTACATTGTGGTAAAGGCGAGTCTTGCGGAGCTGAGTCCGTGAGCTTGTTCTGTCAATAACCAGCGACCCTGAACCTCGACAGATGTCAGACAATGGTCAGGGGTTACTTAACCCTTAACCGCTGCTGTTACCTTTACCACCTTTGATTGGTAGAATGAGTTTTTTTATGCTAAGCCTGACTTTGCTTTAGGAATGCAGTCATCGATAATTGAAAGCAATACATTAGAACTGCATAAGTGCAACCGAAGAATGCAGAAATTCTAACGGAGGTTTTCCCCCAGAAATCGTATGCAATATGTGATCTCATCTTAATTATCCACTGCGATTAATGTTAACGCATGTAAACCGTACGTACCTGGCGTATTAGATAACCCAACTTTTATAATTTAATGACATTCATCTTCAAGGCTAGTCAAGACTAAAGGGTTAAAGGCCTGACCGTATTACATTTCGACTTTATTCTATAACCTCAAAGGTCGCCGGCCGACCTCTCATATAGACTCAAAAAGCGACTTCGTAATAATAACTGTTCCATTTTAATATTGGCCGACTCGACCAGGCCAATGGGGGCGTAATTTCCTCGCGCTGTTACAACGGGAGGAAATGAAGAAACGACGACCGTCGATCAACGTGCATTCTTGGCCGATGTCGAGAAAGGCGAGGGCGACCCGCACAGAAAGAGCCAGGCAATCTGACATCAGTCAATCGAATATAAATGACCAAATATCCACTCGGACAAGATCTGAAATCAAGTGATGCGATTGATGGAAATCGGGTAAAAAAGAAAAAGAAGAAATCGAGAAAGAAGTAGTAGTAGTAGTAGTAGTAGTAGTAGTAGTAGTAGTAGTAGTAATAGTAGTAGTAGTAGTAGTAGGCCTAGTAGTAGTAGTAGCAATAGTAGTGGCATGGGCCGTTTTCAAAGCCCCTTGTGGGTAAATACACTTTCTGGGCCTTTTAATCCGCGCGTTTATCACTGTTTTAGTATCTTGTCTCAATTGTTCGTCCTAACGAAATGTATCGAATCTGGACCACAGCTTAATAACATTATAATTAATCAACTAGAGTAGCAATGCCTTAACTGTGTCCAATGGACCCCTGAGGTCAGCAATTTTCATGGCCCATTTCAGTGTTTAATCTAGACTCCTGGACTCCAGGGGGAAATTGACAAAGCCGAGAGGAAATTGACAAAACCGGGGGGAAGTCAGCTAGGGGGCTGCTGTTAGTTGATGTAGTATGCCAAAATTTACGAGAAGAATTTGAAATTTCCGAGGGGAGGAAGGGCAATTTTCCCCCGGAAACGGTCTAGATTAAACCCTGGCCCATTTATGGCCCATTACACCACTGTTGCGGGGGATATGGGAAAACGGTAAACGAATAATGGACACAAGCTCCCTATCTCTGCTATTTCTTCTCTCAAAACATTACGATCACAGTAATGGATCCGGATTATTTGAGCTATTATATATTGGCCAATGCTTCTGATCCGTATGTAGCGTAATTTATGTAATAATATAATTATATACAATTGATATAATTATAATAATTATATGATAATAATTAATATAATTATATACAATATAATTGTGTAATTGGTTCGTCTTTCATCTGTCATCTTTAGGGTTTACTGACAATTCAATTTATCAATTTAGAGGCTGGTTGAGTGGCCATAGCCTTGTCATGGCACTGATTAAATCAGTCGAATTCTTTACACGGTAGAGGTTCTTCATTTCCTTTCCTTTTCTCCTACGGCCTTCTTGATTTCGCTTTACACTTCACATCCATAGTCAGATAGGCCTATATAGTACTTCATCTAACAGCGCTGAACGTAGAAATGCGTGCAGTGGTAGGAAGCAGAAAATGTCGGTTCTTGTCTGGATTAGAGAACCGAGTGTGGGCGTGCGTGTAGCTGGACGCTTCTGTTCCATAATAATAATTATGTTATCACTGCAATCATTTTTGCGCAGGGAAACTCGGGAAAGAGACCCGCTATCTGATATTCATTGTCGCTTTTGAATCGAATCTTCTCGAATTCCTAGTCTAGAAGTAGGTGGACGAAGGTGTATCGACGTACAGTATGTGCGCCGACGTCGAAGAGAAAACAACTTAGAATTCCTCGTTTTTCTTATGACTATACCACTGAAGAAAAGAAATATGAAACCCCCACTGGGCTCAACCATTATTCAATAATATTAGTGTATTTATGATTACGACGACAACGATGATGATGATGACGACGACAATGATGATACTGGTAGCAGCGTTAGCGATGACGACGACGATGATGACGATTGACGATGATGATGACGACAGTGACTGTACTGATGGCAACGACGATGACGATGATAATGATGATGATTGCTTTGGATGTATTTGTGAAGATTGATTCCGACACAGTTTTATCCTGTGCTTATTTTGCGACGGTATAAAGTACCGGGTACCCTTAAAACTAGTTCGTACTTTTTTTAGCACATCATAACGTTACAGAAATTGAGGCCAGCATGGTTGGATTCTTCAATTGATGTTTAAATAATGCACTCAAACTTCTTTATTCCTGATGTGTTCAAACTCAATCAACACCGTTTTAACAGAATTCAATATATTAATAAAAGAAAGACTGTCTATTAATCTCGAATTGAAATGCAATGAAAGAGAGTCAGCTTAGTCGACTCCTGATTAAAATTTTACGGCCTCTTAGCGTGATTTCTTCGTATTAGGTCAAAGCAACAGTACCAGTTATTTGGGATTTCATTACGGCTGTTAAAGGCCAAGCAAAAGTTCAAAGAGATTGGAGTGTCCTCATACTTGTTATTGCGGATAAATATTATTGGAATATAGTGAAAATCATTATCAGAGATCACGCACTCATTTTCTACAGAAGGTTTATTGAAATGCGATAAGAAGAAAATCATTGTCGAGATAATAAAATGGGTTGCCAGAAAATTCTTGCAAGACAGAGGATGCATTATAAATTTATAATTGCTCAATTGGCAGTTGACGGTATTATAAAGACTGCCACTCCAACGACCCCCACTTGCCATATCCTGGAACCGCCACCATTTTAAGGCTAAGAACGTAAGATATTTGTGATGACGAAACATTCACCGATGCGTGTAAAGGTGGTCGCTAGATTTTAAAAATAAAAAAACGTAATTAGCTCGGAGTTCCCAAAATCCAGGGAATTGTGTTATTCACAAAACCAATGTCGATTTCCAACTGAGAAGGCCCTTTTGTTCGAATATCGCTCACCAGACCGTTGACTTATTAAAAACTCTGTCGTGAATTTCTAAACGAATAGACCAAATTGTCTACACAATCCAGCTTAAAAACCGCTATCTTATTACGTTTAGCGCAAAGGAGCGAATATCCATAAAGTATTCTCGCGTTTCTCATTTCGCAGTTTTGCGGAATGGTCGCCGAACAAATGTGGTCACGCCTTTGTGAAAAACAACGGCCATTAATTTCATTCCGTCCTCCCTATATAGCACAGGCGGGCGGAGGAGGAGGAGGAGAAGGAGGAGGAGGAGGAAAAGAAGAATTCCGTGCCGAGTAAAATTGCGATTTTGTTTATTGAAACGATTTGGAACGCAGGAGATTGGTAAGCAGATTGCGTCCGGATCGATTGTTCCGAGCGACGATTCGTCTCATAATGGAGCAGCCGTGGTGATAACGACCTTAGCTTGTAAAACAGAAGCTTCCTATTGACAGCTTTATAATAATGATAACGACAGCAATCAATGCTGCTACAACAACAACAAAAACTACTATAACTACTACTACTACTACTACTACTGCTGCTACTACTACTACTACTACTACCACTACTACTACCACTACTACTACTACTACTACTACTACTACTACTACTACTACTACTACTACTACTAAAACTACTACTAAAACTACTACTAAAACTACTACTAAAACTACTACTACTACTACTACTACTACTACTACTACTACTACTACTACTGCTACTACTACTACTACTACTACTACTACTACTAAAACTACTACTAAAACTATTACTACTACTACTACTACTACTACCACTATCCTGGTTTGAATTCCAACTGAACAACGCAAGTCGTTATGTAGGCCTAGCTATGTGGAATGTTGATATTTCATCTGAAAGACAGGCGATAGTAATAACGGGCGTAATTTCAATGCAATTGTGATTCTTTCACTTAGTTAATGACTTAATGTGCTTTAGCCCTTTTCCAGGCGGTGGCAACTGTTTTGCCACTGATGGTTGTTCGATTACCAGGCATAAGACACTATGTTGCCGCGTGTTTTAATGCATTATTATTCAACAGGTGGCAGGATGGAAGGTTATTTTCAGTCATTTTCGGGTTTCAGTTGAACAATAAGTAAGTAAGTAAAATCTCGTGGATTTGTACAATGCTTTAGAAAGCAGCACAACAGTAGCAATATATATATATATATATATATATATATATATATATACATATATATATATAAAACACACACACACATATATATATATATATATATATATGCAAACTAGACCATATTGTTGTAGGCTATATAGTATATAGTTCGCGAGCAAGCAATAAGAGGTCACGCATACAATGCAGTCTTTGTGCTGTACTTCTGGGCATCATGCCTTGTTTTGCAGACTTTCACAGGAATTAACAGTTGTGAAAACTAATTTTCCAATCACTTTGTGCTAACCAGGCAGTGGCAACTATTTTGCCATTTATTGGTTTCCTGTAACAGGCAGTGGCAAATATTTTGCCATATGTTGCTTTTCTGTAACAGGCAGTGGCAACTATTTTGCCACTTTACTGTTCTTCATAATTTTGAGAAAGTAACTTTGCACCTCATTTTCTGTTATTTTTCAACTATTTTTTGTGATTTTACTTTTTGTGAACACCTGCTGGGCACTTATGCCTGGTAAAGGGTTAACAAACATGTAATTCTACTACGTTACAGAAATTGAGGCCAGCATGGTAGTCTACTACTACTACTACTACTACTACTACTACTACTACTACTACTACTACTACTACTACTACTACTACTACTACTACTACTACTACTACTACTACTACTGAAACATTTGTGGAATTCTGTCATGTTTTCATTTCGGTAACTAGGTTTGTAAATCTCTCATTCTGAGATCTTACTTTTGTTTTGCGCAAGAAACGTTTTTGCGCTCCTGGAAAGGAAACTCCATTGAGACGCCTAATAAAACCTGTCTTAATAATAATAATAATAATAATAATAATAATAATAATAATAATTTTATATATATTATATATTATGGTATATAATAATAAATAATAATAATAGCATTATAATATATATATTTAGAACATAATAGTACATAATAGCGTTATAACATACATTTAGAACATAATAATATACTAAATTAATACTATTACTATCATTATTATTATATTTCGGCCTACCGTCAACAATTAGTTCTACGCTGTCGCCTGTGCGTACCACGTGACCGGAAGTGGTTACGCAGATGCACGCGTAGGTTCCGGAGTCCGTCGTCGACGCCTGCAGGATCGTCAGCGAGTTGTTCACCGGATCCTGGAACCTGGATCCTCTCGACTTCACCGGAAGCTGGTGGATGAGCTGCCCGTCCTTCGTCCACACCCACTGGACGCCTCCGCCGCCGCCACCGCCGCCACCGCCGCCGCCGCCGCCGTCGCCAATCCCAGTTCTCCTCCTCGACGCCTCGTCGTCTGCAACGATGACGTCATTTTCGGCGTATTCTTCCACTTCTCTTCCACCTCCTCCTTCCGTCCGCAGACGATGACGTAATCTTTCGTCGTTCGGATCCCGGTTAGACGGCGGCGACTCGCGGGCATCGGCTGTGACGTTTTTCCGATCCTGGACGGCGCACGGCATGGTGATATGCGAACCGATCTTTGCTCTGAGTGGGGAAGACGGGAATGGGGAGAAGGAGAAGGAGGAGGAGGAGAAAGCGGAAAATGAGGAGGCAGACGGATGGCCTGTCGGTTGTTGAATATCTCCTGTCAAATAAGAGAAATAGACCGAGGCGCTCAATCGGCAGCTGCTAGTCAGCAGCACAAGCGCATTTTGGCTGTATCATCATCATCATCATCATCATCATCATCATCATCATCATCATCATCATCATCATCATCATCGGTCATTCGTTAATGAAAAGCCGGAAAGAGAAAACTTTTATTGCGAATCTCTCTCTCTCTCTCTCTCTCTCTCTCTCAATATCTCTTTCTGTGAACAAACATAGATATTCTAAAAAAAGTTCATCTCGAGTTGAGTTTTTCGCCATTTGTCTCGGAACGTTGGCCAGGCGATTAAAATATCTTCTCTCTTTCGTAATGATTTTGGAAATAAACCTCAAGAGGTATTAGACAAAGTCGATGCTCTTGCTTAAGCTGTGCGATGACTTTAATTAAAATGAGCAGAGCGTTGTCTAATGACGGTTAAACTCTCTGTTGGTGACAACTTCATGTCAGCAAAATGCGGCAATATAGGCCTAATAGCTTTTAAGAGAGAGAGAGAGAGAGAGAGAGAGAGAGAGAGAGAGAGAAAGAGAGAGAGAGAGAGAGAGAGAGAGAGCAGACAGACAGACAGACAGAAACATAGAGAAACACACAAAGACAAAGATACAGAAAGAGAGACAGGGAGATACAGACAGAGAGTCAGAGACAGACATAGACGGATACAGAGAGAGAGAGAGAGAGAGAGACAGACAGACAGACAGACAGAGACAGACAGGCAGACAGATAGAGACAGACAGACAGACCGAAAGAGAGATACAGAATAAGACGGAGAGCGATCCAGAGAGAGAGAAAAAGACACACAGAGATACAGAATCAGATAGAGGGCGAACCAGAGAGAGAGAGAGAGAGAGAGAGAGAGAGAGAGAGAGAGAGAGAGAGAGAGAGAGAGAGAGAGAGAGAGATAGTAGATTGAATACGCGCTAGAAAGATAGAAAGAAAGATATCAGTAATATCTTATGTCCAAATGTACGTCTATACGGCACGGCCAGAGAAGATAGGAACTAGATCATCAGTATTCAACGTCACTGAAAGTACTGAATCAATCAATCAATCAAAATAAATTTGATTGATTGATTGATTGATTGACTGAAAGTATATTAATTAAACCGAAGCATTGACACATTTCCACCGCCACTGTGTAGCCTATAGCCCAGCGGTTCTCAACCTGTGGGTCGCGACCCCCACGGGGGTCGAATGACGATTTGCCAGGGGTCGCCCCAGACCATCAGAAATATGGGGTTGTCTCTTGTCTTGTTATTGTACACAATTTCCTCAGTGGTAGTTACGACGTACTAGTTGTTTTACTATAATTGTCATTCGAGGATAGACATGGAGACAATTAAATAATAACGATTTCGAACATTTTGATTGTCGTAGCATTATTATTTTTAGCAGTTTACATTGTGAACGAAAATAATTTAACCGTTGGGGGTCGCCACACCATGGGTAATTGAATTAAAAGGGTCGCGGCACTATAAAGGTTGAGAACCGCTGCTATAGCCTATTAAACGAAGCCAAAATTAATTCAAATGTATACAAAGAATGGCGGGCGTTCCACCGATGCGTGCCGCGTCTCGCCGAGGCAGAAACACCGAACTAAGAAATTAGGCAAGACTAATGGCCTGCTTTGAATCTGGAATCTCTGCAGCAGCCGATGGCTTCCGGCGGTCGCTGACGACGCAGCGCAGAATACCTAAGAAGGCGTACTTTTTAAAAATGCATTTAGCGGCGAAGCTGGCGAACCGCCTTCGGTAGGTCGTCATCACGTGATCAGCCGCAAATAATTCGGTGACGATAAAAGCTGGAAACACAAGAAGACAATAATTCCGGGACAGAAACTTGAGAGAGAGAGAGAGAGAGAGAGAGAGAGAGAGAGAGAGAGAGAGAATTAAAAAGTGGAACAGGCGGAAGAAGAATGAACACAAGACGCATACTAAGCACACCCCTAACAAGACAAACTCTATTCCAGTTAAACTTTATGTAGTGTAAGGCAACAGAATATTTATATAGCGCCTCTTCTCCAGAAAAATCACCCAGAAGTGCTCCGGCTGCGATTACTGCGTGTTGATAAAAGAGACGAATCCTAAGTCGCTTCATGAAGAGGACCATAAAAGCAGCAGTTATAATAGACTTTATCAGTTAGGATTCTCGTTCTAAAATATTAATAATGTTTTTGTTTTCTTCTTCTTATTTCAAGTAGGCTATATCTGTGTCAATGTTTTGCCGATAGTTAATGTCAGAATGATGTTCATATTGGGCTATATAGATAAAAAGGGGCGGGGGTTTTGAGAGATTTAGGGTGTAGGGGTCATCTTCCGTTTCCGTTTTTAGTTCTTCTTGCTGGTTCGATGGAGTGGAGTTGATGCTATACTTTTATTTTATGCATCAATTAAAATATTCGATATAATCCAGTTGAGTGTGATTCAATGGTTCTGTAGCTAGACAAACTCTTTTAGAGTTAACTAATGCCTTTAAATGAATTAATTTTTTTACTTTAATGAAAATGCAGTTTCTAAGCCTCTAAGGGACTGCCTTCTACTACCTAAAGAATTGGCGGGAATTTGGTGAACTTTTCTTCAAATTTTGATATGTTTAAACTAAGTTTTGTGTTATAGATAAAACTATTTTTAGACGGCATAAAGACAGACGGAAAACAAACATTATATAAATCTAGCTATAATAGGGTCTACTCCAGAGATGTAGCAAGTACACAATGCTTCAAGTACAAGTACAAGTACAAGTACCTGGCCTCCGAGTACAAGTACAAGTACAAGTACTTGCATTCCAAAAACTCCGAGTACAAGTACAAGTACAAGTACCTGGCTTCCGAGTACAAGTACAAGTACAAGTACCTGGCCTCCGAGTACAAGTACAAGTACAAGTACCTGGCCTCCAAGTACTAGTACAACATTTTTGACATTGACATTTTGTCCGTGACATTTTGTCCTCAGACAGTTTGTCCGGCCACGAATAAAATTGACACTATTAGCATCTAAATATCATCACAGTTGCACTAAAAAAATAGAGATGATAGTCTTGCATCGGTCATATTAACCCTATGCGGTCTCGCGATCAAGCCAGCTTGGCTAAATACGCGTTTAATTGGTGCGCCAGAAGCAGGCACACTAAGGTCTCTAATTAATGGCTGCATTATACAGCCTGCTGAAGTGCTGAACTCCTTTCTATTAACCTCACTGTTCCAAAATACGATGGTATCAGTGGCTTCATCATAAATATCGTTGAGTTCCAGGTACTTGGCCATCTGTGAGGATGTGCTTGTCATTAGCCTAAAGGAACAGCATTACTGGTACCATTGAAGTACATATAGTCAGAGATGTAGCAAGTACACAATGCTTCAAGTACAAGTACAAGTACAAGTACCTGGCCTCCGAGTACAAGTACAAGTACAAGTACTTGCATTCCTAAAACTCCGAGTACAAGTACAAGTACAAGTACCTGGCCTCCGAGTACAAGTACAAGTACAAGTACTAAGAATTTGTACTCGAGTACAACTCGAGTACAAGTACAAGTACCAAGTACTACATCTCTGGTCTACTCAAAGTAATTTTCAAGGAAATGTCAATAAGATATTCCAACGACAGATATTCAATGAATTGCAAATTTCATATTCTAAATATTAACGCTTAAAATTCTATCTGTATTTTTATATTTACAGTTAAATTTTCTCCTAAAATACCGATTGCCAACATGCGATGTCTTATGCCTACGTAGGCCTACATGTAAATATGTGCATATCCTTTGCTACAATCAGCCTCTCAGATACCGTAAATTATGACTTAGGCACACGGCCATATAATTCTAGCAATTATCCACATGAGTTAATTCATTTGGTTTGAAAATCGATCTTTTACCTGGATCTAAATGAACTTATAACGCTATTTGTTTAGATTGACAAAGACCCTAATTATCGCTTCGATTTCTTTCTTTCATGCACAGATCAAAGATTCTTAGAAGTCGTTTGTCGAAAATTGATCGGAAGCTAATCATCCCAGAGAAGCTACCGCTAGGAAATTATCTTCTATCTTCAGTTGACCCAGTTCTGCCCGGAAAAAACTAATTTTTGCAAATTGCAAAATGTGAAAAATCGATACAATGCATAAGTCCAAATATCGCGTCGTAACAACTGCGTCTGTTAGCCTATCTATAATATTAAGATCCTTGTTCTGTAGTTCTGTTACCTTCAAGCGTTCTCATTGGTTGACGAAGAAGCGTTTGACGAAGAGTACGTTTAGCACGGTTTAGTCGAGTCATTGAAGCGTCAGAGGGGTGGGCCTGCGACGACGTTGCTATTGGTAACAATTGTTCGTAGCGTGCGACGACGTTGCTATTGGTAACAATTGTTCGTAGCTTGAGGAAGTTGCGCAATTTTAACGTACATTTTAACGTACACAAAAATTACGTGTACAGCGTCACAAATGGTCACAGTTGCGTGATTTTAACGTATATATGCCTAATTATTACGTGGCGCAGAGCTTGGCTAGGTGGCGATCATTGAAATGTTGTTCAGCATGAATTCAATGATTGGGTATTAAATATAGGTATTGGATTAGTATTATCCTGCACTGCGAGCGAAGCGAACGCGAGCGAAGCGAGCGCGAGCGAAGCGAGCATCTTTCTAGTATTATTTCAGTAGATTCTAAGTTTTCTATATTTTGAAACGACGCTTTTTTAAATAAACCGATATTTTGTGCTATGAATTCTCATTCCTATTCCGAAAGATTTTTTACCGAAATTAATTATCTGTTTAACTAATCCTGTCGCATCCAGTTTAAGAATCGATGGGCTGCATTTCAATATTTCCTCGTATTGTTTTTACCGCGAGCGCGTCGAGTCGTGAAAGTCTTCATAGACACAGATATATGAAACCGGAAATAGTAAATCATGCACGAAAATGTCAGTCATGCTGTTCTGTGTCTATGAAAGTAAATTGGTACAATTTCTGTTTTGGAATCGAACCCGAAAATTCGATTATGAAGTTTACGAATCAGACTGAATATGAAATTGCAATTATCAAATTCTGCTGTACAACAACAACAACAACTACAACTACTACTACTACTACTGAATTATCAAATTCTGCTGTACAATAACAGCAGCAACAACAACAACAACTACTACTACTACTGAATTATCAAATTCTGCTGTACAACAACAACTACTACTACTACTATACTGCTCCTGTTGCTGTTACAACTACTACTACTACTACTACTACTACTACTAATACTAATAATAATAACAAGAATATTAATAATAACAATAATTTATTATTATTATTATTATTATCTCTTGTGTTCTTTTTAGCACGCAATCTTGCGCTTAGCGTTAACTTTTGGTTTATTTAAATTTTTAATCGTCCAATCACAAAGATTTTTAAAGATTTTAACAAGTTTTTTAAAAAAGAGACTTCCAAAGCCTTTGTCTAATCGATGCTCGCGCGCGAATGTCAGATGAGCAATCACTGACAGTTCAAAGATTCCCTAAAGGAGATGAAAATAAGTATAATAAGTCGAACATTAATCTGAATTAAATCTGACTAAATGAAAAGCGATTTGAGCTCGCACTAGGGTCGTTGGCCTCGTCTCCAATGCATTCAAACGACAGTTTAATCCTTCATATCAATGCTACGCTTAAATCATCTCTCTATTATATCACCAAAACAATGAAGCGGGGCTTGATTAAGTCGAAGAAGAAGAAAAAGAAAAAGAATGGAAACCAATTACAATCTTCAAAGCCGCGAACGCTTGCAAGGCCATATGCCTTATCCCATTGCTTGATTATGGCAAGCCGAGCTCGCGTAATTAAACGAACGATCGAAAAAAACTACCGTACACAATTATTATTAATTAAACTGCGGGCATCGCGAGAAACTGGTAAATGTAGGCGATCACATCCGAAGGGCTTAGTTACGAAGAAACCGCTTTTGCTGCGGCGTCTGTATCGGCGACACGTGCAGCTGCTTCGTCGAGAAAAGTCCAGACGAAGGCTCGTACAGCAGCTCGGTTAATTAAAACGGTGTAGATATACAGTAGAACTTCGTTATAGCGTACTCAGCGGGTCGGTAAAACCTACTACGCCATATCCGAGGTAGATTATAGCCAATACCATCCAAATACGGTAGCGCATCACACGGAAACGTACATTACTGTACTTTACAACCGAGTAAACGTTATAGGCGATTTCGTTATATCGAAGCTTTACTGTAGAGTTTAGCACCGCATTGGTCAACAATAAAGTGTGATCGAAAAGCGGTCAAAATTCCCCGAAATTCTGAAGCGAATGCAACACTTGTGCCTTTCGAGCCCCCCCCCCTCCGACAGACAAAGATTTTCGGTTACTATAGTAGTCAATATCGTGTCCGTGTGTAGGTAGTAGATTTCAAGTCTCCTTTTAATTTAATAAAAAAATTCCATTGTAGTGTTGACCAAACACAGGGTGTAGAAAAAGTCAAGCTGTTATGAAAACATGTTTACACTTTTTGCAGGAGCTCGTCACATAATTGTGAATTGATCGTTAAAGATCGGTGATCCCCCGTGATCGGCGAACATGGGTGAGAAAGAAAACACGCGCTCGCACCTACACACCTACAGAGAGAGAGAGAGAGAGAGAGAGAGAGAGAGAGAGAGAGAGAGAGGGAGAGAGAGAGAGACTCACGCACATACACACACAAACATAGACACAAGAAAATATGGACATTTCAGCCGAAAGAATATAGTTTCGTGCACACAGCTTAGGACGATATTGCTGATACTTGAGATATTTGAGATTGACTGGAGATTAAACTCATTCAGATCGTAGAGTTGGAGGTTTTCTTATACAAAATCCAGTACATTCTGATGTGGTATAATGGTAGGTATATCTTAGACCTGCTTGTGATGCAACAAGCAGACGTACAAGTACAAGCTACAACATGCTAAACCATTGTCACTCACTATGTCAACTTATAGGGGTATCCAGTGTTTACCAACAAAGTCCGGTTGCTCCGCCCACTGGTGGGCAGAAACCATAGAAACCATTGTCGTCTATTAATATACACCAATGGCAGAAGCAGATTTCTTGCTGGTGGGCATAGATCAGTGACCATAGAGATTGTTCTGGATACTCCTATATAGCGTTATAGTCAAGGCAGTGATTCTTAACCGTTTTGTGATTACGCACCCCTGAAACAAGTACAATAGAGCGAAGTACCCCCTACCAGCCTACAGTACCTTATCCGAGGACAAACGTTTATGCCCCGTAATATATCGAGAAATTATAAGCACTGCCATACTTCTGTCACAGATTGTGCACACGCCAGAAAGTAGGATTTTTCTTTTACAAAGTCTAATTTATTACAAACATTTCTACAGTATATCGGCAGTGGCGGTTCCACGTGGGGGATGCGGATATTATATTCAAATCTTGAGCGTTGGAACGCTTGCGCTCCATCATGACAACATATCTGGAATCATTCGACCCCCCACTCGATAAATTTTCTCACTAGATTTGCACGAGTCCCGCTGGGTGACCGGCGATTCGGTGTCCGCTCCTGGCTACGCCAATGACCAGGAGATTCTCCAGGTTTTAGAGGCGGATGGAGGTTATTTTGTCTGGCTCGTAAGTTTAATTTTTCATAGCGTATTGGGTTCGTATTAGACGAGCAATGAATAATTTAGACCGTCTCTATAGATGTTCTGACCTTTTGAGAAGGAACATCTGGTGATTAATGTTCTTAGAAAGACGACAAACAGAACTATTATTTATCCGCGGACAAACTCAATAATTATCGCAGAGCCTGAAAAATGTTCGGATAACACGGAACGCTGCGATGAATCTATGGAGAGAAAAGACATCTGTGGCAACAGCAATTTAAAACGAAACGCAAGCTTCACTGGATGGACGAAAAAGACACGCGAAGACAGACGGACAGGGAAAGCGACTGACGGACGAACAGACGGACGGAAAAGAGAGGCATAGAAAGTGTGTGTGTGTGTGTGTGTGTGTGTGTGTGAGAGAGAGAGAGAGAGAGAGAGAGAGAGAGAGAGAGAGAGAGAGAGAGAGAGAGAGAGCAGGAAAAAAGAGACAGAGAGCAGAAAATAAAATCGAAGGATAAAGATAGTCTACGAAGCGAGAGAGAGAAAGACAGAGAGAGAGAGAGAGAGAAAGAGAGAGACGAAATCAGAAGAAAAGTCGAAGGATTAAGAGAGTTTACGAAGAGAGACAGGCAGACAGAGACAGAGACAGACAGCGGGAAAGGAAAAAGCTAGGATAACAACAGAGTTGACTAATGGAGAGAGGGGAGATAGAGAGAGGAGATAGAGAGGGGAGATAGAGAAAGAGAGAGAAAGAGAGAGAGAGAGAGAAAGAAAGAGAAAGAGAGAGAAAGAGAGAGAGAGAAAGAAAGAAAGAGAAAGAGAGAGAAAGAGAGAGAGAGAGATATAGAGAGAACAGAGAGAGAAAAAAGACTTAATACAGATACTACATATCAGGACTTTTTTCTAAATCGACGGCTGGTATCTAGTCCACAGTTTCAACGGTCGCCGCTTCGACGAGAGAAAGAAGAAGAAGAAGAAGAAGAAGAAGAAGAAGAAGAAGAAGAAGAAGAAGAAGAAGAAGAAGAAGAAGAAGAAGAAGAAGAAGAAGAAGAAGAAGAAAGTTAAGGAGATTGAAGTCACTACGTCCCGGGCGATCGCCCGACACAAAAGGCCGACGGATTTTCCGCGGGTTCACCGGGGCTCATCGACATAAGCCGGGGCCGGAGGCGCCCCGGTCGCGACCGCAGATGGAGAGGGATTAGCCGGGAGAATCCGGCGGCCGGCGGGTCTCCGTCTTTCAGACCGATCAAGAACCACTCGCACGCTAAAACCCCTAAGCTAACGACGACGTTCGCTGGCGCCGACGACGACCGGGGCGCAGCGGACCCACCAGAAAAATAATGCGCCCGATAGGATTTGCCAGAGACCAACACACACCACCGACAATAATTTAGCGAGTAATTAACTATTTACGACCCAGACGATTTATCATCTTGATTGCGATTCCGTTTATTTACCAGTCTCATCGCGATTTCATGAATAGATGGGCGAATAAGTGGGTGGATGGAAGGAAGGAAGGATGGATGTATAGCTGGAAAGCTGGATAGATGTTTAACTATGGTTGGCTGTCTGGCTGGCGGGATGTATGTCTGAATGGATGGGCGAATAAGTGGGTGGATGGAAGGAAGGATGGATGTATAGCTGGAAAGCTGGATAGATGTTTAACTATGGTTGGCTGTCTGGCTGGCGGGATGTATGTCTGAATGGATGGGCGAATAAGTGGGTGGATGGAAGGAAGGATGGATGTATAGCTGGAAAGCTGGATAGATGTTTAACTATGGTTGGCTGTCTGGCTGGCGGGATGTATGTCTGAATGAATGAACGAATGTATGTATGTATGTATGTATGTATGTATGTATGTATGTATGTATGTATGTATGTATGTATGTATGTATGTATGTATTCTATTCTATTCTAATCTTCATGACACTTTATATAGCGCGGTAACTGGCAAAGACCAAAGTCAAGAGCGCTTGACATGGATGAATGGATTGTTGGATGCATGGATGGATGGATTGCTGGATGCATGGATGGATGGATTGTTGGATGCACGGATGGATGGATTGTTGGATGCATGGGTGGATGAACGAACGATGGTACTATCACTATTGCTAATACTGTAGCGTAATTCGAAATAACCCAGAAGAGTCAATTTGAATTAGGCCCTGCGAAAGCATAAGTCCCCACTCGGTCTGGCATGGCTTGCTTGTGAGAAGACAACTAATGGGATTTTTACCGTTTCTTTATATAACACCAACTTCCAAAACAGTATCGAACAGTTATGCAATAACAACTAACTCTAAAGAGGTGTCCTCGTAACATATCATTGTGTATATGTGTATATATATCCCTAATTAACAAAGAGTATTTCTTAACTTAAACTAATTGCTACTAGCTATTATTGTTCATATTAACCGAATTCTACAGAGTAAGTATTTTTGCCCTTATTTGTAATACTCGTGAATTGGAATCACATTATTATTATTATTATTATTATTATTATTATTATTATTATTATTATTATTATTATTATTATTATTATTATTATTATTATTATTATTATTGAGACAAGCGGGACAGAGAGAAGTGAACTGGAGGAAAGGGTTCCGAAAGCTAAACTGAGGATTGACAGAGGGAAATTTACAACTACCATGAAACAGGCTAACAATTAAACTGTAGGGGATAAAATTGGAAATATGCGAAGAATCTGACAGATACGGAATATATCGTTATTTCTAAGACTTCTCAGACAAACAGGAAATACCTTTCTAACCGCTAGAAAGCGAAACATAAAGCGGAGCGTCCGACCTGAACTAGATCCCGAAAATTTCACAGGGGGTTGAACGATGGTATAGGAAGACGAGGAGACGAGCTCCGGGCTAACTGCACCGCACCGCCGCTGTGCACTGTACATGCGTTCGAGGTCTTTAATTAGTCGGCGCATTTTCCTCCTTCGTTCCACCGATCTGATCATTAAAGTAAGACGAACTCAGACAATTCGACGGAAGTGAGAGGAGAGCCAGGAGGATGAGGAGGAGCAGGAAGAGGATGAGGAGAAGGAGGAGGAGGAGGAGGAGGGATGTTAGAGGCGGTGAAGGAAAAAGAGGAGAAATAGCATGAGAAGTTGGAAGAGGAGGAAGAAAATAGGAAGAGGAGGAAGAAAATAGGAAGAGGAGGAAGAAAATAGGAAGAGGAGGAAGAAAATAGGAAGAGGAGGAAGAAAATAGGAAGAGGAGGAAGAAAATAGGAAGAGGAGGAAGAAAATAGGAAGAGGAGGAAGAAAATAGGAAGAGGAAGAAGAGGAAGAGGAGTAGGAGGAGGAAAAGGAAGAGAGAGAGAAGGAATAGGAGGAAAAAGAAGGAGGAAGAGGAAGAAAACAGGAAGTCGAAGAAGAGAAAGAAGAGGAGAAGAAAGAGAAGGGGAAGAGGAGGAGAAAGAGGAGAACGAGGAAGAGGAGTAACAAAGACAGGAAGGGGAAGAAGAGCATATATATCATAGTTATTTATTATCAGGTTGGCTAGAGTAAAGGGTGGAAGTAAAAAGTTAGCCTGAAGGGAAAAGATTATCCCGTTAAATAGGCAATAGAGGGCGCTATGGCCGGTATGTAGAAAGAAGACAACTAACATTTGACAAAAAAACTGGAAATGTTTTCTGACTAATGGTTGAGCTAATGAGTTGGCAGAGCAATTATGACGATGATGATGATGATGATGATGATGATGATGATGATGATGATGATGATGGCCGGTATGAGCGACAGTGGTTTTAAACATAAAGTAAAGTAAAGTAAAATCTCGTGGATTTATATAGCGTCCTGGAAAGCAGCATAACAGTAGCTGCTTATCCTTGTCTTTCTCGACGACTTCTATAGCGCCGTACGCACGACGAAGGTCTTAGGCACTCAGCCTCTCTTTAAAATAGCCATAGGAAAGGTATGAGATCAACCAGGCAATAGTCAGCATCCGAAGGGCAGTGAGGCTAGGTTGTTGCAGCCATGGAGGAAATTATTTAAGAAAAAGGAAGGATTTAAGCTTATACCTGAAGACTTGAGGAGATCATGCAGGAATTATAAAAACTGGGGGTTCAGATTTTATTGTTTGAAAGTGTTCAAGTGTGCGGAGGGAAGCTGGAATCGAGTTCCAACGTTCAGGTGCGGCGTATGAGAAGGCGCGATTGCAAATTTTCAGGGATGACTGATTCAGTGGGCGTGACAGAGTGAGGTAAGATGATGAACCTGTGGGTCGAAGAGGCTGAGGGGTTAATAGTAATCTGGAAAGTAATAACTGGATTGTATTTGTAAGTGAGTTAGTAGGATTTTACAAAATACAGAATACAAAATGCATTGGCTCGCGCTGTTACTAAGTCGCCTAAATTCTCCCATATTTCGCCCATACTAAAATCATTACATTGGCTTAATATAACAGAACGTATCCAATAAAAATAACACTTACATATAGCTCACTTCAGTCATCAAAACCTGTCTACCTTAGGTCACTATTAACCCCTCATAATTATTATAAGTGCAAAATACGTTCAATTTTGCGGTAACATAGCATTGTAAAAGTTAAAATAACTGAAAAATAAATGATAAACTTAGGAAGTCAAACACCACGCAAAAAGATCTTATAGTGAACACATTGAAACTCTCGATCTTCCGAAATTGCAGAAAATCTGCATAGGTTAACTAGGGATGCGGCCCATGCGGGAAATTTGCAATGTTGTAGCGATAACATCAAGTTCTCGTTGCGTGATGTTATCGCTACAACATTGCAAAAATCCCGCATCCCTAGTTAACCTACGCAGATTTTCTGCAATTTCGGAAGATCGAGAGTTTCAATGTGTTCACTATAAGATCTTTTTGCGTGGTGTTTGACTTCCTAAGTTTATCATTTATTTTTCAGTTATTTCAACTTTAACATTGCTATGTTACCGCAAAATTGAACGTATTCTGCACTTATAATAATTATTTTGCGCTTCATTTTTTAAAAAATGATTTTGAAAAGTTTCTGAATATTGTTTCAACTATAATAATTATAATGAATATTTTCAAACGAAACGTTTATTTTGACATTCTAAAGATGACAAGAGGAGGGAATTAACGAGTTTGTGATGTCATGCTTGAGGGGTCTGACTTTTTGTGACGAAGGGAGGGGGTTAAAAAACTGCCAAAATCGCGTTACGTCATTTATGGATGACCCCATACCCGCTTAGCAAGAACCATGCACCTATATGCACTAATACATCGTATTATATTTTATAAAGCTATGCAAAGGACCTTGCATGCATTTAAATAGGTTTCTGCTTATATAGACCTAATAATAAATTAGATAGATGACTAATTCATAGGTCATGCGAATAATTAGAGAAATGGTAGCCCACTGTATAGTCCATTGGTGGTCTAAATTTAAGCGCAATTTGCAAAGAAAATTATCGGGAAAATCGCGAAACGTTAAGGAAACTCGAATGGTCAGTCCTTTCACGAAATATTAGACCATATGGACAGTGGCGGTTCCAGGATTTCTTGGCGGGTGGGATGAAATGAATTCATAGGAAGTTGATGGGAGATGAAAATAGAAGGAAAAAATCAATCAACTTTGCCGAAAAAAGGTTGAGAAAAGGGAATTGTACCCCTAGTTTTACTACAATTTTACCGGAAAATAGGTTGACAAAAATAGGTTGACAATAGGTCATCTGCAGTTTTTTCCTCGTAGTATTACTGGACTTTTACTCAAAAATAGGTTTTCACAAGCAAAGCAAAAATTCTGGAAAAGTCTGTTGGGGGAATGCATCTCCACTTATCTCCCACGTGGAGCCGCCACTGCTAATGGATTGCTAGTTTCGCTATATTGTTAGTAGGAACTAGGAAATGCAGAATTGATCAGCGATTCATTAATTTCGACAACGTGCTAGTCCGACACCAAATTCTGCCGTAGCTGACGAATGACCGAATTAGGAGATGTACAGTTCCTTGTGTTGTTTGATCGGAATGAGAAATCGTAACTG
This sequence comes from Metaphire vulgaris, assembly GCA_018105865.1. NCBI lineage: Eukaryota > Metazoa > Annelida > Clitellata > Crassiclitellata > Megascolecidae > Metaphire > Metaphire vulgaris. The sequence continues at coordinate 7,958,955 of CM030858.1, forward strand.
TTAGCGATTGCGCGATCTTGTGCAAGTTCTTTTCCTCTTTGGGCAAACAACGATGATGGAAAGGGGCGGGAAAGACGGCACGGAGGAAACGCGCTGAGGAGAGACATGCACGAGTCCCGCTGAGGCCATAAGGACGACCCGGTCTTACGCGCTAGAGGGCGGTGGCGAAAATGAAGAACAGTGCTAAGCTGCGAGGTAAAACGTGGGTCTGTGGAAAGTAATGGCAACCTACTCCCGGATTAATGGCTTATTACCACCTACATCGCTGATTGCCTAGAGCGGAGATAAGCGCCGGAATTTGAAAAATAAATTGCTGAGTAAAAGTGCGAGTACATAATCGTTAAGTTCGGTTGATATGGACGACATGGTATTTTAATTAGATAATTTCAGGTATGGACGTGGGTGGTTTCCAAGAACCCAACCAATCATGATTCAGACCCGACCCAACCAAATCAACGACAGTAATTGGGCTACTTGACCCAACCCAACCCACCGTTATAAGTTACAATTTCTTAAACCATTACTTATTTCCTGACCTAACCCACAATAAACATGAAAATTTCTGACCCAACTCACAACCCATGGGCGGATTCAAACTATGTCCATTTCTTGATCAGTTAGCTGTCTAGGTCTTGCACGTAATGTCGAAATTTGACCACAAGAGCAGTTGGAAATTTTTTCGACACCAAGACCAACATCTCGTTAACACCGTCTCCCCGTCTTAACACCGTCTCTCCGTCGTCCATACACGTTAAAATATTCTTCTTAAAAGCGAGCACACCATCCGTTTCAATTACTAAGTACAGGGAACAGTTGTCGCCATCCCTACCGCTGTTATTCTCCTGTTATTCCCCCACCCTCTCTCCCACAAAGGCACCACTCCCCTCCCCCCACTCTCGCTCCTAGAAGTCGACGCGGCGTCGATATGCAAAACTACCGGAAGGCAACACCTCAAGCCGTGCATTTCCTTTTCGCGCGACAGATACTCCTGTACTCCTGTGCATTTAGTTGGCTGGATCTGTTTTGAAGTTAGATGCGGGGGGAGGGAGAGGGAGGGAGGGAGGGAAGGGAAGCGGTGCTTCCGCGGGATCGGGGTAGAGGTAGGGAACGGGGTAGCGAAGGCGAGATGAACTTGCGCACTGAAATGCGTTCGTGTCGGAGTGCGTCGTTTCGTCGACGCAGAGAAGCGTTCCTTGATGAAACACGGTTCATCGATTCGGTTAATTAAGTTCATTGGGAAGAAGCACGTGACGCCGGCGAAGCGTCTCTGTAACCGCTTTAAAAATTCGAAGTTTATCAGGATCTTTGAAATGCATCCTAAAATGCACTGCAATTCGTAAGTTAATAATAATAAAAATAATAATAATTATTATTATTATTAATTAATAATAATAATAATAATAATAATAATAATTATTATTATTATTATTATTATTAGTAGTAGTAGTAGTAGTAGTAGTAGTAGTAGTAGTAGTAGTAGTAGTAGTAGTAGTAGTAGTAGTAGTAGTAGTAGTAGTAGTAGTAGTAGTAGTAGTAGTTCCTAAAATGCACTGCGATTCGTAAGTTAATAATAATAATAATAATTATTATTATTATTATTATTAGTAGTAGTAGTAGTAGTAGTAGTAGTAGTAGTAGTAGTAGTAGTAGTAGTAGAATCTGGAGTAGTAGTGTAGTATTAGAAGTAGTAGTAGTATAAGTATAGTAGTAGTAGTCAGCGTTCAGTCAGAAGTAGTAGTAGTAATAGTAATAGTAGAAAACGATTAGATAAGAGACAATAGACGAAGCGTTTGTTTTAGACATGAATCAGCTATCTATCAATCTACTTAGTCTGTCTGTCTGTCTGTCTATGTGCCTGTCTGCTTCCAATCCTATCTGCCTTTGTCTGTCTGCCTAACTGTCTACTGCAGCTTTATGATGAGGATGTGCGATGTCTTTTGAAGATATATAAAACCTCCGAATCAGTGCATTAAAAAAGGCATGTACGTGTCTCCTGAGGTTAAAGCAACTCTGCAGATGGTTAGAACTTGGACTGATGAACCTCGTTGCCCCAGTACGTCGGGGGTTGACTTAATCAGCCTCCAGCTGTGAGCGACAGTGGCGTAGCCAGAATTTTCGGAACAGCGGTTTGGTTTCGATCGTGACCAAACTTTTAAAATGTATTTTTCTTGTTTTCCTTTTTTAGGAGCTGACAAGCAAAAAGAAGGTCGTCACATCTACATTCTTTCTAAATTCCTATATTCCTATAGCACTTAGAAATTTTTCGGTCGGCAGCCAGCCAAGGGGTGGTTGACCCCCAAAATCGCGTCCGAAAATGAAAAATTTATGGAAAAGCATGTAGAAAATTTTTTCGTCGACAGCCAAGAGAAAATTTAACCCCCAAACCCCACCTTGGCTACGCCACTGGTGAGCGACCCCCGTTAAGTGTAGAAAAATTTGAGGAGGGAATAGTCGGCCGGTACCAAAGAGCATTCGAAAAGCGACTTCTCCGAGCAACTCATATGTTCATTTAAAGAGACTATTAAATGCAAAAATTTATTAATCGAGCCTCATATACAGGGTGTAACATTTTAAAATTTGTGTCTCTTTAGTTTTTTGGCCATATTTCAGCAAATACTAAAGATATCAGCATGAAATTTGGCAGTTACATCAGAAACATTCCCAGGTATATGGCTTATAAATTTTATTGAAATCACTATACACGCAGCCGAGATATTAAATGTCAAACAGGGGTCCAGTTTTTACTTTTACACCCTGTATATAGAGACATTGACACGCGTCTCTTCTTCTAACTTTGACACTGTCGACTGTAGTTTATTTTATTCCTTCATCGTCATACATGTTACATACAATAATTATATAATACATTAATTTCAAAAATTCAATTAAAAAATTTCAAAAGATTAACATAGAGAACTGTAATCTTGACTAGCAGAGACATAAATTTAATACTTGAAAGAAAGGAAGAAATAAGGTTACTAAAGGGATCAGTAATCCCGTAAGGAAGTAACATTGGTATTTTGGAAATGAATTTCTTCAGATTTGTTTGGTCAGTTCTGTCATTTCTGAGTCATTTTGTGCCAAAAAAACGTCTTCCTTCCGAACTGACGACCTCGGCTTTTACTTGAAAGACGATCTCCGCTTCTACTTTTCCGCTGAAATTTTAATGACTCGGATCGCTTACCCCCACCCCCACCTCCACCCCTTCCCCTCACCACCACCACCACCACCACCGTAAATTATACGCCACTGGAAATTTCCGAACCACCGGGGAAGTCTCCACCGGCGTATAATTTACCCGGCGGAGTTCCATGGGTGAACGCAGAACCGAAGACTAACAATAGACTGCTCTGCATGCTGGTGCTAAACGTGCGGACCAGAGGTGGTTTAGAAAACCCCAAATACCTGATAAGGGTTGAAAAAAATAAAGTAAGCGATGACCCTTTTTCACCGTCAGTCAGTCAGTGCCTCGTTTAAAATAATCATCGTTATCGAAATAGCCACGTTATATCAAGACGCAGTCACTGTTACCACTCTGTAATAGTTAAACAGCCTATTGCAGTGTGGTTTAAAATGTAGATAGAGGCTACATTATTCTTTGGAAACTATAAACTAATTTTTAACGATTACCTGTAACCTAATGATGATAAAATTATAAAGATTAGTCTATAGTCCTATGCAGTACATGTCGGCCTAAACTTCTATTAAGGTGCCAGGCTCGAGCCCCCATTTTGAGGGGCTAGGATATGGAAGAGGAATGGTATTGGACAGGAGTCTTCACTTAAATTTTTATGAAGGGCCATATGTTTATGACTTGTGCCCGAGGGCCAGATAAATATATTAATTTCTTAGTTACAAAACTACGGTGGTATTATAAAAGAGACAAGCTGAAAATAAGACATTAAATTAATATTTCGTAGATATTAGAAAAAATTGATTGATCGTTACAGACTCTTCGTGGGCCATTTCACACCCCTTGGCGGGCCGGATCTAGTCCGCAGGTCGTCAATTGAATACCTTTGGCATAGGGGCTTGACCCCTAACTTTTTCATCCAAGTTTACGCCTATATGACAGTGCAGTTGAAGAAGCAGTTGCAACGAGCGGTCAAACGCTGTCTACAATTTACCTGTTTTCGTCGTACCCATCACAAGTGGTATATATACCAGTTCCAGTTGCCGACTTACCTTTGATAAGCCAGACGCCCAGCAGAGTGACGTAGAGGACCAGAGACATGTTACGATCAGTCGGTCGGTCGGTGTGTGTGTGTGTAGGTCGGCGAAAGTGATCGACGCAGAGAAAGGGAGGGAGAGAGAGACGGAGAGCGGGAGAGGGAGAGAGAGTCAAGCGGAGTTAAATGCCGGGTGGCGATGAACGCGAGACCCGGCGACCGCTCTGGCTGCCCCCCGCTTCCGCCGTCGGGGGACGAGAGCGCGTGTTACTGCGCCCTAATTTGTGTCATCCTCCAACAACGACGACGACGACGACGACGGCGCTGCTGCTGCTGCTTCGCCTCCTCTTCCTCCTCGCTCGGTGCGGCTGCAACGGCGCCTCCAGTCGCTACTAAGACCATCTGAAAAGAGGGGAAAAGCATCATTAGAGACTCACCGCTTCGCTCATCTCTACATGCGCAACGACCGTTTTAATGATCATGTGCGACGACGACGACGACTATGATGATGACGACGACGACGACTAAAACGTGCATAGATAGCGTAAAAACTGAACTAGAAGATCTCTCTGTGTGTGCAGATCCTCTGATTGCGCAAATAACACGTTCATAATGATGAGGTGATTAAAATGGTTTTATAATATCATAAGACTATGTCTGACCAAAATGAATAGATACCGTAATTACCTTTGCGCTCGGACAAAGGGCAGTTCTATAATAATGTGTATGAACTCTTTCTCTTTAGCATATATTAGACTATTGATGAGTAATTGAATTACAAATCCCAAATGCATCAAATTTTGCACTCAGAAGCGTTCCACGTTGCAAATATATCCGTTTATCAAAGAAATAAGATTTCGATGGCCATAGTGTCCTTTCTGCAACAATGGCAGTTAGAAAACAACAATGTGTCCATGCTCGCAAACAGGTAACAAATGCCAAAGTCTGGTATAGGTTCGAATCAATTATAATCTAAATTCACAAAAGTGCCATAAAGACATTCCCTGAACGAGTTTTTGCGTCGCGATTAAACAAGTGTAGCCTATGCTTTCTAGGTTACTATACCGCTGTCAAATTCGCCTCTTCAGCTAGCGGAGAAATTTTCAAATGTTTTTCGTATAAAACAATAAAATACCCACACACCCGGTTTAAAATTTCACACTTTTACGCATAATATGACCGCTAAACGGCAAAATGCTCCAAAATTATTTACAGCATTCCACCTAAACATGGACTGTCAGAATGACGTCAACGTATTTTAATGTTTCCAAATACTGTAATTATCCTGAATCACATCCAAAGACAGCGTTCTGCTCTTTTTAGACCATTAATTACTATACATTTCGTAACGTAACCTTGTTATCTACAGTAATTTCCCATCGCCTTGAAATGTTTCCAAGATTGACAGATATTTGTATGCATTTCCCCCATCTAACTTGAGAATATTCCTGCTTTCCAGGATCTTAACTTAACCCCTTAACTGGGTGCCCCGAGTACCGCTCGTCCATTTTACATTGAGTTACAAATAGTTGCCCAGTTAAGGGGTTAATGCGGTTTGATGAAAGTTACCAGACCGGATGACTCTTCTTAATAGCGTTAACTTGCATGATCGACGTAAACTTCGTTTCAGGCAGAATTTTATGCAGACCTGTACTTCCACAAGACCAGAGGTGGTAGCGTCCCAATGGCTAGTTTGGCTCGAGCCATGGGCGGCAAATTGAGCGGAGATGACTTTTTTGCTTGTCAGGCATAAGAACAGCAGATTGGGGCGGCATTTTTTCAGGAGCCATGGGCGGCACAAGACCACGCTACGCCACTGCACAAGACCACAGAACTGTTAAGAATCGGTCTAAAAATATCAACTTTGAAGTTCGTCTATCTCACTTAATAATAATAATAATAATAGTAATAATAATAATAATAATAATAATAATAATAATAATAATAATAATAATAAATTATAATAATAAAACAGCAACGCTGGTAATAGTAATTATGGTTAACACTAGTTTACAGTGATTCAGTAAGATCCGTTCTGTGTCTGTGGACCACTTCTTAATGGCAATCTATAACGTTCCTCAGTCCGAAATAATTTAAATTATTTAATATTCATAAAGTCGATTTGATTTTTCTGGTTCTAACTGGCAGTAGGTGGCGCCGATTGTCACGTGACAGGGAGGCTCCGTCCCCCCATCCCCACAGAATAAAACATCGATCTGTCTAAAGGCATCTGCGCTATTCGTGAGAACCGCTGAACGTAATGGCGAGAATCAAACGGACAGTCGGACATTCGATCTTCGCTTTCGTAATTCGACTACAAACGCCTGAAAATCTATTAGAAATATAAAATGACGAATGTTTTCTCGTAGTCGTCTTCTGCGCGAGCGCGTCTTCTTCTTCCTCTTCTTCTTCTTTCTCTTCTTCCTCCTCTTCTTTTTCTTCTTCTTCTTCTTCTTCTTCTTCTTCTTCGTCTCCTGCGCTGCTCTTCTTTGTTAGTCCGTCGGCTCTAACGCTACACTGATCTACAGTAGGCCCTACATCGAATTAACGCGCCGACCGGTAATAAAGAGATTTCAATATGTCGAACGGTTCTACAATAGAGACCTCTTTCTCTCTCTACCTCTCTACCTCTGCCTCTCTCTCTCTCTTTCCCTCTCTCTCTTTCTCTCTCTCCTCGCTCTCTCCCTTTCTCTTCCTTTTTCTCCCCTCTCTCTATGTGCTCAAATATCTCTCTCCATCTCTGCCTGCCTGTTTTTTTCACTCTCTCCCTCTCCCGTTCTCTCCCTTTCTCACACTCTCTCCGTATCTCTGTCTCTTTCTCTTTCTCTCTCTCTCTCTCTCTCTCTCTCTCTATATATATATATATATATATATATATATATATATCTACTTGCTCAAATGTCTCACTTTACACTTTACCTCTGTCTCTCTATCGCTGTCTCTCTCTCTCTCTCTCTCTCTCTCTCTCTCTCTCTCTCTCTCTCTCTCTCTCTCTCTCTCATTTCTAAGGAAAAACTAGTCTAATCTGACAGGAGATAGCCGTATTGGGGCCGAAAATTCTGCAACCGTTTTGCAATATTCTACTCTATACTGACGTCATTTGGATATCTTAGATATCTGTGTGACAATGCGATGTCCGGGATGATTGATTAGCGACAGAAATTTTATTAAAATGATAAAACGCGCATGTTCAAACAAATGACAATATCAGGCATACTGTGTATACAAGTATATATATTATATATACATATATACATATATACATATATATACATACATGAATACATAGATATGTACAGGTATATGTAAACTCACACACGCATAGAGAGAGAGAGAGAGAGAGAGAGAGAGAGAGAGAGAGAGAGAGAGAGAGAGAGAGAGAGAGAGAGAGAGAGCTTAAGTAAAAGGCAAAGGCGAAGGTTCGCCCATACTCGAGTTCCGGCTTTGGACCCGGCGCAGATCTCCGGTTTCAGAGTAGCAGCAACACAGGTGGCTTGCGCATTTAAATCTAGAATAGCTTGCCATTGCTTTCTCCAGACCCGCGTGTTACCTTCGCAACCAAAGCTGCAGCTCATTTACCACAGCCCTCTAGCGAATAGACACTGAGTCTATCTTTGGGGCTTCTGCGGGAGTCGAACCCGTTCCATCAGCGTGCCGCTCTAGCGTGTTGCCAATGTGCCATCTTCCCCCGCCCCTAGAGCTTGAGTAGACTCTCTCTCTCTCTCTCTCTCTCTCTCTCTCTCTCTCTATATATATATATATATATATATATATATATATATAATTTCTAAGACCATTGTTCCCTTACTATCAACGATCTATTATATAGGAATAGACATCTAGATGGCTATAGCCATACATTACGTACATTCTGCAATCTGCAAGTGTTTAGAAATGTTCAGCCCAGAGATGTCCACGAGTCCATTTCTTAGAACTCAATCCAACCCATCAAATCTCCAACCTATAACTCAACCCATGCCGGTAATAGGATTACTTGACCCAACCAAACCCAACCCACCGTAATGCATTGCAGTTTCTTAAACCATGAGTTATCTTCTGACCCAACCAGGGAGATTTTTACACCCCTAACCCCAATTTGAGTCGACACCTCCAAAATTTGGTAATGCGACAATGGTATGCATACAAAAAGCATACTAATTAGCTCAAAACACGCCCGTAAATGGAGAAGAACGCCCCCCAACTTTTATTCTCGGATGACTTTTTTTGCTTGTCAGCCTTTTCGGGCAGAGACCTAAAAATTCCGACACCCCAGATTTTCCCTTCCCCAAATTCAAAATCCTAGAAATAACACTGAACCCAACCCATCATTAATATGGAAAAGTCCGACCCGACCCACAACCCAATCCAACCCAACTCATGGACATCTTTGGTTCAGCCGCCATATTATCAAAACTCCACTACCTGATCTTCAATCGACCAATAATAATAATAATAATAATAATAATAATAATAATAATAATAATAATAATAATAATATAATAATAATAATAATAATAATAATAATAATAATAATAGCAAGGTTTAGAGTGGTTTTGTAGGGTCTGCCCTGTGTGCGAACCACTATGTTCTACCCACCCATTGACTCAGATCGCGGTCTTGCTGTGAAATCTCGTTCTTTGCCCACGTATAATACACAGTATCTCTGTCAAACAACGTAGACGCGAAATGTCTCACCTGCAGTCGAGTTCAAACGTTGTGCGGCGACGACGACAGTTTTCGAGCGAATACGCCGCGCCGTTAACATCGGAATCGACTTACGGCACGATAAAAACCTTCCCATCCCTCGCTGTATTTATCGCCGGGCATTGCAGTTGCCTGTATTGACGCCTCATCGTTTTAACTATCAACTATTTCGCATGCAGTGTGTTTTTCGTCAAATGTTTCCAGTCGGTGGTCGGCAGTCAACGAATGAAAGCATCCCTGTCTTCGACTTCTCGTCGTCGCTCAAGCGATCGGCCATAGGCCTACCAGCTTCCCGCAAAGGCGCGACGCAAGGACACGGAGGCGAGAAGGCAGAGTATACGACGGCAAGGACACGACTGCACAGACGGCGCATTTAACAGAGAAAGACAGACGTCGTCGTCGAATGTCTGCTTACAGTGGCTCGCCAATCCTCACTTGGCAACTGTCGTATTGGGCGTTCTCTTGGCCGTCGCCCAGACGCTCGGAACACATCTATATCGATTATGGGTCGATTATATTATTGAAAAAAACGGGAGTTCGTCCAGTGTTCTTCAGAGTCAGCCTTTGTCATTTATATGTAATTAAATGTATCGTGTTCGCTCTTTGAGAATACTTCCGTTTTGCTTGGACTTCTGACCCAGTGTTTATTCTAGCCATCTTGCCATTGAAGGGGGGAGTTTGAAATGTTTGGGGGACAAGATTTGTCTCTCCACGCTTTGGGGGGTAGGAATTTCCATTCCCCAAGCCAACATATACGTTTTTGTTGGGGGGAATTCCCCCCAAAACAAGCCTAGAATAAACACTGCTTCTGACCAATAGTTTTTTGACTATTTGTGGTCTATAAAACGTGTGATACAAGGAACCAGTTATCTTAAGACGTGGTTCATCTCGTGATAGACTTTATAGCCATTTCAATCGATACTTGACAGAAATCCTTTCAGGGGCGGCGCTAGGGGTGGGTCCGCGGGTCCGGGCCCACCCAGTCTCGGGCAGAGACACCCGAGCAAATCGTGCAGATCTGCAGATAAATTATGATTTGGGGTGGGGTGATGGGGAGGGTAGTCTGAGCCTGGTCCTGGTTGTGTAGATTACATTAGACCCACCCAGCCAACAAAACCCAGCGCCGCCCCTGAATCCTTTTGTTGCTGTCCCTCGTACTCGTACTGTCACTGGCAGTGGCCAGTTGTTTCCAGATTATTTACAGTCAGATTCTTTGGCCAACGTATCTGGAATTCATTATATACTATGCTTACAGGCATATTAAACTTAACAATAAATTAAAATATAAATTAAAACAATATATCTTGGAAGAATAAAATGATTTGCATATGTAGCCATTTACTTAAGAGATTAGGTATTAAATTATATACTCCTGTTATAAATTATATACTCCTGTTACATACTTATCCACCATTAATTAAATATATTTTCCAAATTACCAATATATTGTCATTAAGACATCCAACATTCCAACTACTTACCTGTATGTAGGATACCGACTTACGGGAATTATATTCTCTTTGGTATCTCTAGTCTCCAACTAGCACTAAATACTGCTCTAAGATGAGTAATATATTCCTTGATGCTATGCTTAACTTGAAGCAAGATAGTATGATTAAGGATTTATAAAATTTTCAAATTATTGTTTCTACATGATCATTGTTCCTATGATCTTATGATTTATATAACATCATTTTTTCTACATGATCATTGTGCTTATGATCTTATGATTTATATAGCAGTCATTTTTTTCTACATGATCATTGTGTTTATGATCTTATGATTTATATAGCATTCAATTATTTTTTCTACATGATCATTGTTCTTATGATTTATGTTCTATAATTAATGTTTTAGTTGGAAATAGACGCTAAACAAATGAACAGACTCCGGAATTAATTGCCTACATCATTTCGCCAAAACAGCGCAATATCTGCGAACGAAGCCACCGCCGATCATCCTGCCCTCTTCATCGTCAACGTTTTATAATAAATTCCAATGCCCTATTCATCTGATTCAAATGGCGCTATACAAATGGCTTACTTAGCCTTCTAAACCACTTAAAATCACATTATTATTACAGTATTATTATTATTTTTTTTAAATATCGGTTTCTAAACTGCCTGGTTTAAGCACAAGTCGCATTTACAGTGTATCTTCATTGCCCTAAGCGGGATTTTCTTGGTCTCATTTTTAACGGCGATATTTGGCTTTACGCATTTTAAAAAAGGATTATTCAGTCGGAGAAAGGCACACCCTAACAAGTCAAAACATGTTGAATGTACAGAATGCAGTTTCAAAAATCGAACAATATTACTACTGCGTTTATTCACTGGATGCCATCCTCCCACTTACTCACTGAAATACAGTACATACACCTGCATTATCTCGCTACTGTATAGGCTATATACCAGAAGTCGAACAATAGACACGCGGGTATTTTGCCGTTGTCAAAGGACTTAGAGGTATTCGAACGACCGACGGAATAAATGAAAAAGTGGAAAAGAATGCGAATTGTTCGATTACTGTAGACTCTCGTATAAAGGTTTTAATCAGAGCAGATAGAGACTCTGAATTCTTTGACATGAAACTCTTCTTTCTGAAGACCAATTCTATTGTCCTTAGAGCAGATGCGCCAGCGTCAGGCAGACGGAATATTACAGTTGAACTTCGCTATATAACGGACTCGATTATAACGTACCGCAATGTACAGTATGGCTCCGTTTGATGCGCGACCGTATTGGATCTTATTGGATATAACGTACTTCGGAATTATCGTACTCAATTTGCAGACCAGCTGAGTACGTTATAACGAAGTCCTACTGTAGTTCACAAAGGAGTTGTAAAGAGAAGAGACGAAACGAAAGGAGACGAGACGAAACTAGAAGAGAGGAGGCGAGAGGAGACCAGAGGAGAGGGAAAGAGAGGATACAAGAGGAGAGGAGACGAAAGGAGACGATAGGAAACTAGAGGAGAGGAGGCGAGAGGAGACCAGAGGAGAGGCAAAGAGAGGATACAAGAGGAGAGGAGACGAAAGGAGACGATAGGAAACTAGAGGAGAGGAGACGAAAGGAGACGATAGGAAACTAGAGGAGAGGAGGCGAGAGGAGACCAGAGGAGAGGAAGAGAGGATTACAAGAGGAGAGGAAACGAACGGAGAGGAGAAGACAGTGACAAATCGACGCGAGTTTATGCGAACACACAGATGGACACGGAATAACTTTGACAATCGGGGGGGAGGGGGTATTAGGCCTACGATTCAAATCAAGGAGCGACCATCGACTGATGTCAAGAACGTCGCTAAAACGGCGCTATAGAAGATCAGCGACACTGCTATAAGACAGAACCCTTGAAATTCTCACGACGCTGCGTCGAGTGATGCTTGCCGCGAGATGTCGTTCCGTCGGAAGACGCGTCGAAAATCGATAATAATTATCGCTCCGATGCGCCTCATAACTCAATCCGTCGTCGTCGTCGTCGTCGTCGTCTGCTCGGCTCTCTCGACGCAAAGTGACGTCATCGTAACGGTCATACGTTGGCCGCCAGGGGTCGCAGTTGTGCCACTTATTCGTTGTTCTGCGAGGAGGTTCATAAGCCGCCATTAGAGTGCCTTGGAGGAGGAGGAGGAGGAGGAGGAGGAGGAGGAGGAGGAGGAGGAGGAGGAGGAGGAGGAGACGTTGAGAGGCATCTCAGCGGGGAGTGAAAGGGGACTTAGCAAGAGATTCTTTCGTCGGTATGTCGGCATTAGGCAAGAGTACAGGAGGCGCCATGGAAAGACGGAAAGACTAAACGGCTGAAGTACCTCTTTCGGTTTTTTGTAAAGCAGAAATTCAGAAAAAACGTCAAATAAATTGATTTTATTGCATAAGAGACGACAATTTTTCGGTGCTAGGACAAAATGTCCACGGACAAAATGTCATGGGGACAAAATGTCAGCGGACAAAATGTCACGGACAAAATGTAACCTTAACTCTAACCCTAACTCTAAACCGTGACATTTTGTCCCCATGACATTTTGTCCCCGTGACATTTTGTTCGTGACATTTTGTCCGCGGACATTTTGTCCGGCCACGCAATTTTTCACATAATCGGAAACGATTGCTAGCAGACATCAAGCCATCTCTAATATACAGTAGAACTTCGTTATAACGTATTTAGCGGGTCTGTAAAACTTTAGTACGTTATAGCCGAGGTGCGTTATATCCAACCATTACCGTAGTGCGTCACACGAAGCCTTACATTGCGGTACGTTTATAATCGAGGATGCGTTACAACCTCTTCCGTTATAGCGAGGTTCTACTGTATTTAAATGGCGCGTTTTGCACTAAAGCGGTCCCAACTTTTATTTTGTTTTATCTTTCTGGTGTCGTGTGTTGCTATATTATTGTGTCTGAAGGAAACAAATCGACGAAAATTTCCTTTTAAATGCATGCAAATTGCCAAAGGTCAACATACGCTAATAGCATCTTGATTTCCAGGTCTCAACAGTACAGTATCACACAGTGGCGGCTCCAGGATTTGGCAAGTGAGGGGCCGTTGGGGTGGCAACTTCTAATCATGGGGGGGGCAACCATTTGTTGTTAGGTATGTAGTATTAAGTATAGGGTCCCTACAGGGGACACTGGGGGGCAGGCACTCAATAGGGGGCACGGGCCCCCTCGGGTCCCCCTGTGGAGCCGCCACTGGCATAATAATAGATACATTCGTCTTGTATCCTGATCATTCTAGTCCGTGACTCCGGTTGCACGGTTAATCATCGCTTTATCCAGTTTACTTTTGCCAATCTAAAGCTTTAATTCAATTGTCAAAGGCATCAATGATTCACCATTACCCTTTCGAGGAGTCGGCTTCCTCCTTCCTCTTCTTCCGCACTCAGATGTTCTTCCTTGTGCAATTTCTCTTCGGACACAATTTTCACACTATTTCATGGTATAGGCCGATGCCAAAATTATAGGTCAGTTTCTCTTTATACAATAGCGCTATGCATGTCTACCTTTTCCACTACCCATTTCTTTCTCTTTAAATTTTAGCGATTTAATTCTTGGTGGTTCTCACATAGGGCAGACCCTACTGATGGAACACTTTAAACCTTGTTATTATTATTATTATTATTATTATTATTATTATTGTTATTATTATTATTATTATTATTATTATTATTATTATTATTATTATTATTATTATTATTATTATTATTATTATTATTATTATTATTATTTCTCTTTGTCCTTCAGTTTCGAGTGTTTCAGTACGTCGTTTGCCTTTCTTCTTCGACGTAAATCTTTCAAATACAGCAGAACTTCGTTATAACGTACTTTGCGGGTCTGTAAAATTTAGTACGTCATATCCGAGGTACGTTTTATCCAGTACCATCCTATACGGCAGCACATCGCACGGAACCGTACATTGCGGTACGTTATAACCGGATTTAGGCTACGTTATACAGAGGCGGATTTACATTTTGGAGGCCCGGTGCAAATATTTCCATGGAGGCCCCCGGCGCCATCGTGGTCACTTAAAGACAGTGTTTATTCTAGGCCCTTTTTGGGGGATTCCCCCAAAATGAAAAAAATTTCCCCCGCAGAAAAATTTTTTTGTGTTGCATGGGGAGATGGAAATTCCCCCCCCCCCAAAAAAAAAAGCGTGGCGACGGGAGATTTTTTATTTTTTGGAGAGGGGAAAAATAAGGAAGCTTGTTACAGAGCGTGTAAGAATGGAAAACGGGCAGATGACCTTTTTTATTTTTTTGGCTCGTCAAGACTTTTGAGATGTCAAACCTTGTCCCTCCAAACATTTCAAAATCCCCCCAATGTCAAGGTGGCTAAAATAAACACTGCTTAAAGAAGTAAAAAATACAACAAACGTCATTGAAAAATGAAACAATTAAATGCCATTAGCTTCAACTCAAATAAACTTGCATTGAATTTGCAGTCGTGCAGTCAGTGTGCAAGAACTGGGGCACGGTCGACCTGTCGTCTGTTTATAATATTAGTAGTGTACTGGTAACCCACCGTAGCTGGTAATTAGTCTAAATTGTCTCAACATGTCGCCGACGACTTTTTGTTGTAGCAAGGGCCTTTACTAGCTGTGCAAAGTCGATTGTCTTCACGAGTTCATTTTCAATGTTCAGTATGGCTAAGGATGACAGCCCATGATCTGTTAGATATTATTGCGCTATAATCCACGTGTTATGGCGTATAAATTAATTCAATTTATTTAAGTGTTATTTGAACTTATTTCTTATGAATTTAATCATACACGAAGATGAGTTCCGGTACCTTTTTTCTAGAAAAAAGCACTAAGTATAAGATTTGTAATCGTTTGCCAAAAAGGTCACCGTCACGGTGTTACGCATTTTACCGTAAGACAAATGAGTGATGGCGTTAGTTTGTATGCAACTATGCATTGCCAGTCCAAAGGTACGGAGGCATACAAATACACATAATCCTCCCATTTCCCGCGCTTCTTGACCGGTCGTACCGTGGTAAGAATTGACGGTCGAGACACATTGTACAGGCACTCAGGTTGAGTCATGCAGTATCCCTAATCTGCATAACGATGCAAGAGGCCGGGCGTCTACGACCGCCGGTGGCCCGGTGCAACCGTCGCCGGTCACTCGGTCAGAGTACATCCATTATGAGCCATACCATTAATTGAGGTCAGCTAAACCGGAGTATATGAGATATAGGCTTTCTTAACATAGACTTATGGAGCATGCATTAAATTGCATTTCAATACTAAATTATTACTAATCCATGTACAAACACTACTAACGTCTAACAATACAACATTCATGTATATCTCCGAAAATAAATTACTTCAAAGAAACTAATAATTAAAAGTCTTTAAAAAATTATTATTAGAAAAGGGAGGCCCCTAAATTTGTATTTTGAAGGGAGGCCCGGTACCGATGCACCACCTGGTACCGTGGTAAATCCGCCTCTGACGTTATAGCCGAATCCATTACAACGGAGTTCTGATATGGGCATTCCATAATATCATCTTCTTGTTGTTGGTGTCAACTGTCAATAGATGCGAATCTTCTACAATTTCTTCAAGAAATACTAAAATACAGTATGCACACTTTTTCTAGGATAGCATGAGTTGTAATGATTCAGATCATGTATACATGCTCGGTATTTATTGAATATACCGGTAGGTAGACGAATCTTGTTACTCGTTCAATCCTGTCGCTTCGAATTATAATTTTATCGAAAAATTTCCAACTGACGTCATTGCTTTTTTCTTTTCTGCGGAATGACGTAATCAATACTTGCGAGCATCTTCTACTCTTTTTGTCAGGTTTTCCAATAATAATAATAATAATAATAATAATAATAATAATAATAATAATAATAATAATAATAATAATATGATGGTTTTGAGTGGATCAATGGGATCTGACCTGTGAGAGAACCACTATGTTCCACCCACCCATCCATTCAATTATATTATGTTTTTGATGGGTAATCTCATTCTTTGTCCTCTTGTCCTGTAATAGGTTTGTCACTGTATTCTCGTCCAAATTTTCCGTGATTTGGGTCACCAGTTAAGAAAATCAGGGAATGAAGACGATTCTGCTGGCAAGTCTTGACTGAAAACTCACCTGAAACAGGCTTATTTTTAGGTGAAAATTGCATAGGCCTACAGAGAAATTTTGTGAATCGATCTTAATAATCGAACAGGGTTCAGCAAAATCCATTAACTGTAGAAACCTAACGCGAGTGTGTAAACTGGTTCCTATCTATTACATCCTCCCAAGCTAATATTTGTTTCTTGACTAAATTTGTGGCTACCAAAACAAATAAGTCGTTGTCACCTCTGCTGGTAATCGTAGTTTTCATCATCTTCATTGTTTTCGTCGGAGGCGAGGGACTAGTTGCCAGTGCCGGATTAACTTTTTTGAGGCCTGGCGCAATTAACGCAACAAAACTCTAAATGGCCCTCAACCCTCCAAGTTCGAAGTTTCAAACCTCTGCCAAGACTTATGAAAATTAATTTTAAAATGTATAGAAAACTTTCTTAAATACATTTATTTAAAATGAAATACAATTAGGACTAGCACTGTGTTTTTATTAAAATTCATTGTTCGTGATTTAGGCCTAATATAATTTATTTATCTTTAAAAAAATAATAAAAATTGAACCAGTAGACCTGGCGCAAGTGCGCCAGTTGCGCCATGGTTAATACGGCGCTGTTCGTCGCTACTGGTCGTCGTCGTCGTTGTAGAACGGTTTTGTCGCTTGGCAGTCGCCAGAGTTCGTTTTCCGGTTTTCCGGTTTTTCTCGGTTAAATCTTCGACTTACGATTAAGAGAAATGTCTGCTTCGAAGGGAGTCTAAAAGCCTCAATCGCTGCAAAGCGAAGACCACTCTTAGCGACGCAGTCGATAGAACTCAAGATCTGTGGCGGAAACGAACAGAAACTGACGTAACGCGACGGTTGCATTCGA
The DNA here is from genome assembly GCA_018105865.1 of Metaphire vulgaris. Taxonomy (NCBI): domain Eukaryota; kingdom Metazoa; phylum Annelida; class Clitellata; order Crassiclitellata; family Megascolecidae; genus Metaphire; species Metaphire vulgaris. The sequence continues at coordinate 7,976,279 of CM030858.1, forward strand.
TCAATTGCAGAGAGCGAGCGATCCCTCTGCGTGCTGTCGGTCGGTCGGTCGTTCGCACAAACAGCGCCCGTCGATCTTGCTTAGCTTTGAAATTCGCCTCTTTGCGGGACACTTTGCAGCGAGAGGGAGGGAGGCTCATCCTGGATTTCAGTTTATAGGGGTCTATTCCCAATTCTGTCTTTCCATGTCCATTCCACGCGATTTCTGTTTGTAGGGGTACTCTTCGCGGTCTATTCCCCATTCGGTCTTGCCAAGCCCCCTACACATGAATTCAGTTTGTGGGGGGTACTCTTTTTAGTCTGCTCTCAATTTTGTCTTGCCAAGTTCCTTCCATATAGGATTCATTGACAATTGAAGGGGAATTGAAGTTGAAGGGGAAGAAAAGACACCATGCACTCACTAATTGATTCGTACATTTGGCGCTTCGCCATGATGGAAAATTAGCAAACAAATTTCGGAAGTAAATTTGAGGGGCGCGTGCCCAGTGTGCCCCTGTAGTTCCGACCCTACTCTGTAGTACTACTCTATTGTTCGGATAACTGATTTTATTATTGCCATTTTAGTGGATTTGAAAATGGATAACCACGATTCATCAAATCAAGGAACGACCATCGACTGATTTCAGGGAAGTATTAAAATGGCGCTATAGAAGTTAAATGATGATCATGATGAAACTAATGCTCAAGTGCTGCTACAGTACTTCCAACTGGTACTGTGCTTTCGATTTGCCCCGTCTGATGTTACAAATGATTAGTAGGAAATCGAGAAATTTTGAGGAAGATCCACGCATAGGTCTGATGTCAGTAGGCCTAAAATCATGACGCTCGAAATTATGGAATGAAACATAGGCGCAAACTTCTACTAGGACTGTGGGCTCGAGCCTCCACTATTTACTGTAGGAGGCTACCATAAGGAATGGGAAGGCTTAGGGGTTGAACCCCCACTTTTTCATTCAAGTTTACCAGTGGGAAATGCTTTTACGTAGGATTCCACGTGTCCGACGGATTGCTACGACGTACGACGTTTGGTTTTGTAATGGCGCGTGGAATTCAGAGACTTATCAGGAAAATGTAGATAACGTATCTACTTCTGGTAAGATCGTGCTATGAACTTGATTGCCGATTGTTAGCGCTTGCTTATTTCTACGCCGTAGAAAATACGTTACACGGAACTTTTGTGATAGGTGTTTATCTTGAAAAAACCTGTCGACGGTCGTACAGGGGATTGAGGGATTTGTTTGAAATTTTAAAACGGAGTCGATGGCTACGTTTGGAAAAAGTTCAGAAGCGCAAGATTCTTGAAAAATCTCGACTTTTACTGCGCTCCGACTCCAGTAGAAAAACCGTGAGCAAAGGTACTGAGTGGTAAGGCACCAGCCTATAATGTGCAGCACGTTTACGGGCGCATGCAGTCCATCGAACGCCCAGCCACAGCGTGGAACACCATTGGCGGAAAAGCGAGGCGAAGACTGCATTGCTGTATACAGAGTATATTGCACCCAATGGGAGGTTTAGGTCTATGGGGAACGATGAATGGAAGACGGGGAAAGATAAACGAGTACACCTAGCCGATCTCGGCGGCTGAACCTACCGGCCTTAGACCGTGACTCACGCCGCTATCCAGCCTGAACGCCCGTACAGCAAGCGGCGTAAGCTCCGTGGACGATATCATTGCTTCTGGGCGGACAGGAAGGTCAATTGCGGGCGATAAAATCGTCTAGAACTCGTCTAAACTTCTCCTGTACCGGAAGAGAATCAAAGCAAGACAAAGCTTGACTATTTGTGACAGTGATATATGTAAAGTATAGGTGTATGGTCGTCTCTTTTCTTGCGGTCGGCCTGTTTGAAGACATTTTTCAAGTTCTAGGTGTGTCTGGTCTGTTTGCTGTCTTAGCTTCTCGGATGACGAGGCAGTTTGTTTGCGCATCGTCTACCGTGAGTCAGCGATCCTAGAAATCTGCCTTCAGTTAATCGGAACTGATTCGACTCGTTGTTGAAACGACAAGCCCGTAACTGGTAAGGGGTTCCATATCAAATACGGTTTTTTGAAACGACAAGCCCGTAACTGGTAAGGGGTTCCATATCAAATACGGTTTTTAAAGCGAGTAATTTTCTAGCGCCACGTTATCGTACTTAGTGCTTTTCTGGACACGAAACGATGTGTTGGGCGAGATCTAGATTGCGAAGCCAGATGTAGAAAACCCAGTTCCATTCAAGCTAACAACATGAACGAGAAAAAGACTTAATATCCGAGGTCTGAAAAACTAACGCTGCTTTCATTCGCTAGCTGGAGCATGCATTCGTTTACTATTCGCATATTAGATCATCAAACTATTTTATTATAATTTAGAGTATTCAGATATTTAGAAAACTTCTTTTGCAGAGAGCATCCTACTACTATTTTCTAGTATATCTTTATTATTATTATTATTATTATTATTATTATTATTATTATTATTATTATTGCAGGTTAATAACGTTCGCTAAGTCATTCACAAAGTGAAGAAAGTAAGCGCGGATCAAGTAAGATCAGGGCGTAGCGACGGGGATATATCGGTATATATACCCCTCCCCAAATAAATCAGGCTACCTTAAAATTTGTATTGTGTTTTTTAAGATTTCAAAGTTTTTACAGATTTATACCCCCAAACTACATTATAACCACAAAATCAAATTCCTGGCTACGCCTCTGAGTAAGATGCGAAACGTTTGCTCAATGTCGCTACGCAGCGGTTAGGATTCGAACCCTCTACCCGCTGGTCGTCTGACAAGATTCCAGCCGTCGGTCCAACACGCTCCCCAAATATAATATTCTAACAAAATTTACGGAATGTCAGTCTGTGTTCACAGAGAGAGGAGAGAAAAAGATGGCGTCGGCGGCAAAGACGAAGAAGAAGCCTGGAAGGCAGAAGACGCATCGCTACACGTCGAATATCTTCTCAATGTTCAACCAAGCTCAGATACAAGAGTTCAAAGTAAAGGCGAATAATCTGATGACATATACAATTATACATGTACAGGGGCCTAATAGAATAAATAGTCTGATTGATTATCAAAGCAGCCATTAATCAGGCCAAATTTAAACCTTAGCGTCATTCGTATTATGCGTCTCCCTGTTCAGGCACGTCGGAACGAATTTTTAGCAGGGGTGCAGATTTGCAGATTTTATAATTTTCAAAAAGTCCTGATAAGCAAATAAGGTCGTCACCTTTCCTTTATCCTTTATCTTCTATCCATCCTTTAAAACATACTGACTGGCAAAAATGCCTCATCTTCCAGGAGGCGGCGCATCCATAATTTTTCAGGGGTGCGGCTGCACCCTCTGCACCCCCACTTCCTACGGACCTGTCCCTGCTAGTTTCCCACTATGACTGATCTCTGGAAGTAATCTGGCCTTCTGAAAATGGACTTGTAGTATACTACTACTACTACTACTACTACTACTACTACTACTACTACTACTACTACTACTATTATTATTATTATTATTATTATTATTATTATTATTATTATTATTATTAATACTTCCTCTTCTACAACAACAACAACAACTACTACTACTACTACTACTACTACTAATAATAATAATAATAATAATAATAATAATAATAATAATAATAATAATAGGCCTAATAATAATAATACAGTAGAACTTCGCTATGACGTACTTAGCAGGTCTCTAAAATATAGTAAGTTATATCCGAGGTACGTTACATCCAATACTGTCCAATACGGTAGCATAACTCACTGTACTGTGCGGTACTTTATAACCGGGTATACTGTACGTTGTAACCGAGTCAATTACAACGAAGTTCTGCTGCAATAATAACTAATAATAATGACAACTGGATGTCGAGTTTTTAAGTAGGATTTCTCGTGCGTTGACATCCACCGTCACTGTACCGTGAATTATTGGTAAAGCTGTGTAGGCCCTATTAGTGCTACGAAAATTCATAATTGCAATTATTATTCCCGGACAATAATCAGTGGCGTAGCCAGGATTTCCGGAAGGGGGTTTTGGTTTTGATCATAACCAACTTCGAAAAATCTTGACAAACAAAACGGGTCATACTCATCTTTCCTCTTGTACTTTTTTCCTTTGCAGATGTGCTGACAAGCAAAAAATAGGTCGTCACCTTAGACCTTTACATTCTATAGCGCTTAAAAATTATTTTTATGTCGGTAGCCAAGGGGTCTTGACCCCCAAAACCGCGTCCGAAAATTAAAAATGCATGGAAACACATTAAAAAATTTCGTCGGCGACCAAGGGGCGGGGGGTTTAAGCCCCAAACCCTACCCTTGGTTACGCCACTGACAATAATAATTATCGACTGGTGGAAGAAGAATCTAGACGCGTTGCTCGTCTCTGCGACTTCTAGGAAGCGTTCAACGTCATCGACCAGAATCGCGACGGGTTCATCGACAAGGACGACCTCATAGAGATGCTGACGTCACTGGGGAAGAACCCGACCGACCAGTTCCTCGAAACGATGGTCGGCGAAGCGCCCGGACCGATCAACTTCACGATGTTTCTGACGCTGTTCGGAGAGAAGCTGAATGGAACCGATCCAGAAGACGTCATCCTCAACGCATTCGCATGCTTCGACGATAAGCACGCAGGTCTCAGGCATAACTCATTTATCATCTTAGCCATCATCATCGCCAGCAGCAGCAACAACAGCAACAATAACAACAACGGCATCATCAGCGACAATAACAGCATCATCAGCAACACCAGCAGCAGCAGCAACATCATCATCATCATAACACCACCATCAATTCATCAGCATTATCATTATTAGGCTGAAATGTTTTCTCTCAGAACAATGCAAAGAATATCATGGACAGAAAAACAAACAAATGAAGAAGTCATGAAAAAAGCAAATACCAAACGAAAATTCTTTAACATCTGCCAAAGACGAAAATTGAGTTATTTTGGTCATGTACAAAGAAACAACAAAGATAGCCTACAGCAAACAATGCAACAAGGTATCATGCCAGGAAAAAGAAAAAGAGGTCGGCCGAACAGAAGATGGGTGGACGACATAGAAGAATGGACTGGAATGGCTATAACAACAGCAATAAAAGCATCAAAAGAAAGAACTACCTGGAAATGCCTGATTCATGAAGTCACCTCATCTTCAACTAATGAAGGAAAGAGGAAATGATGATGATGATGATTGTTGTTATTATTATTATTATTATTATTATTATTATTATTATTATTATTAGTAGTAGTAGTAGTAGTAGTAGTAGTAGTAGTAGTAGTAGTAGTAGTATATTATAAAATTATATTATTATTATTATTATTATTATTATTATTATTATTATTATTATTACTATTACTATTATTGTCATTATACCATTCAGGGAGCATAAACGAAGACCGCTTGCGAGAGGTGATGACAACGATGGGCGATCGATGGACCGACGACATGGTGGACGAGCTGTTTCACACGACACACGTCGACTCCGGTCTCTTCAACTACGTCGACTTCGTCCGGACGCTGAAGCACGGAGCCAAAGAGAAGGACGGCACCGCCGCCGCCGCCGCCGACGGAACCAAGGCCTCGACGGAGGCGCCGCAGTCGATCGAGCGCAAGATCTAGACGAGAGCACTTGGGAAGAACGACTCCACGGGGAATGCTCTGACTAGATCATAATTATAGCAGCTAGTATAAAGAGATTAGTAGTTCTAAGTTCTGATGGCTAATTCTAATTCTTGTGGCTTTCACACAGGCAGTAATGCCCCCCCCCCCCCCGAAGCCACTTTAATTAGATCACGGTAGGCCTTTGGTTTTCGATTTACCGTTCAAGATTATCACTAGAAAACAGTCGTCGTTGAACCGGCCACAACTTATTACAGCATATTAATTAGGCTATCACACCTGGAAGAAATTCCGAGAAATAAAAGAATGTGCAAGAAAAGTACAAGGTCCGTTTATTGATTGACCTTATCGTACTCTGCTTATCTTAGCTGGTTCCGGGGGCATAGCCAGAGGGATCAGAATATGGGCACATCGACATTATCGGGTAGATTGCTCCGACAAGCAAATAAATATTATAATGAGTATTTTCAAACGAATTCATTGCAATACCCGCTTCATTCAAGAAATAAGTGAATTGAAACATTAATTTTGACACTAAAAAGACGGGTGGGAGGTTTACCGCGTTGTGACGTCATTTTTAGAGGTCTGACTTTTTGTGACGAGGGTGAGGTGGTCAAAAATCTGCCAAAATCGCGTGACGTCATTTATGGACGGCCCCTTACGGGGACGGGGTTCAAACATTTGACAGCGTAGCGACGGGCGGGGGAGGTTTCATAAATATGACGTCACATAATACTACATATTTTATTAATACCGCAATGCTATGTCACCACAAAATTTTACGTATTTTACACATACATTTATAATCTTCTTCTTCATGTGCCATGCATTGCTACGTCGGCGACCATGGATTTCCACTATTCTCTGTTTCTGGCTTTCCTTATCAGTTTGATGTTGTCTGTAGTTCTTGTCGCTTCTCTTCGGCTGTCCGTAAACTTTATTCTTTGTCTTCCTCTTGCTCTTTTTCCCTCTTTTTTCCTGTTATGGCTAGATTTTCCAATCCATCTTTTCTTATTAGATGTCCAAAGAATTCAAGCTGCTGCTTTCTTATGGTTTTTAGCAATTTTCTTTTTGAACCAAAAGCTTTTAGTACTTCTGTGGTAACGGATTGTTACCACATTAAAGTGTTCGTTTTGTTTTACGTTTAAGAAACAATTTAATGAATTTAATCGGATAATACAGAGAGTCACTGTTACTAGAGATATGTGACACACTGTATGGGGGGACTCGATATTTTTGACAGGGGAGGGGTAAAAACTGCCTAAAATAGTGATGTACTTTATGGACGGCCCCAATACGGTCTGCATAGTGCCCAAGGTTGATGACTAGGGGCTAGGGCTCTATTATCAAAGCATAGGCACCCACAGAAATTTTTCCAAGGGCAAAACAGTGGTCACAGTTAATATTTTAACAAGGCTGGTTTTCAAATTTCACCGTGAAAGTGTTGGTACAGTATTTGCATTTTCCAGAGGGGCAAATGCCCCTCTTGCCCTAATGTGCGATCGCCCATGTATCAAAGTTCCATATGAACCTACTGAATTTTACATTAACATAAGTACGGGAAACACAAAAAAATTTTGTTGAGCTCACTCAGATGCAACAATTATAAATACTGTCAGTCAACCTTATTTTATTTCAAGTAGAATTATGGTAGGCAACATGAACAAACTGTTTTAGAAAAAGTAAAGTATTGCAGAGTTTCCACATAAATAAACCACAATCAATGGCATAGCCACGAGGGGCACGCCCCACCCTCCAGCCCTCCCTATTTGGGTTGGGACCAGTCATGAGATTGGTGCAAAACTGTCGAGTAGTTGCTCATCAAGAATTTTTGCACTTGAAACCGGAAATTGTGAATGTGTCCTTCCCCATTTTGGAATCCTGGTTATGCCAACAAACACAATAACTTGCATCAATATACATCAGTGCAAAAGATGTACATAGAACAAGAAATCAAAGTAAATATATTTTAACAACTATAAATAGAATGTAAATGCACAAATCTATCATATTAAGATCCTTCCTCTGTGCCTGTGCCTCTGTGCAAGCGTTCTGATTGGTTGGCTGTGTGAGCGTTCTGATTGGTTACCTTCAAGCGTTCGAGCGTCCCGATTGGCGTGAGCGTTCTCATTGGTTGGCTGTATGATATTCTCATTGGTTACGTTCAAGCGTTCTGATTGGTTGGCTGGGTGAGCGTTCTGATTGGTCGTTCTGGAATATTCATTGCCTTGAGCGAAATGAGCCTGCACTGCGAGCAAAGTGAGCGAAGCTCGGAGCGAGCAAAGCTCACCTGATACGAGCGAAGCTCGCGCGAGCGAAGCTCGCCTGTGTTCTAGTCAAGATGGAAATTTGAAAAGAATCTCTAAGCATAGAATTTATAAGTTCACAAAAGCATGATAAAATGAAATATTAGCAAAGGAAAGAAACAAAATGGCAAATATAACACTATTTACAATAATTTCTTGTAGGAAATGACAGCAAGAAAGAAATCTTAAAAGTCTTTCAACCACTCTACTGCGGCAGCACATGACTCCGAAATAATTTCCTATTAACCCCTTAACTGGGGATCCTGGATATATCCGTCCATTTTACATTGAGTTAATTAAATACACGGTTAAGGGGTTAATTGTAAAGATTCGCCAGCCTGAAGCTCATTACACATCTCAAGATCTGTTCCTACAAAATGTGCTTAGCTTCTCTTGTTGCTCTAATTGGAAAAAGGAAGCAAAATCTCAAACGACAGAATATTATAAATCTTAATTCTTAAAATTATACCAACTAAAATTACGCCAACTAGAGATAAAGCTGAAGATATTATTTCATCGTATCACAGTAAAATCCCTGCCAAAGAAAAGTGCTGCAGAAAAGCCTCATTATTCAATAGTCATTCTTAATACTTATTGCATCTTCATGATGATGATGATGATGATAACAATGATGGGGACATATACAGTCAGTAGAAAATATACCATATTACGATAAACAAGTTCAACAAGAACACGATCCTCTTTTTGCCGGCGTCTCATTTGTAAGTGAAATGCCCGTGCTTGGTCGACCGGTGGCCATCTTTGGTTCACACCAGTTGAACAGGTATTCAAAAACCTCCTCAACGTTCTCCCCAGTAAGGCTCGACGTCTCGAAGTAAGGCGGCCGATGACCCGGGGTCATTTTATTGACCTCCTGCGCCAGAGCGACACCGTCCTCTCTCGTGACAGCAGATCGCCCGCGAGAAGCGGCAAGGTCTTTCTTCGTGCCGACCACAACACACGAGCAGTCTTCGTATGCCGCAGCAAGAAGCGGAACGAATATGGCTCTGCGACAGACGGTGCAAATAAAGGTGAATGCATAAGTACTGGTAAGTAAGCAAGTAATCACTACATTGAATTTATTTTATTTTATTTGCATATGAATACAAATTTTTGTATAGCTTGACTCTGCAATGTACTATTGCTTCTGACATTAGGTATAATGGCATGCAACAGATTGTCAGTTTGATGATGATGATGATGATGATGATGATGATGATGATGATGATGATACTATAATCATCATTATTATAATATTATTCATGTAATTATCTTTATTGATCTACACCTGTTATGCATCTATAACTTAAGGCTAGAAGAGGCCATAACCAGTTATAGACAAATTAGTGCATAATGCTAAAGTGCTTAATACGCTTATTAATGTTTATGAAAGGTAATACAAGAGCTTCAAAAACAACAGAAAAGGCAAAGACACTTGGAAATAAAATAAAAAGAAAACAGCAGAGAACATTGACAGATACTAGATTTACCATTAAGATACAGACCGTCCTATATGAATGTCATTCTCTAGTTCTAGAAAAACATTTGAGTTAAATTCAACAGAATGAGCATTCAAAGTAATTACAGTACACAGTACAGTACAGTACACATTTAGAACATGCTCATCTACTATGTGCATAGCAGACATTACTGATCAAAAGAGGAATCACTAGGATATTTTTAGTATTCACTAAGGTTATCCCCACACCCAGGGTGTGATTTATAACCTGGAGCAGTGAGGAGGGGGGATATGTCGAGCTTAAGGGTGATGCAGTTGTTGGGGAAATGTAGCAGTGGGGGATGTAGTTGTGGGGGATGTAGCAGTAGGGGGATGCAGTTGGGCAGTGGGGGGAAGATTCCCCCTCCCCCCTCATAAATCGCGCCCTGCCCATACCTTCTGCAAAAGTTTAAGATTAGATTTCGATTAGAAATATACAAAATTCAGATATGTCAATAGTTCAATATGTTTGGGATCGCAATTTTGAAATTATCTGAAGATGTTCATGAGTGACAACAAATGCAGCAAATGTTTAGTTGCAATAAAATAGTTGCAATAAAAATTGTTGTATTAATGATTATATATCAGTAAAATACTAATTAATTAGCCAATTAAATATCTGAACAGCACAAACTGCTACAACCATCGACAAACCTGAGCGTATGAAAGGAATCTTCATCGGTCAGATCAAATGCTAGAATTGCTGCACCAGCCCCCCGACAGTAGAAGTTGCTTAGCCCTCGAAACTTTTCTTCACCAGCAGTGTCCTGCATCATCAGTAAACCAAAAATAATTATCTAAATCAATGCTGGGCACTAACCATCATCTGAACCATGAGAGCATCATTCACATAACTGGAACAAGTATCTAATATCCAAGAATAGTGCAAGTATGTAACACTACAGGGTGGTGCAAAAAAATCGGACTAGTCACATTTAGGTTTGCATTTAATATATTCCGGTTTTTTGCGCCACTCTGTACATTTATTTTCACTAAGCAAATACTGGACACAGCTGTCTATCAATCCATAGATTTCTACTGGACTGTGCTGAAGAAAAATTTTAGGTTTGTCGGATTCTTCATTTCTGCTATGTTGGTCATCACAAATGCATACACAAGTCCAAGAAGCAATGATTAAATTTTAAAATATATATTATAATGTTCAGTGCTAAATCAAAACCATGATCCACATTCTTCAGGTACTCATTATATTATAAAGTTTAGGAATCGATTTATTGAGAGACAAATATGTCAATTACTATATTACTACATATTTTATATAAATAAAAAAGCAAATACTCAAGATTCAAGAATAATGCAATTTCCAGTAGTATTTACCCATATGGCAATGTTATAGCTATTCCATTGTTTCAAAGAAAATGATGCCCCAATGGTCTACAAAAGAATAGATTTTTACCAAATGATGCAGATTAATTAATAATTATAATACTCTAGTGCCAACACTAAACAGATGGCCATAATTAAGTATATAATATAATATAAATACCCAACAATGTCTCTTTAATTATATAGTTTCCATTTTGAATGATATTTTCAAAGATCTCCGCTTTTCTCTGTCAGCATTCAAGAGAACGGATCATACCAAAGAATTCTCCAGAAAAAGTTTTCATCGTTGGCAAGCACAAATACGCTAACCAACATATATTTTGCAAAAATTTCAGCCCTCAGAACTAATCTTAGCTATGCCTATTGCCACTAGAATACACCATCACTTTCAATGTATGATACGAGCATAATTCATGAAGCTCTTCAGCACACAAATCAACTCCTGCATCTAAACCCACATCAAATAACAAGACGTTGATTTGCGTGCTGAAGAGCTTTATGAATTATGCTCATATCATACGTTGAAAAGTGGCGGTGTATTCAAGTGGCAATAGGCATAGCTAATTTTAATTCTGAGGGATGAAATTTTTGCAACATGTTTTAGTTAATGCATTTGTGCTTGTTAACGATGAAAAACTATTGTCAAAAATTCTTGGGTGTGACCACTACCACTGCCACCACCGTTATCATCATCATCATCAAGATTAGTAAATTCATTACTGGCACAAAATATGAAAATGCTCAAAAAACTTATTTCAATTGGTCATAAGCTAGACTTTGTTCAGAACTGATAATTATAACTGAAAATACTTGTCATCAGCTGTCTTAGATTTATTGCCTAGTCTAGTAATACCTTCACAGCTAAATATTAAAACCAATAAAGCTTGCTTACTGATATAGACTCTTTAAACTGTTTTTCAATGTATCTATGAACAAGTGTTGTTTTTCCTATATTGGCTGAACCAAGAATTACAACCTTAAGGTCTCTGCAAAAAAATTCGCAGTCAGTAAACACATGTCTTTAAATTTAAGACTATAACAGTTGTAACGCCTCTCAACTATAGACAATATACATACATACATACATACATACATACATACATACATACATACATACATACATACATACATACATACATACATATATATACATACACACATACATACATACATACATAATGAGACACTATGGAATTCCAGAAAAGATCACCAAAATTATAAAGGTGCCATAGAAATTAGAAATTACTTGAATGAATAGCTGATGACGCGGGGTATGATGGCTGTGGCTGTAAACAAATTCCTGCTTAAATTTTGACGTTATATTGTATTCGATCGGAAAACCCAGAGCCCTGCAAGTTGAAAAGCGCATGCTTAGGAGAGAAATTTTATTCGAATATTTGCGCTTGATATTTACGGTTTCCTTTTATCGGGCGCTGCTGCTGCAGCAGGAGGGCTTTTGCTCGCCATGTTCTTCACTTTGGCTGTCAATAATGGTATTGATAGAAGCCTAAAAGATATCTATGCAACTATCTTAAACCATAGATATCACCTGCAACAAGCACTTGCGACAATAAGTATGTCAGTCTACCAGCACCGCTACTGATACTTCATCACTAATTTTTCGCTTCATCTGGTTAACTCTACATATTTACGATTTTGCCCTGATAAAAATCGATAAGCGAATGTGTTATTATCGTGAAGCAATAACGAAAATACTAACGTTTCAACAGAGAAAAAGTGCTGTATAGGCCTATAGCCTATAGTAGGCCTATAGGGACTACTCCATAGCTTTCAAAAAATCGAACTTTCTGTAACTTTTATCTGGTAGATCCACTTCGAAAATCACTCGACTTTCATCCAAATAATCAGAGCGTACGGCAAATTATGCAATCCTGCTTTATTTAGAAAGTAATATTGAAAGCGCAATGATATGTTAAGCAAATGAGATATGATTAATTGATTTGAGATTATCAGTCTGGAGGCTAACGGCACAGTCACGACGGATAGGCTATTGCGGAGGAAACATTTTCAAAGTCAAGCTTGTAAGCACTGAAATACAGGGATGTTGATAAGAACTCAATCCTCAAGGCCAGGACCAGGACCAAGGACTTGTAATTTGTCCTTATTCCTTAAGGAGTCTTTAAGGCCAGGACCAAGGCCAAGGACTAACAATTCATGCTGAAATACCCATTAAAAATTACCCCCAACAGTTATACATGCTCTAACAAACTCCCTCCAGCTGGACGGAAGGTCAAATTGCTCTAGTGGCCAAATCACAGTTCAAGACCCTAAGCGTCATCATTATCATCATCATCATCATCATCATCATCATCATCATCATCATCATCATCATCATCATCATCATCATCATCATCATCATCATCATCATCATCATCATCATCATCATCATCATCATCATCATCATCATCATCATCATAGAACTTCGATAGCACCATTTTAGTAATGTCCTTGGCATCAGTCGAAGGTCGCTCCTTGCTTTGAATCGTAATACCCCATTGTCGAATCCAATAGGCAGATTTTCCGGTCCTGGTTAGCGTAGACTTCTATTAAGCTTCTAGACTCGAGCCCCCACGCACTTTTTAAAGTAGAAAGATATAGAAGTTGGGCCGCTCTACTTTTTCACCCAAGTTTACACCAATTTTCAAGACCATCTTTAATTAATTTTCAGATACTCAAACAAATTGCTTGGTCCTTCGATTTCTCGTATCGAAAAGATTTAGGCTGTTCATGACATGTGACAGTTGAACTCAGCATCATGTAATCGACGAATCGACTTGATAAAGTTCGACGGAGGATTGTTGTTGCCGCTGTTCGGAATAAAATCACCACAAAACACAAACGAAACGGGGCCATAACCCCGATGCTTTTCGTCGCAACGTTACGGAAATTCGGGTAATCCGATTGACGGCGAATCTCCGCGGGAACGCGCCTGCATGTGCCGTCGAAGTGGTGTCGACCAAACGGCCCTTCTGAGTCATCGTAGCTTCCAGTCTCGTCCTGACTTGGTTGAACAGGCTCCGCCGAATCAAGCGATTCGAAAAACTGCGATTCTTTCTTCGCCTGGGGATTGCATGCGACTACAAGCAGCATTTTTAGTGTTTTAGTGGTCGGTCAACAGGTGGAATGAATTGGACGAGACGATAGTAGACCCAGTGGCGGCTCTAGGATTTGGCAAGTGGGGAGGGGCGTTGGGGTGGCAACTTCTAATCATGGGGCCAACCATTTGTTGTTTAATGTATGTA
>CM030858.1:7995300-8050300 GCA_018105865.1 Metaphire vulgaris
TCCGCTTAACTAACGTGCAAGATCTATTTGACTTTATTTTATATTGATACATTTTAATAATTTAGTTTGATTGATAAATAATTGCTTTTAAATTGACGTCATATGCCATTCATTAAACACTCAATTCCAGTTTATTGATAATTATAATATTAAATAAAATAGTGCAACCTCAGTGTTTTTGAACTCCATGCTTACTCACTTAATAGGTCTACTGTACAGCATTCTTACGCAACAAGATCTGTTGATCCGTTGCTAGATGAACCTAGAAATAGCACTGACATTGGTTATAATAAGTCGTTTTTAGCGTCTCTTCCTGTCTTGTAGATCTTCCAATGCTGCTGCCTGTTCTTCAGTGCCAAAATCAGGGAAGCAAAAGACTCAATCGAAAATCGTGGATATTTTAGGGCCTGGCATTTGCTTCAGATAAAGTTAAATAATAATTTTCTCGTCAATAGACCGTCGCAGTAAACTATACGAAATGCATGTGATACGTTTTCCAATTGCGCTGCAAGGTCCTATGTCAAATTGGCGCTAAAATGGCGTGTGAGATCACTAGTAAGCCTAGAAGGCCTATTTAGACGGAAAAGTTACCTTCGTGAATCTCTAGGACACCTTCTTTTCTCTTTACAAATTTCGTACATTGGTACTTGGCTGTACTGAATCAAAGCGAAAGTAAGCGTCGACATTTATACAGCTTAGTCAATAATCGTAATAATAATAATAATAATAATAATAATAATAATAATAATAATAATAATATAAGAAGAAGAAGAAGAAGAAGAAGAAGAAGAAGAAGAAGAAGAAGAAGAAGATTTTAAGTGGCTTAGCAGGATTTCTCCCGTGTTTAGAACCACTGTCACGCATATCTATCTGTCTCTATTCCAGCTTTCGTTTGTCCGCGTACAGCTGTTAGCTATGGCAATGAATTCAACGGGCTTTCATTGAAGAATAAGTAAGACATCAGGTCTAAAACACATACTTCATTAATCGTGCGCCGACGAATAACTAGAACAAACCGAATAGATGGTCTGATTGTAGAAAATAAAAGACATAGGCTGGTAAATTTTATAGTCTTATAGAGTGACAGAGTGAGAACGGGTTGACTGGCTAATTGATTGATTGATTGATCGATCGATTGATTGATTGACTGACTGACTGACTGACTGACTTACTGACTGATTGATTGATTGATTGATTGATTGATTGATTGATTGACCGATTGACTGATTGGCTGATTGATTGATTGACTGACTGATTCATCGTCAATAATATTGCAGCTTCAATACAAAGCATAATGAATCTAACGGAGACAATTTTTTCCTACCATCCGTAGAGGAGAAATGTAACAGCTACGGCAATATGTTGCGTCGTGTTTTGGGGGAGTAGCCTGTAGCATCGAAACGATTTGATGACGTCCGGCGGGGAGGTGGATGTTTGACGGAAGCTCAGTTCGATGACGTCACCCATGTCGCTCGGCTGGTACGAATGCCTCCCGCTGAGGTCTCGCCAACTGTTTCTCGTGATCCAAGCTGGGTAGGTGCACTGGGTTTGCGGCCAGCCGAAGACATCTCCCAAAAATTACGGAGAGAGAATATAAAACTATATGGTTACAGAATCGTACAGATGAAGAACGCCAGAATAGCTGTCTGCTTACTCCACTTTTGGGGGATCTAAGTTCCAGAGCTCATGTCATAAATCTAGAGTAATTTCTCCATGTGTTCTATAAAATCTACAGACATAAATTAACGTTGACTAATGAACAGAGATGGCAAATATATTAAGAAAATGACGTCAGTAGCATGGCAATTTGAAATAAACTGATCCAGCCGACTGCATTACGCCTAGACATATGGGCATGGGTTGGGTCAGAAATGTCCTTGTTTATGGTGGGTTTGATTTGGGTCAGAAAATAAGTTATGGTTTAAAAAATTGTAATGTATTACGGTGACTTGGGTCAAGTAACACTATTGCTTTCGTGGGTTGGGTCTGAAGCATGATGGATTTGGTTAGGTTTTAAAACATGGACCTATGTCCATGTCTGAAAGTTACGCCTCAAAACCTGTTCCAATGACTCGCCTTCTCTTAACCATGCTAATATAGATACATGTATGCGTGTATGTATGTATGTATGTATGTATGTATGTATGTATGTATATGTATGTAAAGGGTGGGCAAATAAAACCGGTGCCACCTGTTTCATTACAAATATTTTCGCAACCTCTGGGTCAAAATGCATGACATTTGATGAACCACTGCGATAATATATCCTTAATGCAGCCGTTCAAGTTTTCTTTTAAATTCAAAAGTGGAGCGGCGCCACCTAGCGAAAACCAGGCAAGGCGTAGGATGCATTCATCAAAACTATGATCTACGAGTACGAGGATGTGATATAATATTGCAGAAGTACGCTAAATTTTATGTATTTTGGCCATGGGGTTGTGGAAATCTGTACAATGGAACAGGGTGATACCGATATTATTGGCCCACCCTGTATGTACTGTATCCGTTATAGTCCGCGTAGGATATCGCACCTAACGATTCAGTGAAGCTGGTTCAGTGATCGCTGAAAATGGCGCGCAATTATTACAACGCCTCCCATAAATCTTTACCCTGAGTGAATTCCATTACGAGGGGTCCGTCCTTGGGCGATCGTAGTCCGCGACAGGAGGCGTCAGCAGAGGAGGACACGAAGACGACCGTCCCCACCTCAAGAAACATCTGCACAACACAAATAAACCACCGGATAAACTAACAGACACACGCCGAAGCAACACGGAGAAGACACAATGGCCTGACGAAACAACGCAAGAGAAGCAGTTCATGAATACCGATGACGAATGGTTGAGATGCAATGTCGATTTCCAGAAGTAAATCATCACGATGGATCGTGACTAAAGAAAGAAGCCTGCCATTGCTGTCTGTGTGTATGTAGTCCCAAATTTTATATTAGCGAATTTGAAGTTGCTTATTGCGTATTTAATATAATTTTTTAGTGGTTTTTAGGCCAGGAGAAATCCAATTAAGTCACTAAAAATCCAGTTATTAATTATTAATATTAGTAGTAGTAGTAGTAGTAGCAGCAGCAGCAGCAGCAGCAGCAGCAGCAGCAGTAGTAGTAGTAGTAGTAGTAGTAGTAGTAGTAGTAGTAGTAGTAGTAGTAGTAGTAGTAGTAATGATGATGATGATTAATATTATTATAAAATAATAATTATTATTATTATGCTTGCATTTTAAGTGGTTTAGAAGGGATTCTCTACGGTCCTTGTAATGTAATCTGTGCGCTTAGGCCCTATGTAACATATAGCGATTCCATTGCTAGTTTTAATGCGATGCAGAGGTAAGTTCGATGAGTTAATCAGTAGATTTCACTTTTATTTTGCAATATTTCGGAATGAAGACAATCGTTCTTTAAACTCACAAAGCATCTGAAATGAGCGTCTCTGTCTCCGATAGATTCGCTCCTCAGACGAGCGAACAGGTAGTTGTCGTGTGTTTCATCTTTCCACGTTCCCAGACATTCCACGCTTACGTCTTTAAACAGAAAATCATCTTACAACGGTATTTAATTAATTAATCGACAGACATTAATCCTGCACATAATTATTTGCCTAAGTTAAGTAAGGACAGTGAGGCTAGGTTGTTATACAGTAGCTATGGAGAAAGTGATGTTTAAAAATAAGGATCTGAGCTCAGGTCTGAAGACATGAGGATACAATGGAGGAATTATGGGAAATAAGGATTCAGCTTTTATTGTTTGACAGTGTCTAAGGCTGCAGAGGGAGGATGAAAGTTTCTGGGTTAAAATATGCTGCTTTATCTCAATATCTATTACTACTACTATTAGAGCCAACCTATGTCAATATGTCAACTTATATAGCGCTATCTATACTGGTACCTTTTAGGTTTTACCGTTTACGTGTAATATTATATTTTGATTACTCTGAGTAAAGATTCCAGATTTACTTTATTACGTCACCGCGTAACTGCTTTGCGCAATTATATTAAAACCCGAGCGAACTTTAATAACAAAGTAATTGTGTTTACAAAAAGTCAGCCAGTCAGTCAATATTACAAGTTGAACTTAACTTTACATAATGCAATTTGATGCGTGTATTTTGTTGTCAATGTTAGCATACATTTTTAAAATAATCCAAGTAAATGCCTATTTGGATGTTAAAGTAAATTACAGTAATTATAATCTACAATATAAAGATCATTAGCTTACACAACAAAGATTATTTTTATTATCTCTGTCTCTCTCTCTCTCTCTCTCTCTCTCTCTCTCTCTCTCTCTCTCTCTCTCTCTCTCTCTCTCTCTCTCTCCAGCTGTCTCGCGTGATCTCACTCTGTCTGTCTGTCTGTGTCTCTGTCTGTCTGTATGTATGCATGTATGTATATCTGTCTGTCTATGTGTCCGTGTTTGTCTGTGTGTGTCTGTGCGTGTCTGTATGTATCTGTGTGTGTCAGTATGTATCTGTGTGTCTGTGTCTGTGTGTGTGTCTGTGTGTGTGTCTGTGTGTGTGTCCGTGTCTGTGTGTCTGTCTGTCTATCTGTCTCGTAGATGTGCCTCTTCGTCACGTGACGCCGTCTGACCTCTATCGTAGGTGTAAGCAGCGTCCGGACAGCGCCTGAAGTGCAGGCGGAGACGGGCGTCGCTGGCGCACGGCGTCGCGTAGGAGGCCGGCTGCGAGCAGAGGCCGCCGCTGCTGTTGCTGTAGTGAAAGTGAAACGCTTCGGAGAACGGACAGGGAACCGCCGAGCTCGGATCTGCAACAGGAAGTAGCCTCGGTCAGGTCCGAGTATTCCGGGAAAACAGACGGACGTTCACGGCCGAGTGTGACACGTGACACGTCGGAAAACGTTTCGATTGGTCAAACCGGTCAAGGACGGGTCAATGAACAAAATTCTAGAGCATTTATTTTAAAATTTGCAATATTTAGAACTAGCGTTTGGCTGAATGAAATCGGGTAGACAGTCAGCCAAGCTTACCCGTCGTACTTGACGGGCAAACAGCTAAATATATAATGATAGGTTTAACTGGGCTATAAGTGATTTAACAAAATCTTTTCTGTACTGAGACCAGTAGTAAAACCGTTTATTCAAATGTTGTTCTCTTCTTTATTTATTTATCGCCTTCACGTCTTCGGAACTACAAATAACAGCACATTTTTGCAGTGGACAATGTCACTCATATATATATATATATATAATATATATTCATGTATATATATATATATTATATGTATATATGAATGTGTATGCACCCCGCCTCTCGTAATCAAAATCCATCATTACGATGGTCACTTGCGTACGAAGTTTTCACAAAACACGTTCATGGATGAACGAGGCGTTTCTCTGATGAGAGAACCGTTCATATTCTTCGCGTTCGGCGTTTGAAAAAGAGACCAGAAGACGTCGATTTCAACGCCGTCGACCTCCGAGTAATCTGAAAATCGTCATCCGTCGACGCTTTTATTATAATCGAAGAATCTTGTTCGTCGGACTGCATGCGTCTGAGGCGACCGCTTGCCTCCAATATTCGGAGGTCAACTGTTGACATGCAATCATGTCAACAACAGCCACGGAATGCGCTTCTGTCGCTTCTACGTTCAGTCGAAAGCAATTCCCAGATGCATTTACTGCTGCAGCGACTGGCCATCAGAAGAAGACAGAACACTTAAGAGCGAGAGAGAAAGAGAGATACTGAGACAGAGTCAGAGACAGACAGAAAGAGACAGACAGAGACAGACAGAAACAGACAGACAGATAGAGACAGGGAGCGACAGAGAGAAAGAGACAGAGAGAGAGAGAGAGAGAGAGAGAGACAGAGAGACTGAAAGAAAGAGAGGGAGACAGACAGAGAGAGACAGAGAGACTGAAAGAAAGAGAGGGAGACAGACAGAGAGAGACAGAGAGAGACAGAGACAGAGAAAGAGAGACAGAGAAAGAGAGAGAAAAAGAGAGACAGAAATAGACCGAGAGAGAAAGAGAGGTGGCGAGAGACAGACAGACAGAGGCAGAAACAGACAAAGAGAGAGAGAGGAGAGAGAGACAGAGAGAAAGAAAGAGAGAGACAGAGAGAGGCAGAAAGAGACAGACAGAGACAGACAGAGACAGAGGCGAATTCGCTAGAGTGCGCAGAAAAGCGAATCGAAAGTCGTATGTAAATATCTTCAAGAACTGTCAACTGTAGACGCGCTGTCATAGATGGAGTCGAGATGATGGCTCTATAGTGGACGAAAGTGTTGAATAAGAAATCGTCAAACATCAGGCGTTCAAGCAGCTTCTCTCTCTCTCTCTCTCTCTCTCTCTCTCTCTCTCTCTCTCTCTCTCTCTACGCGCTGGCCTGCTTATCTGGCTTGCTTTAAGACCGACTCATATTAATTTTACTCGGAGAAAACGTTTTGTGTTTTGCACAAAGACTAAGAGCGTGGCTTAAGGCAAAATACTTCAGCAGACTTTCACTCGAGATAGGCCTACTAAGCACTCTGGAAGACTTTCTCCGAGGCGAAAATCACAACGGAGACCGCGCGCTATAGAAATTCACGAGATTTTGATGTTTACCTACTTTACTTATTTTGGATTTGATGCGCCATCGGCTGATACCTTAGGCATTATGATAGTGGCGTAATTATGGAGAAATTATGGAGACAGAAATAAACAGATGTCATGTCATGTTAATAGAAGTTGGTTGATTGATTGATTGAATGATTGATTGATTGATCAGGCTTGTAATACAGTAATAGTCACCTCGAACTAGGGTATGTTGTACACTTTCTATGTTGATCTGAGAACAGACGTGATCGAACCTGTCTTCGCTGATGCAGAAACCTATGAAAACGCGGCGATAGTAGTACAGTATAACGCTAATACAACTATAGGACAGTTCAACGCACGATGTAACGCATTGCAAACACGCGAAGGAGAATAGTCTCAAACAATGGACGAGCAATATCGCTGTAAATAAAGTATTTTGTCCCGGTATATATATGGACCTATCCTATAATACATAATTCGACTCAAAATTCCGAAATCTTTTGGCTACAGGTATTTGTTTAACCAATAGGTTATGAAACCAGAATGCCGGATTACGGGTCCATAGGGTTAAGCGCCCAAGTACTGTACTTTCGAAAGCGTTACATACATTCGCGGCATTTTACTTACTCGCTTGCATCAGATGAAATAAGTAGACAAATAGTTAAAGTCAAAGCAGCCGAAACAAGATTTACATATCCGACAAAATAATAATTTCAATAAGTCCGGTTAGGAACTAGGCTATGTACGGAGGTAAAAAACAATATGTAGACTATACCGGCGGCGTAGCCAGGGTTTCAGAATTAGGGGGCACCGATACCAAAGCCCGACATTTTGGAGTAGAAAAGTCTACAGGCAAAAATGTCATTATTGACACATTAACGCCAGACTATCGATTCATTCTGATGTGCAATCATTCTACCCTCCCTTCCCGCCCCCCCCCCCAATAATTTCGACGGTTTTGCCAATAACCCACTACAACCCCTAGTCGGATTAGGGACCCGTCTCATCCCCGTGACTATGCCAACGATATATATATATATATATATATATATATATATATATATTCGTGCGTGCGTGCGTGTGTGTGTGCATTTTAAGTACAAATTTCGCAGAAGGAATATTAGTTACTTTCTCTGTACTGTATTATGTTGAAGTGTCGCATTCGAAGGGAGAGGCACAAGTGGCAATGGAGGTCACTGAAACAATGTTAAGAAATACATATTTTAGGCTAAATGTTGCTGATTATTTAACTGAATTTATATTAGGTATCAGGTTATCGATCCGTTATTGAGTAAATTGTGTTATACGTTTATCATTCATTCTTAACTTCCAGAAACCAAATTATAAAACTATAATTCTACAAAACCAGTCAGTCATGATTATATCAAATACTGAGGCCTCGCGGGCCACTTTCTAAGAGCTGGCGGGCCACAAGTTGCCCCGCGGGCCGTGATATGGGAACGCCTGGTCTGGTCCTATCCACCAAAAAGGCCCGCTTACCTAAGCGAGTGGTGCTATAGCGTGCGGTGACTGAAGCGAAGAGCTAGTGCATCGCAAAACCAAAACCTGGCTTCGTATCAGTCCACCCTCTAAATAGTGTCCATTGTGTTGCCGTTCATGGGTGCAATTGCACCCCCTTGCATCCCCCTCCGGACGCCCATGAACGGCAACACAATGGACACTATTTGTGGAAAAATTGTGGAACTATGAAAAAAGTAAAATTATTTGTTTCTTTCGTCACAAAACCTTGTTCTGCACCCCCGTGGACAATTTTTTCATGTCTTTCGTCACAAGACCCTGTTTTGCACCCCCCTGGAAAAATTTCTGCGGACGCCCATGTTGCCGTTTACTGTCACTATGCAAAAATATGCCTAACTGACCCCAGTTCCAGGGACGTCATTTGGGGGGGGGGCAGGGGGAGCATTTGCCCCCCTGATTTTGAGGGGAAAATTTTTTTTGCAAATGTTTGTGTTATTTAGATTTTACACGCCCTAAAGGAGTGCTTGATGATGTCGAGTAGTTTGAAGTAACTACTTTAACTAACCGTGAAAATTGGCTGACAAGCAAAAAAAAGGTCGTCAGCTTTTTCGCAAACTTGTAACTTGTCAGGTCGAAAGTGTTTTGCCCCCCCCCCCTCTGAAAAACAGTGAAATGACGTCTCTGCCCAGTTCTTTCCGTTACATGCAGTGACATGATATGTTTCGGATTTCGACGCACTAACCGGTTCTCTATCAGATAGTAGCTGGATTTGTTTTCCCTACACGTTCCTTTGTGACTGATGTTCGATATTCCGATTACAACGTCGCCCAGATGACTCTGGTACCAATTCCCTCTCCAGTGATTCGGAAATATGCACTGGGACACCACTGCAAAGCGTTGACGCATATGTACAGTACCATTTATACAGTGGCGTAACGTGAGGGGCGAGGGGCACTTCGGAGAACGCCCCCGGGCCCCTGGGAGAGAGGGGTCCCCGAAGAGTTTTTTTGCCGTCAACACTATAAATGTGGACAACGACCTTTTTTTTTTTTGCTCGTCAGGCACTACTTGGGGCCACATATGAAGGATGACCCCGGGCCTCCAAAAGTCACGCTAAGCCACTGCATTTATAACACTGCATAGTCTACTGCAGAGGTTGCTGTTATTTTTAGATTCGAAGACAGGAAGACAACGAAGCAGAATACATGAACAAAATCATTATTTGAATGAATGACCGAATGGAATGCGATGGTTCTTACAACGGACATATCCTACTGAACAGATTGTCACGGTTAAAGTCAGGCATGCACATGTATTTGCAAACGTACTTCCATGTAAGCTTAGGAGTTCTTTTATAACACTCATTCGTCAAGACGCTGGGTTAAAGTAATATATTTTAGTCAATTAAGATTTAACCCATTAACTGTGTATTTAACTGAAACTCAATGTAAAATGGACGGATACATCCGGGATCCCCAGTTAAGGGGTTAAAACATAAACGCAATCTCAAAGTAACTTTACTCTCTGGCGTATCTGCAATTATTATTATTATTATTATTATTATTATTATTATTATTATTATTATTATTATTATTGGGCTATTATTATTATATCAATATGTGACTGCGTTTGAATTAACATATAAGCACTCAACAGCGAACGTCTTGAATTTAATTCTAATCAAATAATGAAGTACAAGCATTTAGACATTGCACTGAGGGCCATCAATCAGATCCCAGTCGAGGACTGCATAAATACTCTCTTGACAACCGTTCAAATGTCAACAGATAATAATGTCCTTTGCAGCGCGAAGTCAATTTCGAGAGAAAAATTCGAACAGCGCTGACCACCGTTTGACCATTCGCTATAGTAAACAGTCGACGACGAAACGAAGTTCTATTTACGCTTAAAAGATAGAGAGGGGAGAGAGGGGGGAGAGAGCAGTGAAAACGATTTTTTGAAAGCTTTTTCCACTTCGGTTTCAGTTTCAGCACCTTGTGAAATTCAATCATTCTGCTCGAAAAGACCTTGTCATAACAGCAAACGATCGAGGGACATCGACGAATACGCGGCTCCGTTCGCAGTCGGTTTCACACCGTAATGAACCCATCACGATATATGCATATATACTGTATATATATATATTGGTGTGTATATTGTATGTATATATGTATATATATATATATACTGTGGTCCAATAAATCCCGCAGTCTTTTTCTTTTGTTTATAACTTTGTCATATTTTAACCGATCTTGGTGAAACTCGGTGGACATGTAGCTGAAGAAATCCCCAAGACATCTATGTTTATGTTTTCCGCATCATGTTTCATTTGTAGCATCTGTATGCAAGTTTTATAGACGAGAAAATATTATGAAATCGATTCTCTGTGTGCCTTTAACCAGTGGAAGGACTATTGTTACAGTAGCTGCGTAGATATGCAAAACTTTCAGCGGATTGATGAAACACTCCGATTAGAATCAGATTTTCTTGATTCTCCGTCGTCATTTCGTAAAATCCTGCATGGATTGTCAATACTGTTCGTTCTAATTTTACTCTATAGCAGCGCTCGAAATGCGACCCTTCTCAGCCATTTCAAACCGCACACTATATACTGTACAGAGGCTTCGCGACTGTTCTGCCCTGCATGGGTCCGGAATGTTTCTCGTCGGCCCTGACTGTATATGCCAAGAAACGAAAAAAGTAAAATTTCCCCATGCCCGGATTCGAGCGTTGCGGCCAGGGATACTTGTACACCCCCTAACACCCCCAACACCCCACCCCTCAATTTGAGACCGACATCCTCCAACAGCCCCCCACCCCATTTCAGCTATGGGATGACATTTTTTGCTTGTCAGACTCTTTTGGAAGGGGACCGCTTGAATTTGCCGACACCCCCTCCCAATTGATAATCCTAGATATAACCTTGGTTGGGGTTGGGGCTGATCTTCGGTCACTTGGCCATCATGCCATGCAGTGACGCCGGTAGACCCGCGCTTTACTTCGCAGCGAACGTTGCTCTTCAATTTGATGCTATAACCGCCCTCTAGCGAGCAAGGCTGAGTCGGTCTTAGGGGCTCCTACGGGAGCTGAACTCGATCCGTCAGCATGCCTGCCCAGCGTGGAACCACTTCTGCCATCTTCCAGCCCCAATCACTTCATAATTATTCATTTAAATTGTATAAATTTGGCAGCAGTGGCCATTCTGTTAGTAGGGTAGGAAAATCAGGTTTTTCTAAAGGTTTTTCTAAAGGTCGCCAACGAATTTTACGAAGATTGCAACGGAAATCCCTTTTGAGGATCGCTTCATTGGCCACTCCGATGCCTGATGTATTTTTCAACGATAGCGGGAGGTAGATAGACATCTGGCCAAACAAACAGCAGGACAAAGAGACGGACAGGAAGAGCGATACGAGGCAATCGGAGAAAAGATTAAGTGGTGAGACGACTGTCAAAGGGAAAGACGTCGATAATAATAAGTAAACATAACGGGAGCGAACTAAGCAAACTGGCATAAAAACGAAACCCTAGACGGTCTTTTAAATAGAGCTACCGTCAGTTTAATAAGAGAAGTTATTAAAATACTGATACAAATTCGTCGCTGGTCTATCTTTTTGACGATGAAGTCTTCTAGGAGAGAGGCTTTGCTTTCTATCTAATAAGTAAGTAAGTAAAATCTCGTAAATCTACATAGCACTTTGGAAAGTAGTACAGCAGCAGCTGCTTATTCTTATGCGCTTAATCTTTCTTGAAATAGCTATATATAGGCAAGGTGGTTTATCTAATCTGCAATGCGTTTGTCTAATCTACAATGTTTGTCTAATCTACAACGCGTTAGAGTTTTCTACACGACATGAACAATTTGAAAATACAACTAACCTGTTTTTGACGCCACGATAAAAACAGCGAATAGGCAGAATAGTAGTCTTTGATGGATTGAATAGTTGAAGAAGAAAATTGTTTTCGAACCAGCTTTTACGTCTGCGCTCACTTTCATAATGTTCTATACTATTATATAGTATCCACCATATAAAAAAGAAAACGAATATTGGTTTCTATCGCATCGCGCGCGTTTTTTTCCTTCTGTCGTCTGTCCGGCTTCAATCAATGCACGTCACGTGACGAAATCTTGTGGACTGAGGACATTGCCTTCCAGTCGGCGTTTATGAATGGGGGTCGGGGAGGCAGACAGCTTCGTTCATCCAACGACGCTGCCTCTGTTGAGATATTAGTCCTGGCAGACGATCTGTCAAGTGCAGATAGAGACAGGGAGGAGGCTGCAGTCATGCGACCAGAACTACTCACAGGCGAATCTAAAGGAAACCAGCCGAGCATCTTTCTTCGACAGCGCGAATTTTATATAGCGAATTGAAATTGGAGTGCGAAACAGTTAACGGTTGTTAGCCCCTATGCGATTTTTATAACTTATATAATATTATATTCTCTTTACTGTCATCTGTTTGTCGGGCCGGGTACCTTGATTTGTCCTTGACCTTGAACAATTTTGATTTGGTGTGCCATCGGTCGATGTTTCTGTGCATTATAAAGTGGCGCTATAGAAGTTTAAAATTAGATTAAATACAGTGTTTATTCTAGGCCTGTTTTGGGGGATTCTCCCCAAGTTAGAAAATCCTCCCCCCAAATTTTGTATGTTGCATTGGGGGATGGAAATTTCCCCCCACCCAAAAGTGTGACGAGGAGGGGCTTTTCATTTTGGAAGAAGGATAAAAGGAAAGATAAGGAAGGACATGATGACCTTTTTTGCTTGTCAACATTTTCGGACACTCAGATCTCCCCCTCCCCCAACATTGAAAAATCCCTCCCAATGTCAATGGACTAAATACGATTAGGTGTCTTTCTCCGCATGCATGCCCTAAGCTGCTGAAACCAATTTCATTCCTTGGTTCAACCGATCCAGAGCTGTCCAGATCGGTCGGACGCTGATCGAAGAACTGAAGGCCAGTGTTTGTCGTGCAACCCAATAAAAGCGACGCTCGTTGCGACAATCTTATAGTAGAGCTCATATATGTATAGGTGTATAGACAGTGGCGGCTCCAGGATTTGGCAAGTGGGGGGAGGGACTTGGGGTGGCAACTTCTAAGCAATGGGGCCAACCATATTAATACGTATTTAGTAGTAAGCATAGGGTTCCAACAGAGGGCCGAAGGAGGGTCAGACATTCAATATGGTGGGCACGGACCCCCCCCCCCCCGGGACCCACATGTGGAACCGCCACAGTGTATAGGGTAAGTAGTGTATGGCGAGGAAGTGGCCAAATCTCTTCGGCGAGTGGGAAATGAAATGAACGTGTGGCCAATGACGACGCGTAGCAGCTGCGCTACTACTTCCGAAAGCGCTACATAAATTCACGAGATTTCATTTACTTACTTACCTACTTACATCGACCGCCAAATAACCCAATTGGTTATTGGTAGCGCTTTCGGAAGTTTTTAATATAGCGCAAGAAGAATTTATATAGCGCTTTCTGTTTTTTTCTGAGACGCTTGAATGAGAATCAAGCAATCGCCGTGCGACGACGTAGAAAGATTTAGGACAACCAAATCACTGACTGCTTCGTTATTCGCAATGCGGTATACTGGACAGGGATATTTTTACACCCACTAACACCCCCTAACACCCCAATTTGAGACTGGCACCCCCTCTCAAACCTCCCCCCGCCCAATTCAGCTATGCGATGAACTTTTTCGCTTGTCAGACTTTTTTGGCACCCACAGAATTTACCGACACCCCAAATTGATAATTCTAGAAATTACCCTGGGTATTGGTGGAGGAGAGGGAATGGGAAGGGACATACTTGGTAACTGTTTAATGACCCCCTTCCCCGTTGGTTCACTCTATACATGGCAAAAAGGAAGTTTCATACAGGCATTAAATAATTTATTTAGCTAACTTATTTTAAGTTATTTAGCATAATCAGATAGCCTAATACGTAGATGTCACTTAGCATTAAACTTCAAAGAACGAGAGTAATCGATTGATTGCGATGAGGATTGGTTCAGAGACGTCTATGTGTCCATTTTTCAGAACCCAACCCATCAAATCTCAAGCCAAACTCAACCCAACCCAACCCATGCCGGCAATAGGGTTACTTGACCGAACCCAAACCACCGTAATACATCGCAATTTGCTTAGCCATGACTTATTTTCTGACCCAACCCAACCCATAGGTTAACTCAACCCAGGACATCTCTGGGTTGGTTGGTTGGTCTTTGACTGGATTGTTTAAGAAGGAGGCGATTTCTTCGCCAGAGCCATTGTTGTTTATGAAATAGATGCGAGAGAAATTCTTCTCAAATAAAGAATCGACAGCGAGAAGTGCTTTCGAGAATAAAGATAGAGGCCTAGATTGTTGCCTGCGCCGTAGGCCTATATCGTTCCAAGCAACGACAATCACGAGATAACAATCAAGAAAACAGTCACATCTTCTTACGCAATCAGTCAATCAATCAGTCAATCAATCAACATCTATGGTACCGCTATGCCCAGGGCATCAGCCGATGGCGCACCAAATCAAAATCGAATTAGAGCCAGGTCAACGCAACGGTTAACTCATGTGTGCGCGAGGGCGTGTGTGTGCGACTGTGCGTGTGTGCGTGTATGTCTGTGTGTGTGCGTGCGTGCGTTTTCTGGTTCTTTGCTGCGAAAATAATACGAATAAGACAATATCAACGACGAACAGAGCAGGACGCAGTTCCAACTTCCAAGTGAAGACTTCTTTGTCGTGAAATAGAAAAACTAAACTGCTAAGCTAATTTCTCACCTGTCAGATTCGGTAAAATGATTCGTAGATAGAAGAGCCGCTGAATCTACTTAAAATCAGAAACCTTTCTGGTTCTATCGGAGACGACGCGAAAAGAAAACTGAAAAATGGCCGAAAAAACGCCAATCGTCATCGCCGCAAGGGCATGGACAGAAGATAGCGTCGAAAGAAATTTTGACGGATTCGGATTTTCCAGTTGGTCGGTCTGCTTCGAGTACAGACTTGGTGGCTCCCTCTGACCAACGGTCTGCACTTCGAAGGGGTCGCGGTCACGGAAGACCTCACACGCCAGAATCAATGATCGTCCAGTTTAAAAGATATGAGATATCCATCGTCTCTGGTCTTTGCGCCGCGTCTTTGGAAATGCATTTAATACGTACTATAGCCATGGTGGTCTCAGTGACGCAAGATCGAAGTCAATATTTATCAACTTCGATGTAAATTAACAATTCAATCAATCAATCAATCAATCAAAATACTTCTATGGCGACACTATGACGATAGGGCCTACCAAATCCAATCCGAATAAGAATCAGGTCAAGCCCGAAACGTCAGCTCGATCGGTGGGGGAGTAATCTAAGGGATTAGACCATGCCAAACAGGTATGTCTTAAGACTAGATCTAAACGATGATAAAGTCCTGGTTATACGAAGTGACGCTGGTCAGTGGCGGTTCCACGTGGAGGATGAGTGGGGATGCATTCCCAGTTCCCCACCGGACTTCCCGACTTTTTCGCTCATGAAGCCTATTCTTGGGTAAAAGTCTAGTAAAACTAAGGGAAAAACTGAGGATGACCATTTTTGCTTGTCAACCTATTTTTGGTAAAAGTGTAGTAAAATTAGGAAGAAAAATTCCCTGTTATTTCTCTTTCAGACTTAAAATTAAAGACATAGACATCAACCAAATGTCATCGCATGGCGTTGTAATTCCTTTTCGTTTGACCGAAATTGATTGAAATTTTAATTTGCACAACTGTTGAACAAATATATGAACACTCTGTTGAATTTCCAAAATAGCCATTACTCTTTTCTCGCATTACAAGCTCTTTGTATATTCGGTTGATTGATAAAAGCATTTAGACGAATTTTTTGCACTGTGTTAGAAAATAGAAATAGTGTTCAACGCGAAAGTCCAAACAACGTCAAACGTTGAGAACAGTAGCGCATCTGGCGAAAGAAGTGGAAACCTAATTGTTGTACTGATTGTACAATTGACCGATCAAGCACTAATTGGTCCGCTGGTGATCGGCATGAGTAAATATTTTGACGTTTCAGCACAATGAAGCTGGAACGCATTGGGTGATATTACAGTATTTGAATTGAATGCCTACACGTGAGCGATCGATTCGAGTTCAGCAAAGATAACAGGAACATGTGTTGCCTGTCGTTTAAATGCCATTCGCGCGCGGGCGCCCGCACATTAGGGCCTGTGAGGGGCAAGTGCCCCTCTGGAAAATGCAGTTACCAATATCTTCACAGTGAATTTTGAAAACCTTCCTAAAATATTAACCGCGACCATTGCGTTCTGCCCATCCCCCCTGGAAAAATGTCTGTGAGCGCCCATGTTTTCGGGTCTTTTGCCCTCGACTCTTTGCATCTCTCTCTCTCTCTCTTTCTTTTTCTCTCTCTTTCTTTTTTTTCTCTCTCTCTCTTTCTCTCTCTCTCTCTCTCTCTTTCTCTCTGTCTGTCTGTCTGTCTGTCTGTCTGTCTGTTGCTCTGTTGTTTCGGTTAGTTAACAGTAGCTTGATGGCAGATAAATTCGAGAATTTTAAGCGCTCCATTACTTTTCCGATTTCAAGTGATGACTGATGAGGAATTTCATGTTCGCAGACGAGCTTCGGATTCTGGCCCTGTCGTGGTAGAGGCAACGGCCCTCTTTGTCTCAAGATCGGCACCCTTCAATGAATAGTCCTGCGATGGATGGCGCGTGATTTAGGCAATCGCTAAAACATTTGTAACGATGTTATTCCAATACAGGTCCGCCGAGAGAAATTCCGGACCCCTGTGCAAAAGGGCAGTCACGGGGGGCCCGAGGCAAGTGTGAAAAACTGATGATGACTTTTTTGCTTGTCGTTCTTTTTCAGAATGCTAATAAATGATCGGTCCGAGCCCCCCCCCCTTACATTCGCCAGGACGTTGTGCCCATGATGACCTTTTTTGCTAATACATAATCATCACCGGCCCGGCCCCCCTACAAGTCGCTGGGCCCCGGTGCATTCCCCCCTCCGTCCCCTCTCGGCGGCCCTGCCTCAATATGAATAGACTCATTATTAGCAATGTCTGATGTTTGGTTAGGATTGAAATTCGAATATTAAAAATGACATTGGACCTGTCGACTCAAAACCAAAAGGCCTTATTCAGATTGCACTGTATTTTAAAATGCTTTTATCTTGGACTTGATTCGAAAAATGACGATGGCTAGAAAACGAAAGAGTGAGATATTGGCGTAATCAAGAGATAGCCCCTCGGCACAAGTCCCTATTCGGACGTGGACCGGTCGTGGAATTGGTGCATAAATCAATCAGAAAATTCTTGAGGGGTAGGAGTTACTGTCGACAGAATAGATATATCTTGTTGTATTACTGCAATTGGCCACTCTAAAAGAAATCCCAGTTATGTTTTCACACTATTCACCAGAGCTCACCAGAGCTCTAATATTATAAATATTCAAGGTGTGGAACCCCCGAACTACTAACGACGCCCCCCCCCCCATATTCCCTGGTCGGACTACATTGGATGTGCTTGCCTGTCAATATGGTACCCCTATATTTTGTCACCCTAGCAGCCTGGCTACACCAAAGATTATTGGTTACTAGTATTAATTAAGTTAGCCACGAGGGGTACGTAAGGCGGCCCCCTATAGCCTACGCCCTACAGGTCTAGACTTGTCGTGAGGTTCGTGCAAGACCGATGAGAAATTTGATCTAATGGATCGGGCGATTGCCAAAACGCTATCAAACAGTTAACAGAATTGCTCAAGAGGTCAAGATTTGACTCTAGTAGTACTTTATTGTTTGCGTTTGGAGTTATATACCCCGGACCCCGCTGGGGAAGTCCACGACGCTACCTCAAACCCCTTTAATCGGAGCTGACTAATTTCGGCTTTATAAATGGTGACACCTCCCCCCATTTTAGAAACCCGACTACGCCACTGGAGTGAGAGAGGAACTTTATTGCAGAGCGAGGATTACGAATTTCTGCTGCAATGCGTCATGAGTCAGTTCCAGCGTTCGATCTTCGGTAACTCGTCATTTCCGGTCACGTGCAGACTGTCACGCCAAAGAAGATTCATTCATTTCTCAGTCTGTCTTACGAGTGACGATCGATTGACACGTTGATTCTGCTGCGTTGTCGTTCACTTCTACTCAAGACAAGAGGACCAATGTGGTACTGTACTTCGACGAGAGGACAGACAAGTCTATTCCAAAGTCAGATCTTAGACTATAATATAATGCATCAATCTAACGCCAGTCGCTTGATCTTCTCGCCATTTTGTCTTCACGTCGTTGGTCCGAATGAATCGTGCTTTCGCAAAACAGGCAGAAAAGAGTCGCGCAGAAATAAACAGCGCTAAATAAATGGACGTGTTTTTTAAAAAAGATAACGCCCGGAAACGAATGGTCCCGAGAAAGAGCCAACGAAAAAACCCCCGAAGAGCAAACGTTTTCACGCATCTGCTGAGGTCTCGATGTAACCGCGTTCTCTTTCATTTTGTTCTGTTCGCTGAACGATTATCAGAGTCACCTCTTACGCGGAGATTTATGTCTCCTTATCATCCTATACTTATCCCGAGCAACTCGAGCATTTCATTCTTCTTGCTCTGCGTATTTGCAGTAACAGGAAAGCGCCATTTGAACGAGCTCCCTGCCACCCCACCCCTCCCCCCACCCCAACACACAAAAGATTCCCCCTTCCGCCGACTTCCTTCCATTCCTCCCTCCACCCTCCCTCCGCCCTAGTCGCATCCTCCGCCGTCTGTTCAGAAGTACAGTAGCTTAATCGCGTCACTCAACTTAAGATTCGAAGGGTCCGACTTCCTACGATCTTCCTTATCGGGGCGCTCCAAAACAACAAGCGCGAAAAGTCTTCCTTTTGCTTTTTTGCTTTCCGTCTAAGTTTGTTGCTCAGAGCATAAATTTTCGCTCTCTCTGGTCGCGGTTCCCGTAATGAGGACTCGGCGAATGAGAGGCGCTCGTCTAGAAGTCAATCTCTCCCAGAGAACGTCACAGCTGCACTATAGACGCTATACCAGACTCCTTCCCCCCCCACTCTCTCTCTCTCTCTCAATCTTAATCTCTCTCCATCGATCGATCTCTCTTTCTGTATCTGCCTTTATCTTTGTGTCTGTCTCTGTCTCTGTCACTGTGTCAGTCTGCTTGTCTCTGTCTGTCTTTTGTCTGTGTGTCTGTCTCTTTCTCTCTGTGTGTATGTGTGTTTGTCTACTGTCTGTCTGTGTCTCTTTCTCTCTCTCTCTCTCTCTCTCTCTCTCTCTCTCTCTCTCTCTCTCTCTCTCTCTCTCTCTCTCTCTCCCCAGCCGGCGGTGTCGGAGACTGTTGGTGCTGCTGGGGCGATGGTTGCTGCTGCCCGTTTTAACTCGAGCCCTCCCGTCGCTGCTTCGTCGATGGGGTCGGACTACCTTCTCCCGCGTGACCGTCCCGTCGGTCGCCGCCGTCGCCGCCGCCGCCTTCGCGATCAACGGACACGGCAGATGGCCTCTTCTGCTGCCGAAGGCGCTGCGCTGACAGAGGCCAGACAGACGCGGCCTAAAGGCGAAGGGTTCGACTCCTCGGCGTTCGATTATCTGAGAATGTCTGCTTGCTGTTTTTGACTTTTAATTCGACTTCTTCTTGAACTGATCTCGATGTTTGCGTCTGAACTCGGCCGCCCTACGCCCGAAGCAACAGCTGAACGGCGCGAGAAGAAGAAGAGCAACAATAGAGGGCGCTTTGCCGACGAACAGAGGCGCGACTCAAGTACGTTACCGGGAAACAACGCCTGCTTTATTTTCCAGACCATTCACTCAGCTCTACAAATACCGACCTACCGGTAGCCGTCATTTCGTTCTGTTGCCTCGAGTATTCGCTGCGTGCGATTGGTCGACAGGAACAGAACTACTGCTTGCGATCTCGAACTAGAACGGTACGCTCTTAAGCGCTTTTTAAAGCAGCTATAACATAACGTCTAGCCTTCGACTCGCGCAATTCGTCGAAGTCTTAAGGAGTTCAAAATGGCTGAAGAAGAAGAAGGCGATTCGCTCGAGTTTCCGTTCGTTACGATCGGCGCTTTCGGTCTGTCGGATGACGTGGAACCTCGCAACGGCGGAGTCGTCGAATTCCTTCCGGAAACCGGTCACGGTTCGGCGAACACCAGCTCCGGAAACGAAACCGCCAACAGGACGTGCTTGAACGACTACTGCGTCAGCGACGAGGACTACGTGCTTCTGATCCGCGACTACATCTTTCCGAGCGTGGTCGAGTGGGTTCTCGTACTCGTGTACTTGGTCGTCTTCGTGACGGGACTGATCGGGAACTTTCTCGTCTGTTTTGTCGTCTGGAGAAATCGTCAGATGAGAACCGTCACCAATTTCTTCATCGTCAACCTGTCGGTCGCCGACTTTCTCGTCATCCTCATCTGTCTGCCACCGACCGTCGTTGTCGACATCACCGAGACGTGGTTTCTTGGAAGGATCTTGTGCAAAATCGTCCACTATCTTCAGGTGAGCTCGGTGACTGATTGATACCTGTGCTTCTATAGTCTAAGAGTTACCTTCACAGGCGTCAATTAAATAGACGTTTTAAAACCTGGGTTACATCAGAGCGCCTGTAGATTGCAAAACTTCCGCACGGAGTTTCGTGGCTAGACCGAGACGACGAAAAATGTTGGCGTATAATAATATTTCAATTACACAATTGGTTGATGTTTCTAGGCAATTTTGATATGTTTTCTTCTAATCAAGACCTGGAGATATTTGGTTAAAACCAGAATTAAATAGTTTTGTCTATCAATTAATTAATTTCCTCGATAAACTATAAGAATGACAACTGATTCAACTTATTGCGACTCCTCGCTTTTGCTGACGTTACGTTGAAATAACGGCTGACATAGTGTACCCCCCTAAGGACTTCTTTATTTGCTAATAATGACTCCATCATAGCATTGATAGAAGTGGCTATTGCATATCACATTAATTTCGCGTTTTCAATCAGTACTATACTTAAGTCCTCGTATGTGTTAATTCTACTAAAAGCTTCGAACTGTAATTTCGCATGTATTATATTATTGTATACTGGACCATTTATTTAGCGCCGTAAGCGAAACAAGCCATAACATAACCAAAAACAAGGGTGCATGTGTTAATTCTGCTAAAAGCTTCGAACTGTAATAATTTTTCACTTCATTCACAAATTTGAGTCAAGATTTCCAAGATTTGTAATGTAATGTAATAATGGATTTATTTCAACTCAACAGTGTTTACACGCAACTTACAAGAGTACAAAAAAATAAAAGTATTAAAAAAACATAATAGAGGATAAATTAATGAAATAACTGAAAACTGTGTTGGGAAAAGATAAACTAATGATAGGCTACACTGTTTTCCATCCAAAGTAATGTCAACAAATCTGGATCTTATTTCGAGAATCAAATACAGTGTACGAGAAATGCGGAATTTGATTGACCCGTGCATCTCGTGTTCGCAAATTAATATACTCATAGTTGAATATTTTGCTTCATTACTGGATGCGACCTCCTTTAAAACAAAAAACTTTACGGCTTATACATCTACCTTATTTCTGGATTTAAGTTTCAGATTAGTCTAAGTCTTACCGAGCTATTTTCCGTAAAGCAGACTTTATAAGGAATATAAGCAGTCCAATCCAATCAATATATCCCTTTCGGCTAATGTCTTCAATGGTATCACTGCTGTTTAAATTCTTGTTTATTCCTTAAGATTTCTTATAGTTGCCGTCTCTTATTTCGTGCATCAATACTCGGTATTCTATGTCAATTCTTTGACAACACGAAAACGCGATTATGGCCTACATGATTTTACGTGTAGAACAGGGATATTTTTACACCCCTCCCCTAACACCCCAAAGCACCTCCCAATTTGAGGTCGATACCCCCCAAATTTTCTAAACAACAATGGTATGTACATGTACCCTAAATAGCCCCCGAACACCCCCAATTTTACCGACCCCCGACCCCCAAATTCACAATCCTAGGAATAACCCTAGTGCAGAAGATAACAGTTCTAGCAGTTTTCTCTCTGATGACTGCCTCTGAGTAGCGATTTCAGAAGTAATTGAGTCAGATTCGAGAAAATGCTGAGTATTTCGAAGTTGAAAAAGCAAATCGAATGGTTTTTTCTCGTGAATTTTCTTTAATTTACTGTGAAATCTTACAAAAGAATGTTGCCTCTCATCTCCATAAAGTTATAGGTTCAGTTCCGCCTACGATGCTCATAATTAGGGTAACCACGAGGGGCAGGGAGGCCGACCGGGCCTGACTGGTAGCGATACTCATGCAGAACCGAGAGATTACTCGCTCATTTGCTACAGAGCATTAATTCTCTCAGAATATGGATTTGAGCAAATATTTGTTTGAACTACAGGAAATTTTCCTCAATTTTAGGAAAAATTGCTCTAACAATACACTGTAGGATAGGTCATTCATTCACTCAATGTTTGACATATAATCACTCATTTGCTGACGAATATTCTCTCAAACTACAGATGAGGGAATACATTCTATATCAGCATACGAGTGAATATTTCCTAGCGCTTAGGGAAATTTCTCTCAAGTGTTCGGTAAAATTCCTCAGACTTTAGTTTAGGGAATTACTTCCCTCAACATTTGAGGGATTATTTTTTGAGTGTAGTGATGATGATGATGATGATGATGATGATGATGATGATGATGATGATGATGATGCGCAGGCGTATCATCATCATCATCGTCGTCGTCGTCGTCGTCGTCGTCATCATCATCAATGACTCGTAAACTGAATCACGGCAAAGCCTGCATATGAGAGAGAGAGAGAGAGAGAGAGAGAGAGAGAGAGAGAGAGAATGAGAGAATACATAAATGGCAGGTGGTTTAAAGAAGAATGCGCGACGAGTTGACCATATTCTCGTCTGTGCTTGTAAATATCCGCCCATTTAGAAAACTATAATACAGGTGGTGTCAAAATGACCAAACGCCGAGTGAGTGTTTATTGGTCAATATTTTGTTCCAGCGGCGCTTGTTGCATCGGGCAGTTCATGAAGTAAGAACGTGTTTAGAAAAGTTACGAAAAAATGACAGGAAAGCATGGCGACGCTATTATGACCAGCAATTCGTAGCAGGTAGCAGTGGCGGTTCCACGTGGGGGATGAGTGGGGATGCATCTCCCACTGGACTTTTTTGGCTTGTGAACCCTATTTTTTATTAAAAGTTTTGCAAAACTACGGGGAAAACTGCGGATGACCTTTTTGGTAAAGTGTAGTAAAATTAGGGGTAAAATTCCCGTTTGTCAGCCCTTTTCGCCAAATTTTATTGATTTTCCTCTTCCATTTTCATCCCCCCACCAACTTCCTATGAATTCATTTCATCTCCCTCCCCCACCAAGAAATCCTGGAACCGCCACTGGCACTAACGAATATGCTACTAAAATACGACTGTGGAAACGAAGCTTTTGCCTCTGTCTGTCCACAAGGTCCGTAGATCCAGCACCGGGCGCTTTGAAAACGCAATTAATCTTCCTGGGAAAATGGCCTGCCTGAGATACAGTGGGTGCCAGAAATATAACTCCCGTTCTGTTTGCTCCAATAATATACGAGCTCCGAGTCTGAAGACGGACATCAGAGCATCCCGTTACTCTACGCTTGGAACCACTGCGCAAGAGTATCATCATCATCATCATAATCATCATCATCATCATCATCATCATTATCATCATCATCATCATCAGTCGAAAGCTGGACCGGTAAGGACATCGCTATCAGAATTGAGATCGACGGGGAGAGGGAGTGCTGTGGGGGAGGAGGAGGGAGGGAGACCGTATATTTCATTCGGATTCTCTGCTGCGTTCATCTATATAGTCCTATACTATCTGACTCAAGCTCTTCTGAGTCAACAATCAGCCATCACTGTGACTTAGTATAAATCGCCGACAAATATTATTGTGTAACATCCTTTTGCTTACCAGTTGCGCCGACTGGATTGAAGCGAAGAGAAGACAACGGTATATACGAGCTACGGCATTCGTCTATCCGCCATACAATAGTAACTGCCCTGTTGCCAACAGTCAGCGGTCCCTGTGTGCGTGGGTGTCTGTGTGTCTGTCTGTGTGTGTGTGTCCAGTCGGTCGGAACGATAATTTTTTGACATCGTCCATGCTTGTTCGACCAGTTACAGCGTAAAACAAAAAGAATTACAATGTGTGAAAGTTTATTGTTAATACGCACCACGTATACGTCAAGTCGATTGAGCGAATTTAGTGGAATCTTTGATCGTAATGTTTGCACAAACTAAAGGAAAAGTCCTGAAAAGTACATTATAGAAAGAAACAACATTAACAGGTTCATCATCATCATCATCAGAGAACTTCTATAGCGCCATTTTAGTAATGCCCACGGCTCATTTCCTCCATTGCTGTGATGTCCCAGCCAGACGACCTTTTCTTTGGATAAGATATCCCTGTTTGACTGACACCATCTTTCGCTACAGCCTGCCTTTTCACAGATTTAGACTAAGCGCCTAAGAATAAGCAGCTACTGCAGTATACTATACTTACTGAGAGCGCCATATAAAATCTACAGGATTTTACTTACTTACTTACTTACAGTCGATGGTCGCTCTTTGATTTGAATCATAGGCTAATCTCCCATTGTCAATTCCAAACAATGCAGTCCGATTTTTCGTTGTTGAAAGCCTCAGGTTAAGCAAACGGACAAAATAATTAACGTTTAGCTCTCGTGGGGGTGGGGGAGCGGGGGTAATACTTCGGTTCAAGTTGCAATAAGATTAATCAACTTAAGTGTACCCGCGAGAGAGATTTACAGCTGTTTTGTTGCTAGTGGTGTCTACGGAGTATCGCGTATATCAAATTGTCTTATACTGCATCCGTGTTCGATTATTTGAAATAGTTAAGCAGCTTCGATAGAGTGTTGGCGGTTCTGTTTAGATCAACAGTTTAAAGTGTTATAAAACCCGGAATCTGAATAAGAATTTCAAGTGTCAAAAATTATAAAAAAGACCCATTCTCATACTAAGGCTTCAGTGGGGGCGTTGGGGGATGGGTCCGCGGGTCCGGACCCACCCAGCCTCGGGCAGGGGCACCCGAACAAACCGTGCAAATCCGTAAATAAAGTTTGTTTGGGGAGGGGGTAGTCTGAGCCGAGTCTTTGTTGTGTTCAGACCCACTGATTAAATCATTAGACCCACCCAGCCAACAAAAAACAGCGCCGCCCCTGAAGGTTTCACGTAAAATTTAGTGCAGTCAAAACCCGTTAGTCTTGTCATGGCTATCTAGATATGGTAATCCCTTAGATTAGCCAAAATAGTTAACCTGCACGTAGCTTATTGCTTTTTACCTCCTATCAGGGAAACGCTTATTATAATAGTTGCATGTAGATAGGCTATGTGATGATTTTCAACGCTGGTTGGTTCTTGGTTAAGTCTGTTTTTAATTTCGTTTCTAATTTGTATTTACGACGTCAAAATAAAGTTAAAATGTTCCTCTCAATTGCGCTTAAAAGTGGCAGTAAATCATATCGTTTACCAAATCTTGCAGCCAGCCAAATCCATCGTATGCACACATATGTTTTCTTATCGAAGCGATAACAGCTGATGTTTAATTTACCTTTTTTCTTTCTACTCTCACGCCGCGCCGAGTTTAAACTGAGAGTGCAATAAAAGCAGTAATATAGGCTTAACAATAACAGGTGCAAAGCACTGAATAATTTTAATCAACCATTTTGAGATTTTAATGTTTGCAATTGCCAATTAATGAGATCAACGATACGAGAGAAGATTGAAACAGGGGACG
This sequence comes from Metaphire vulgaris, assembly GCA_018105865.1. Lineage (NCBI taxonomy): Eukaryota > Metazoa > Annelida > Clitellata > Crassiclitellata > Megascolecidae > Metaphire > Metaphire vulgaris. The sequence continues at coordinate 8,021,123 of CM030858.1, forward strand.
GAGCAGTTATAAAAGTTTTTGTGTACTTGTCGGTCGACGCACACTTGCTGTCTTCGTCCGGTCGACTGTGATCTGATTTGCTGGCGTATGAAGCGGGGCCGTCGAGAGACAATACGGGCCCTGGGACGAACATTGATTCCTGGCCTCTTGTTTAAAAATCTTGACAAGCAAAAAAAAGGTCACCCTCTATCCTCATGTTAAATAAATGCTGACAAGCAAAAAAAAGGTCGTCACTTACATCTTTTACATTAAAATAATTTTCTTGGTCAGCGCGGGCCCTTTGTTTATCGCCGGGCCCGGGCAAAAAAGTACCCCTGCCCTCCCCCCTCTCGTCGGCCCTGGTATGAAGCAGGCAGCACGAGCCGCTGGTGCCGAAAACAGGCACCAGAATCAGGTACCAGAATCAGGTCGGGAACATGTACCGGATTCAGGTACCGGAAATCAGATGCGCTTATCGGCGGTTTGCGATTATTTTATGCAAAAGAAGAGGCACAGCTAGACAACGAAGCTTCTTTCATGCAACGACACGTCTGCCTTCTACTCTATGCGTGACATACTGTCTTCAAGATGACGCTGACAACGACGACGACGACGACGATTACGACGAACATGATGATGATGACGACGACGACGATGGCATCTAATCTGAATGCAACTCGGGTCCAGTTTGCTGTGGCACAAACAGTGAATCAGAGATGTCGATGGGTCCATTTTTTAGAACTCAATCCAACCCAACCCATCAAATCTCCAACCCAATCCATGCCGATAATAGGTTTACTTGACCCATCCCAACCAAACCCACTGTAATACATTACAGTTTCTTAAACCATGACTCATTTTCTGACCCAACCCAACCCACCACTAATAAGGAAAAGTCTGACCCAACCCAACCCAACCCAACCCAACCCATGGGTTAACCCAACCCATGGACATCTCTGCAGTGAATAAGATAGAAAGCTATTTTCTCTACAGCACTTTAAACTGTTTTACAGAATACAGTGTCACTGAGATCGGCTCACAGATGCTGATTCTTCGGCCACAGCATGCAATCGGCTAAGTCAGACGATTGTCTGACTTAACCGAGTGAGCGGTGAAAGAGCCGCATTGTTCGTCTACACTTTCCCTCTTTTCCCTGTTAATGGTCAGCAGCGCCCCGTATTTCCGAATTCTAATCATGAGACACTTTGCCCCGAACGGATAAAAATCCGAAACTCCCCCCTCACGATTATCTACAGAAAACTGTCTGGAAAAGTGGATCTCACCGCGAAAGCGCAAATCCCTTTCCCTCCCTCCGCTTCGACGCTGAACCTACGCAATACTTTCAGTCCATCTATAAAGGCTGCCGGCGGCACTGACGTTACACCGCGAATCCAGGTATAGCGACTCTACTCCCATCCACGCTCCCCCCCCCACCATCTACACGTTCCTTCGCCACATCACTCACGACATGAGCCACTCGTGGCACGTATGCCCAAAAAACTCGAACACAAATTGGTGACAGCTTTAAAGTGCATATAATTCCCTCGTGCATGCATGTACATTTAGACACATATACATATATATATATACATATAAATTTATGTGTATATATATATAGTGTGTGTATTAAAGGTAGCTGGATGTATTTTAGACAAGCTGTTAAGTTCGCGGTTTTGACGCGATAAGCCAGGAATTTTGGATTGTCGACATATTGGAACCGATCAAGTGTCAAACGTTGTTACGGACGCCGTTTAGCACTTTACGTTAGCTAACCGTACTTCTACTTCTGTGTATGCGTGTATCTATGTCTTTCTCTGTCTCTCTGCCTCTTTCTCTCTGTCTGTTTGTCTTTCTTTCTTTATCTGTCTTTGTGTGTCTGTCGCTGTCTGTCTGCCTCTATACATCTGTCTTTCTCTGTCTGTCTCTATCTCTCTCTGTTTTCCACTCTCTCTCTCTCTCTCTCTCTCTCTCTCTCTCTCTCTCTCTCTCTCTCTCTCTCTCTCTCTCTCCCTTTCTCTAGATTGAGCGCTCTTGCATAAGCTGGTGCACTGCGCCAAGTTTTCGGGCAGCGCTATAGAAATTTCGTGTTTACTTACTTACTTACTTACTCCCTCTCTCCCTCTCTCTCTTTCTCTCTTAGTCTCTCTCTCTGTCTCTCACTTTGTCCCTGTCTGTCTGCCTGTCTGTTTGTCTGTCTGTCTGCCTCTCTCTCTCCGCTTGATTCTTTCCCTGTTTTGTCGGATTTTTTTCTTCAGGCTCCGGTAAATGCAGAAGGCGTTCGATTGTGGCCGTCTGAAACCATCTGGCGCTACATATAATGTGGATTGAGTCGAGGCGTTGGTTGGTCGGTTGGTTGGAGTTGTGACGTAGGATTTTTCCTCGCGCAATAGTTGTGCATTTGGCGCTCTTTGAGGCGCTCAAGTCGTCTGCGTGCTGTCAGCCTTTCTCGTCTTAAGTCTGAATTCATGAAAGATCAGCTCATAGCAGGCGATCAACTTTTCCGACGAGAGGGGATTTTTTCTAAGTCCTGAAAGAAACCAGATATGAATTATTATTGCTCGCCGAATTGCGTCTTAACGCAATTCGGGTTAGAGGTCAGACGTCAAAGAGGTCGTTTAAGTACATCATCGCAAATCAACTATCGAGAAAATAACGATTTTATCACAATCCGACTCAGGCGTTTCCAGCAATTCCGATAATTGCATTTCTGCCGAAATATATTATTTATCGAAACGAAGTGTTTAACTCTAAAAAGGTCTTCTATAGCGGTCGTGTTATTGAATGTTTACGAGAAAGAGAGGAAACCCTCCAAAAATACGTTCTATGACGGCACTTTTTGCAAGTACACGCTCTCCTTACGCGGATGGATGATGAGATTGACTTGACAGAAATGCGACCGCTCCCCATACGTGTCTTACTCCAGCTATAATCCTTCGTTCAGTTGCCAGTGACGGCTGCCATATGCACAGCGCTAGAACACGTCCAGATGCTGGAGTGAAAAGATTTCTCTTAAAGATCTCTCATTTGCAACACGGCTGTTTGGCAGCTGACAGACAAGTCGCTGGAAGTCCCTACGAAGTCATGCCAAATGACGCAATACGCGAAGCACACTAACGTGAACCTAAGCACAATTTTACGAATAGTATAAGTCAGTTCTTTTATCTAGACTCTAGGCCTTCGGGGGGATTGACTTGGCTGGAGGGGAAGAGAACCAGTTCAACAGGAGCGTAGCGACGGGGGGTGTATATTGGTATATATATATACCCCCAAAATCAGGCTACCTTAAATTTTTAATGTGTTTTTAAGATTTTCAAAGATTTTAAAGATTTATACCCTCCTCCAAATCAAATTCCTGGCTACGTCCTTGCAGTTCGATGCAAAAATTGTCAGTGCTGGGATTTGGGGAGGAATTTTGTGTGTTTTTTTGGGGGGGCTGGCTCTGGTATAAGCAAGACGTGCCGCATCCAATGTAAATGTCCGCTTGGGGAATGAATGAGACGATATAATTAATTATAACGAAGTGCACTGCGGCGTTTAGAGAAATCGGTGCTTGACGGTTCACTGGGCATGATTGATGAATTCCAGATGCGTCGTCGTCATCGTCGTCGTCGTCGTCGTCGTCGGTTGTTCGTCCGTTTATTTGTAATTCAGAAGTCATAGCCAATCGGAAACCTGGTTCTTTCATTTCAGTTATCGATAGCTTTCAATCGCAAATGCTCGATCGACCGTTTAAGAGTAACTCTCTCGACACTTCGAAAACCCCTTCAGAATTATTCCACGCCCGACCGCATGTCACGACAGGGACGACCAGTGGGTTTTCTCGTACAGTGGTTTTCACGCAGGCTTACCTGGCCTGCTAAACCACCATTGGCGACGGTTCCAGGAATTCTTGGTGGGGAGGGATGAAACAAAATTTTGAAGTTGGTGGGGGATGCAAAGTGAAGAAGAAAAACAGATAAAAAGGTCATTGTTAATAGTATTTTGCTCACTAAATGTTAAGAAACCTTGCCAAAAAAGGCCGACAAGCAAGAAAAAGAAGGTCATTTGTAGTATTTTTCACTAATTTTTTAAAAACTCACCGGACAATAGGTTGACAAGCAAAAACGGTCATCCGGAACCCCGGTGGGGGTATGCATCCCTAGTCATCAACATGGTGGAACCGCCACTGTAAACCACTTTGAATCTCATTATTATTATTATTATTATTATTATTATTATTATTATTATTATTATTATTATTATTATTACACCTGTTAGCAATATATTCTTTAAAACGTCGAACTTTTTCACGTTACATAGTTTCTAACAAATTTTTAGGGGCCCGTCACTTCTCTGCCCAGGGACCCTGAATTTCTCTCGATAGGCCTAAGAAAAGGCACGCCACCACCACTATCATTATCGGCATCATCATCATCACCACCACCACCATCATCATCATCATCATCAGCAGCATCATCATCATTGTTATCGTCATCATTATTGTTGTTATCGTCATCATCATCATCATCATCATCATCATCATCATCATCATCATCATCATCATCATCATCATCATCATCATCATCATCATCATCATCATCATCATTATTATTATTATTATTATTATTATTACTGAGACAATTCTTATAGCGTAGTATGCATGACAAAGGCAATAGTCATGCATGGTGCTTTAAGTTTAACAAACGCCACTTTTAGGAGGTGTTAAACAATTAAGCGAGTCTTTTCGACGAAAATCTTTTGTCAGAAGGCAGTCACCAGCTCTTCTAGCATTCGTGGGTTCTTTCCAATAATTCTCCTCATAACATACTCGCTTCTTCTCGCTGCAGGAAACAAACAAATTTGCGCCCATGTACAGTATGCCATTGATAACTGATATGATTTTAAAAGTCATTACGTGTTTGTATTTGTGCGGAAATATGCGTACCTGTTGAACTACAGAACCAAAGCAGTATGTTCAGTACTCGATAAACAAACAGTGAGGAACCATTGTGTCCAGATGTATTTGTTTATTGTATACGGCGCATCTGTCTACGTGTTTGAGACTAAGTTTTTCGTCGAAAAGATTGGTTGGCGACGTGTAGGGCCTACTGGTCGCGCACAGAGGTAAACAAACTCGGAGGTGAGTCTGGAATTCCTCCGGCTGAGAGGAACCGATTTATCGAACTAGAATTTCATAGAAAAGCGTCGATTTTTCTCGAAAGACCTGCTTGAACAAAATGTGAGATTACAACGAATCGGAAAAAACTAGCAAATATTAAGTCTGTTATGTCAATGAAAACTGGTGCATGCTAACAAAAGGCGCAAAATAACATCTAATCTGAAACAGATCAAAACAAACCAGAGGAAACAGTGAAGGTGTGTCTAGAATCTAGATGATGCAACAATTTAGCAGTTTTTAGGTAATCATACAATCAAAAACGGAATGGCCGAAGCTGACTTTGCGACTCCAAAGTATGTGCTAACAGAGAGACGTTAGCAATGAAAACAAAGATCAGGGTTCTGGAATGCTATGTTTGACCAGTCATGTTATATATGGTGCATAAACTGCGACTATCTCTAAGGTCGTGAAGAAAAAGCTTGACGCTGCAGAAATGTGGTTCTTAAGAAAAAAAATGCGGAAAATGTCTTGTACAGTACTGAAAAGAAAACGAATTAATTAGTATACTCGAAATGGCCGGCTCACAAAGAAAATTGCTATCTACAATACGTAGAATACAACTTCAATTTTTCAACTTATAATGAGGAAGAACGGAATAGAAAATCTGGTAACTGCTGGAAAAGTCGAAGGCAAAAGATCAAGAGGAAGACAAAGAATGACGCACATCAGTAGTTTACTGACTGATGTAAAGGGTGTTATAACAGAACTAGAACTCGTACAATCAACGAACAACAGAGAGAAATGGAAGTCCAAAGTAAGCTTAGTCAACGTAGAAATACACGACACCTGAAGTAGATGAGGAAGGTGATGATGATGATGATGATGATGATGATGATGATGATGATGATGAAAAGAAGAGGACGAAGAAGAAGAAGAAGAATGTAATCTCGTTGAATTAACGTATTTTCGCTAATTAATAGGGCGACTTATTTACTTATTTACTTAACAAATTGGAATAGAAAGAAGTCTGATGACAACCATCAAAAAAGGCAGCTTTCCTTCTTCGTACATGTAGTGAGGAAGGAAGGACTGGAGCAGTTGGCAATAACCGGAAAAGTGGAGGGAAAAAGAGCCAGAGGAAGGCAGAGAAACACATACGTAGACTGCCTACGAGAAGGAAGTGAGGGAATAATGAATAACATCGAACTAATAAAAGGATGTCATGATAGAAAAAAGTGGAAATCCATGGTTGCTAACGTAGAAATACATAGAACCTAAAGAAGAAGAAGAAGAAGAAGAAGAAGAAGAAGAAGAAGAAGAAGAAGATGAAGAAGAAGAAGAAGAAGAAGAAGAAGAAGAAGAAGAAGAAGAAGAAGAAGAAGAAGATTAGGGCAACTAAAATTCACCGCAGGCAAGCCCTAGAATTGAGCCACTGACCAAGAACAAAGAGAACCAGTGCCTGCAACAGTCGCTGAAAGATCACAGCCCCTTCAGGCACGGACAAGAGCGATCTGATGACGACAGCAAAACACACGCGCAATTAATAGTTGACCTTGATGTGAAAAACGACCGTCACTTCTGATTAGAAGTGCCAGCGGGTATAGCCTAGAGCAGTGGTGTGTGCGTGCGTGCGTGCGTGTGCGTGTGTGTGCGTGTGTGTGATATATCGACTGGATCACTGTGGTACCATGACCAGCGTCTCGTTGTGATCCTCTCGAGTCCCACGCCGAGTCCCAGTCGGATAATTTCTTTCGCAGACTGCGAAGATTCTCCACCCTCTCCGCTTTCAACTTGAAAACGAGAATCATTCACAACGGCACGAAGTCAACTTTGAGAGGCGTACATATTCGTTCGACCTATTCATCATCCAGCCTGATCCAATCAGCAGTCTCTACGCGCACCGCTTCTTCTTCTTCTTCTTCTTCTTCTTCTTCTTCTTCTTCTTCTTCTTCTTCTTCTTCTTCTTCTTTTTACTTCTTCATCATTACCATCATCATTATCATCATCAGCAGCAGCAGCTTCTTCATATTCTTTTTGCCTATCCTTTTTCTTCTTTTCCCTATTCTTCTTCTTCTTCTTCTTCTTCTTCTTCTTCTTCTTCTTCTTCTACTTCATCGTCATCATCTACTTCATCGTCATCATCATCATCATCATCAGCACCATCATCATCATCATCATCATCATCATCTTCTTCTTCTTCTTCTTCTTCTTCTTCTTCTCCTTCTTCTTCTTCTTCGTCTACTACTACTACTACTACTACTACTACTACTACTACTACTACTACTACTACTACTACTACTACTACTACTACTACTACTTTTTCTTCCTTTTCTTCTTTTTCTTCTTCCTCCTCGAACTGTTGACGACAGAAACTGAGTTAATTGATGGTCTATCGAAAGGTGTTACGAACCTTCTGAAGCATCTGGATTTTAACTCCTTGTCAAGCGATTTGTCGCAATTTACTGTTATTTGTCTGCAGCGGTTGCCTTGAATTTTCGTTTCGTCATACTCCCATTTTCCGAGCAAACCCGCCTTCCGTTCTCTGCTGCTAGAAAGGGTGGAGAATCTTCGCTCCTTCCGTTCTCTACTACTACTACTACTACTACTACTACTACTACTACTACTACTACTACTACTACTACTACTACTACTACTTCATCCTGCATTTATTCACAGACGGTTCTATCATTGGCCTACTTGGCGTTGTGCGACCGGTTCCCGTCAGAAAACCGAAGTTAAGTAACGTCGAGCGCGGTTAGTACTTGGATGGGTGATCATCCCGGGTTCGAGTTATGGTACCGGCGGCCAACCAAGCCGTTCATCGCTTATGCGTCGATAAATTGATATCGGCGTTAAGCTGCGAAGGTAAAACGCGGTTCTAGTCTAGAGAGAACGCAATAGCAAACTAGTCTAAATTAATGACGTAAGCCGCCTTCTGGTCGCTGCTTGCCTAGTAGCCGAAGACAGCGCCTGACCCTACGCTCTTTCGAGTACGGGACTACCAGGGGCGTAGCCAGGAATTTGATTTGGGAGGGTATAAATATCTTGGGTGGGTATAAATCTGAACTATAACCCACATAAACCATATAAACCACATATAACCACATGTAAATCACATAAAAACCTTTAAGGTTGCCTGATTTTAGGGGGTATATATATACCGATATACCCCCTCCCCCCCCAATCCCTACGCCCCTGGGGACTACCTATGCGTTGCCCTTATTATCTCAATAATACTATTAGTGTTGATGATATTAAAAATTATGTTCCAATATTACTTTATTCCTAAGTGTTAGTAAATAATTTACTAATCAATCTTCACATAATAGAATAACGTCGAAAAAAGTGGAATAAAAAATTGTCTTGCGAGAGGCTCCAACATCACTCTGCGCCGAAAGTTTGTTAGCGCAAATTGCCGGAATACATCGTAAGTCTTTCGTAGGTGGCTTCAGACAAACACTACGTGCTCTCCTGCTTCTCATTTGAGGATTCGGACGCAGCCTATAGGGGTATCCAGTGTTTAACAACAAATCCGGTTGCTCCGCCCACTGGTGGGCAGAAGCCATTGACGTCTATTAATAGACGCCAATGGCAGATGACGTCTAATAATAGACGCCAATGGCAGAAGCAGATTTCTTGCCCACCAGCATAGATACTGGCTATGCTGGTGGGCATAGAGAGTGTTCTGGATACTCCTACTCCTATAGCACTAATCATTACACACACACACACACACACAGAGAGAGAGAAAGAGAGAGAGAGTCAGAGAGAGATAGAGACAGACAGAGACAGAGACAAAGGCAGAGAGAGACAGAGAGAGGCAACGATAAACACAGTCAGACAGAGAATACATACAGTAGAGACAGAGAGGAGAGAAAGAGACAGAGAGGAGAGAGACAGCAAGAGACGGAGAGAAAGACAGAAAGACAAAAAGAGACAGAAGAGACAGAGAGGGAGACAGAGAGACAAAGAGACAGACAGAAAGAGAGAGAGAAGCAGAAAGAGAGAGAGACAGAGAGAGAGAGACAGAGAGAGAGAGAGAGAGAGAGAGACCGAGTTGATGTTGACATAGGATTATTTAGATGTAGAAAATTTTAGCATCAATTAAGCGGTTACATTAGGCGCTCTGTCTCTATATGTCAGCGTTGCATGTCTGCTGAATATAACATAGGATTTGCATTCTTGTTATAAATTAATTACGGTAATCTGGCCAAAGTAATTAATTATTAAAATGTATGGTCGCGACCATATTCGCAGTCGGTGTTTGAACTTTGAAGACTCTTTCTCTCCCGAGGAGAAAGATCCAAAGTTCTCAGACAACTTTCCGATCAACTAAAGTGGAAGTTAACTGTCCGTGACATTTTCTTATCTTGTTTACTGCTAACGACGCAGCGTTTGAAGATAAGACGTCAGGCGAAACAGACGGCGAATTTTCTAAATTCTGTCTTATCGCTGCTTATTTTATAAAACGACGATAGTTTTTCTCTCATCGCCATCTACTCCTTTAAAAATTTCGATAACAAGTCCAGAAAAACAGTAGCCTAAGTTCCTTCCGTTATTTTCGAAATTCCCCGAAAAATGGGGGTTGGGGGGAGGACGGGAAATAGCGCCTACGAAATTGCCTACAGCCGCCTCGTCTCATGGTTTTCTGTATGGAGCCACGTCACCAGCCCCCCGTGAACACAAGCGTTTTTACGACCCAGAAATATCAATACAAACAAACAGAAATGTTAATAGTGTGTTGCGCATGTATGTATGTATATATATATATATATATATATATATATATATATATATATATATATATGCGGAGTAAGCCTGTTTATAATTGTGTCTGCACGCCAAAATGCTGCATCAGGCAATCAATTCCGTGTCCATTGTATATCGGTTGACTGCTAAGCCTATGCGTGCCGGCCGATGATGTTACCGCTCTCTCTATGATTTGTAGTCGAGAGAAATCAAATGGAAAATAATTATCGATCTATCGAATCACCCCCATCCCTCCCCCGCCACTGGCCGATTAATTATTACTCTTGGGTCAAGTAATCGGCCTCAATAAAAGCTAAACTAGAGTCAATTATTCACAAGACGGACGCGACGGAACCGAAAATCTATCTCCCTCGCTTCGGACTAAATTATGTTTTGTCAGAATGCGCCTGTGCGGTCGTTAACGTGACTAATAAAGTAATAATAACAACAACAGCATGGTCATAATTTCATGCTCGTGTAGGCCTATATATGGTCGTTACAAACAGTGGCGTAGTCAGGGGTTAACCCCTCCCCTCTTGGTTGGCCGACCAAGCAATTTTTATTGCGTATTATTTTTCTGTGGGTGGGTCGAGGGGCGCCAAAATTGGATTTAAGGTAGCAAAAAAAGAAAAAAATAAGAAAACAAAAATTATCAATATAGTTGTTAGGCCTACATCAAATTATGCGCAACGTCTGTGTGTTAATTGACTATGTGTAAATTCAGACTTCCGAAAGTACTGTCAACCTCTTTCACTTACTTATGTTTTACATACTAGCCGTTTGCCCGTCAAGCATGACGGGAAACTAGGCTAGGCTACGCTTGTCCGTGAATGTTAGAAATTCAGTTAAAGATTTCGTTTATTTGTGAGAAATTGTCTAGTAATTTAGGTTCTCAATCTGGACGAGAAATATAGGCCTGGTCTCAAATAATGGATAGCGATTTTACACAGTAAAATGCTTGCCGATATATATAATATATTTTTGGCGTTGTTGCATAGGCTGTACTGTATATAGCAATGCTGTTATAGGATGAGGAGTAAATATTATTTCTTTTCAAATTAGATAGCTCCTGGTTAGTTGCATTGCATTAACTTTGGAAGGCAGTAGAATCCATTAACCTCTTAACTGGGCGCCCCGAGTCACGCTCGTCCATTTTACATTGAGTTACAAATAGTTGCCCAGTTAAGGGGTTAAGAATTCGGGTGTAAAACAAGCGCCAATAGATCGGGTATTTAATGATTCACAGGTGGTTTCGATGCAACGATGTTCAGCTATAGACTTAACTTCCGATCCTGTGGAAGCGAGTGCGTTTCCATATTTGATACGGAAAGCCGGATTAATGTTGCATTAATAGCAGACCGTTTCTATGTCCAAAGAACATTTTATCTTCCATCGATTTACGTCTTATCATTACTACAAAAACTCGAAGAAGTTTCTATAACAATTGCAATTAGGCGATGAATGACATGTGATGACACAGACTATCCGTCATGCCCATTGTCTCGATGTTTCTTCTGGATGTCGTAAAGCGTCTCCATATTGACTTTCTCGTTTTCGTGCTGTCATTCATCGCTTTTTGCATATGTCATGTAAATTTTCTTCAAGTGTATAGCGTTGTATCGATGTTTTGACGCTATTTTGAATGTTTTTTGTATTTGGTATAAATGCGACTGGTTGTCGTTTGACGTGTAAATAACGAATCTAAATGTCCTGGAACTGGGAGACATTTCGAAACATTGTGTCACTGCGGAATGGCAAATCGCAGAATTTGGCATCGAATATTTAAGTTAGTCGTTCGTTTTCGATTACGTCTGTCGCATATGAAGCTGAGTAAATCCAATGAAGGGATCTTCGAGAGACACATTCGAAGCGCACGAATTACGGCCGTAAATAACAGTGGCGTCGCCAGGATTTCAGAATAGGGGACACTTCGACTTTTCTCGGCCAAAAGGCATTGGCAAGCGAAAAAGGTCGACGCTTCAAAACGTTTTATTAAAGTCTGCTGCCTCGTGCGTTTTCCTCGATCTAATACTGCCCACTGCCCCTCCCCCACAACCACTCATCGGTTTTGGACGAATCTCTCGACACCGGCCCCGGTCCCTCCCCGTGGCTACGCCAACGACAAATAACGTCTTTCGGTCGATCGAATTGTCTCGTGGATAATCGCCCCGAAATTTTAGGGCCTCATTTCGTAGGAATCTCCAGCGTAAATCTGCTCTTTTCGGCGAGTAAGAAAATTATCATCTTGATATAAAAAATACCCTAGACCAGTGTTTCACAAACTGTGGGTCGCGACCCAAAAGTGGGTCGCAGGGCTCAGTCTAGTGGGTCGCGGGTTAGCGGCTAAATTAAAGTATAAAGTGAGTGTCGTTTTCTAACCAATACCACAATGTCACAAGCTTAGACTGCTTAGGTTTTAAAAAATGTACATGCCTGCAATCCTCCATAGGGCTCGTCCACAAAAGACGTAACGCGCCTAGGGGGAAGGGGTCCGGGCATTTATTACGAAGTGTGACGAGGGGTAGTGGGTTCCGTAAATGTGACGTAACGCATCACAAAATTTTTAAGTGACGACCTTGTCTTTTTTTGGTTGTCAGGGTATTTGGAGAGGGAAAAATACAAGGATGAACTTTTTTGCTTGTCGGTATGTTTGGAGAGGGAAAATAGAGGTTGGGGGATCTTTTTTGCTTGTCAAGACTTTTCGGAAGACGAAAAGGGGGTCGGCTCGTTTTACGTCATGTTTTAGGAGGGTCTGACTTTTTGTTACGTCGCGTTACGTTAGGGCGGGGGTAGAAAAGTGCCAAAATCGCGTTACGTCATTTATGGACGACCCCATATACGACTTATATTAAAATGATTAGTGTTTCATCCTATTTTGGTTGACAATAAGTTTGCAGGGTCACGACATGTTACAAAGCAGCTGATGCGAGTCGCACAGTTCCAAACAGTTTGGGAAAACTTGGTCTATAGTACTTTTAAAAATTAATCTTATTTCGCAATAACGCAACAAAGCGTGTCTGACCATTTTGCTCAGAAACTCCACTAACAATAAGAATCTCTTACAAATTTTTTTTCATTGATTAACTAGCGATTAAGCGATTTTGCAATACTCGTAGGATTTTTAAGACACGTAAGAAAGGTATGTCCCTGGCAAAAGTTTAAAGAAGATATTTTTCAAGAAATATCAATATCTATTTCTCTCCTTTACTATTATTTGGCAAAAATATGAATAATTCAGACTAATATATTTGCAATATTTTCATTCGAATTGAATCAGAGCTTTTGTTTTGCCATTTATTCAAAACTCAGAAGATTCCTTTCAACCAACGTTCGCCAGATGGCGTAATGCATTTTCTATATAACATGCTATGATTAGGGTCGCGGCACGTTACAAAACCGCTGAAGTGGGTCGCAGTCAGTGGCGGCTCTAGGATTTGGCAAGTGGGGGGCCGTTGGGGTGGCAACTTCTAATCATGGGGGGCCAACCATTTGTTGTTTAATGTATGTAGCATTAAGTATAAGGTCCCAACTGGGGGGCCACTGGGGGGCCAGGCTCTCAATAGGGGGCACGGCCCTCCCCCCTGCCCCCCCGGTGGAGCCGCCACTGGTCGCAGTTCCAAAATGTTTGGGAAATCCTGCTCTAGACTGGCACAGAAGCCACGTTCTGAGTGCAGTCCTCAGCCACGTTTGCCGCTATAATCTTTTACCGACCACCCCGTATCATGGGCGCCCGCAGAAATGTTTCCAGGAGGGGCAAACACAACGGTCACAGTTATGTCACATGAATTTCTCCAGGAGGGGCAAAACACATTTTAACACTGTGGTCACGGTTAATATTTTAGCAAGTTTTTCAAATTTCAATGTGATATATTGGTATTTGCATTTTCCACGGGGCATGCGCCCTCTCTTGCCCCAATGTGCGGGCGCCCATGCCCCGTATATTTTACATTACGTTACACCTATTAATGGCCGGTAAAGATATTTTAACCGACTGAAAACTTCCGTCCGACCGATCGATTCTTAAGATTCCTGGGGGGGGGAGATGGAACGAAATTAATTTTTTCTCGTTTTGATTTTGCGTTCTGCGTCGAAAGGTTTTTTAAAATTTTATTTTTGTTTTGTTTTATGTTTTCTTACCTTGGCTGGTGTCCCATTGACTCTCTAGATATCGATCTCTCGATCTCAGGTGAAACCCCACCACAAGAAATCGAACAACGAGCTGTGTTCCCAGTCAGTGGCGGTTCCAGGAATTTGTTTTGGTGGGGGATGAAAAAAATTTATAGGAAGTTGGTGGGGAGATGCAAAGTGAAGAAGAAAACCAAAAGAAAAGAGAGGTCATTATTAGTGTTTTGACCACTGAATGTTAATAAACCTTGCAAAAAAGGCGTACAAGGAAAAAAAGTCCTTTGCAGTATTTTTCACTAATTTTTTAAAAAGCTCACCGGAAAATAGGATGACAAGCAAAAAAGGTCATCCGGAACCCCGGTGGGGGGATGAATCCCCCAGTCATCAACATGGTGGAACCGGCCGCCACTGTTTCCATTATTCTAGTCAACGTCTGCTGTATCCGATCTGGACAACAACAAGCGTTCATTGCATGCATTGGTCCAGCACGCTACGCGAACGCTTTGATCTATGTCTCTCTTCGCGTCTTAAGTTCATCTCACCGACGTTTCCATTTCGGCATCGCCTTTTGAAGTTAGTATTGCATGAATAATCGGAGAAAAAGACAGAGAAAAACAGAGACAGACAGACAGAGACGAAGAGAGAGACAGAGAGATAGAGACAGAGACAGAGAGAGAGAGAGAGAGAGAGAGAGAGAGAGAGAGAGAGAGAGAGAGAGAGAGAGAGAGAGAGAGAGAGACAGAAAGAGAACGGGATAAGTAGTGCTGGATCCTGGGTATGTTTATCGACAACGAGCTCTAATGGAGTCACGAGACAGCCTAATATCATATAATGTTGAATATTATTTACCCTGCATTTTGACATAAAAAGTCAAGTATCTAGAAATTATATCTCTACGCGTTTTGTCATCAGATTTTGTGGCGCCTAGTTTACCACCAAGTATCGTTGGTGTGTGGTTTACCACACTTTGTCACTTGTTCAACAGCTATTCATTAATCGCAGTTTTTTCGTCTGCGATTTTAATTTTACACTAAATTAACGTGAGAAGAACGACAAATACGACAGCAGGAAAAAAATTGACAGTAAGACAATTAAAAGAACCTCTCAATCAATCAACCCAGTGTTTATTCTAGGCCCTTTGGAGAGGATTCCCCCCCCAAGTTTGAAAATCCCCCCCCCCAAATCTCTATATGTTGCATTGGGGATGGAAATGTCCTCCTCCAAAGTGTGACTAGAGGGTTTTTTAATTGAAGAGAAGGTAAAAACATAAGGATATAAGGATATGACCATATTCAGAAGAGCATTAGGGCATGCTGAGTAGATGTGATGACCTTTTTTTGGCTTGTCAAGGTTTTGGGCAGAGAAACCTTCTAGTTTAGTTACCCAAAATAGACATTATTTTTCGTAATATTTACAAATTCAGTCTCAAGCAGCATATAGACCTACGTGGATGTAACTAGCTTATCACTATATATCGGGCAGGGATATTTTTACACCCCCAACACCTCACACCGCCCAAATCTGAAACCGATACCCCCCCCCCAACCAATACCCCAATTTTAACCTGGGATGACCTTTTTTGCTTGTCAGACTTTTTTGGCAGGAACTCCCAAAATAAACCGACACTCCCAAATTGATAATCCTAGAAATAACCATGGTATCGGGTTCTCAACAGTGTTTTATACAGGCCTGACAGGGGCAAATTCCCCCTCTCAAAAACTCCAAAAATCCCTCCAAAAATCACAGCCCTGACATAAATTATGCATTGAACTGTGTCTCTTCACCTCCAGCCAAGTCAATCCCCCGCCCTCTAAGCCTGGATAAAACGCTGGACCGTTCTCGCTCCTCAGAAAAGCGCCGCTCTTCATTAAGATTTGACGGAGATTTCGAGCGAAGTGAAAACTAAGACAATCTGTGTTCACGGGTCGACGCGCTTTCTACATTGAGGAGGAGGAGGAGGAGGAGGAGTAGGAGGAGGAGGAGAACGAAAGAGCCCAGCGGGGGGAGGGGCCGCTATCTGGGTGACGAACACTATCATCGACGCTTTATAGCCTATTCCGGACACCTTTTCTTCGCGATCTGCACAGTTGACCAACCCTCGTCAAGCAATGCAATTCCCTTGCTCTTCTGTCAGACGCCATCCCCCCCCCCCCGAAAATATGAATATTTTACACGCTGAGTGCTGCTTCACTGTCTTAAGCAAAACTTTGAAGTACATATGCATATATATATATATATATATATATATATATATATATATATATAGTGGCGGCTCCACAGGGGCCAGGGGCCCGTGCCCCTATCGAGTGCCTGGCCCCCAGTGGCCTCCCTGTTGGGACCCTATACTTAATACTACATACCTAACAACAAATGTTTGGCCTCTCCATGATTAGAAGTTGCCACCCCAACGGCTCCCCACTTGCCAAAACCTGGAGCCGCCACTGTATATATATATATGCGTTCAAAGTGATATACGTGCTGTATGCATGCATGTATATGTAGGCCTATGTATGTATATATATATATATATATATATATATATATATATATATATATATATATATTACATCATCGAAACCATCTGTCACATTCTCACGTGCTCCTATCTAATGTAGGGAACGAGCATCAGATATTAAAGCCAATGTCTTGCCATTATTGTGCGTCATGATTCTTTCGAAGACCCTCGTTCTGAGAATTGAATTTCTTTCGGAATGTTTTTCGGTTTTTCGTTTGTCTGAACTGTAATCTTTACCCCGTTGCCCCTGTGCCGGGACCTTTGGGTCTCGTGAAAAGAGTCAACTTGAAAAAAGGAACGTCATCCACTGAGGCTAGATTTCCTCTATCTTTGTTAATATGGTCACGCAGTGTTTATTCTAGCCACCTTGACATTGGGGTGGAGGATTTTGAAATGTCGGGGGACAAGATCTGAGTCTCCAAAAAATCTTGACAAGCAAAAAAAGGTTATCTTCCTTTTAAAATGTGGTGACAAGCAAAAAAGGTCATCCTTCCGTATTCCCTAATATTTTGTACCCTTCTCAAATGCCCTGGCAAGCAAAAAATGTCATCCTTACATTTTTCCCCTCTCCAAAAAATAAAAGCCCCCCGTCCTCACATATCTTAAAACTTTGGGTGGGAGGAAATTCCCCCCACACACAGAGAAGGCCTAGAATAAACACTGGCGGTCACGTCACATTTATATGAATAATTAATTAGTTATCTTACGAATTAAGTTTAATTGGGCTGCCTACCCTAGCCTTTAATAAAATCCGTCTATGAAGCGCATACTTTCTTAAAGTTTCCTTCACTTTACCAGTGGCGGCTCTAGGATTTGGCAAGTGGGGGGGCCGTTGGGGTGGCAACTTCTAATCATGGGGGCCAACCATTTGTTGTTTAATGTATGTAGCATTAAGTGTAGGGACCCAACTTGGGGGAAGCACTGGGGGCCAGGCACTCAATAGGGGCACGGGCCCTCCTGCCCCCGGTTGATCCGCCACTGCACTTTACTACATTTTTTACTAATTGTACAAATTAAGTTATGAAGCAAATAGTCCTTAAAACAAATTTTAAAATATTTTTCGATGCAACCGAAGGGAAGGACCAAAGACCAAAGACCAAAGGGCTACGCTATGGATCAGGAGCATACCCCTAAATCGCCACTGGTTGGTGTTCGATTGCATGCGCGCTGAGTCGCTGACGCGAATCGAGTATTAAATAAGCTGAGAATAACTATATTTCTGACAAGAAAACGCGAATTTCGAAGACGTAAGTTTAATTGAACTTTTCTGTAAGCTTAAAGGTAAAAAATTGTCAGTTTCTTCTTCTCGTTCAAATCACTACATTTGAAGTTTTGAGTGCCGGTAAGAATCTTACAAAGATCATGTCTCATAATCGATAGCATGTTGACAAGCATGAGATCACGAGTCATAAAAGTTCAAGTGCGCCAGCACTGACGTGTTTTAGCATACTAACTAAATGGGATGTAATTTCTCCAGCTACATCCTCTGGGCGATAGAACTGACTACGAAATTATGTCACTTTGAAATGAAAAAACCCAAACAATTTCATTCTAAACCGTTAACTAAAACTTGGCCAATCCGATAACTGTTCCTCGTCCTACTCCTTCATAATGCCAAAGAGATCGATTATAGTTATATTCCACATTCCACATTCCATCGCCATGCATCGTTTAAAATAGTGATAACACCGCGATACTTTTTATATTCCAGAACATTCCTTTATATCGAATAGCAAAAGTAAATTCGCTTAAGTCGTGTTTTACATCAACGGTTCCCAACCAGTGGTACGCGTGCCCTTAGGGGTACGGAAGATGTTGCAAAAGGCTACGCGGAGGGAAATAAGAATTTTTAAAAGTGTAAAGGAAAATAGAAAAAGCGTTAAAGATCTTTTAGATTGGTGGGAAGGGGAGAGATGAGAGAGAGAGAGAGGAGGAGGAGAAAGGGGAGAAATGAGTAAATATCGAAAGTAAATTCGAGCGAAAATTATGTACTGCCGGACATCTTGTAGACCTAGTTGTGATTTGTAGAAAAAGAATAAATGAACCTGTGGAAGAGGAGTGAAATGATCTCCAAAACGTGTTTTGGTAATAATACCAATAGCTATAGTCTATTTCCAACAGAACATCATACCAGTTACATACATAAGTAGGCCTACATCATGTCTAAATGCCAATATAAAAAATAAAATGCATGCGTAAAATTGAAATATAATTTAAGGGGGTACACGCGAAGTTCACTTTTTGTACATTGTGCTTGTGGGTACATTTTGAAAAAGGGCTGGGAACCGCTGTTTCACATTAGCAATGTCAAAACACGTATAATTCATAGATTCGATATTTTAAGAAAACTACTTCCGATTAGGCTACCAACAATGATGGCAGACCCTACGGGCGGTCCAAGGGCTAGAGACTTCAGCCTGCACTGAACTTCAATAGCGCCATTAGTAATGCATCGGGCATCAATCGATGGGAAACCCCAGAAAAACATTATACGAGATGAGCGACTTCACATTTTTCTATTTAGAAACCTTGTCCAATACGAGATTTCAGATTCAATTTTATAGGCCTATTAGTAATATGACACGAACGCGTTATTCTTCAGCATGCAGTGTGTGGTCCTCGATTACGAAGCTTGCAAGGCAAAAATCCATTTCTTACAAATCCATTTTCCAAAATGTTTGGGTTTTCAATTTTCATATGAAATCGAGTGTAACCAACTCCAATTGCATTTCTAAGATCTATCCAATCTTATTTAAAAAATAATCACTTACCAAAAAGCATATTCTGTAGCGTATATAAAGCGTGAGTGAGGCATTGCTCTCATTCCCTGGTTACGCCATTCATTATCTTGCCGAGTTGAACTTAAACTAGTTAACCTTACTCTACTGATATAATGAATAGCACTGTACATTGTACAATCAAATTGTATCGAGCAGAAAAACAGTTGAATTTAACTAATTCAGGGGTGTTTAAAAGGAAATGATGTTTTACTTTGATAATTTGTCCTACTTTACGAGCTAAAGTAAGTAAGTGAAAGCCCGTAGATTGATTTAGCGCTTTGTAAATAGTATAACAGTACAGCAGCTGCTTAATCTTTTTATTCTTCAGATATGAGAAAGGTGACTGATCAGTCATGCAGGCAATGGTCAATATCCGAAGGGTAGTGATGCTAGGTCGTTTTAGTTATGGAGGAAATGATTTCAGAAAAAAATGAACGATTTAAGCTTATAGATTTGAAGACACGATATGGGATAGTACGGGAATTATTGAAAATAAGGATTCAGATTTTATTGTTTAACAGCGTCTAAGGTTGTAGAGGGAAGCGGAGATCGAATTCCGCATGCAGTTCAGATGCGGCGTATGAAAAGGCACGGTTGCAGATTTTCAGGGTCGATTGATTCAGAAGGCGTGAAAGAGTGAAATAAGAAAACGATCGTATGGGTCGAGGAGGCTGAGGTATTAATAGCAGAATTTCAGTCATTAATTTGTAGATATTATTATTATTTCAGCGGAATTTAAGTTTAAAAACTTGAATTTTCACATATAGGGCCTAGGCTCTACTGTCAAGTAAATGCTCCAAAATCTCTTCAGAAGAAACAGTACGAATTTTTTGTCAACTGTAACATTTGTAGACCGTTGCAAATAATCGTAGAAACTTAGTTTCAGGGTCTGGAATTTTGTAGAATGTTTTCGTTTTTCAAAAATGAACACGGAAGCCACGCTTAGTGTCTACGTCCAACTTAGGCAACATACAGTGGACGCTGCAGCAATTCTGTCCGGCATTCCTCGTTATCTTTACGCTTTCCCATGTTCCTATATCATCCTCAAGGATTTGTGGGAGGTGAGGAGGAGGAAGAGTAAGAGGAGGAGGAGATAGAGAGGAAGAAGAGGAGGAGGAAGAGTAGGAGGAGGAGTAGGAGGAGGAGATAGAGAGGAGGAGATAGAGAGGAGGAGGAGGAGGAGGAAGAGATAACTGAAGAGTAAAGCCAGAGAATCGCGAACAGCGTCGAAGAACCGCAAGACATTGCCGGTTGGTGTGTGGGTGGGTGCAATAAATAGAACAGCGCACGCAGGACCTGTGTCGTTTGCTATTTAATTAGCGCTCTGACATCATCATCATCATCATCGTCGTCGTCGTCGTCGTCATCATCGTTGCTGTCAGACGGTGCTTGGCACAGACTGGACGTACCGATGGCGATGACGCCCATTTGACGACGCTGCTGTCGTCATCATCGGCGTAAATGACGTCATAAGTGTCGTATGACTCTCGCAGAGGTTCTCGTGCAGGCGTCATCGAAGCATCACGAAACGTCATCGCCGTAACAACCAATTCTTCGTTGATGACGTCGAGAAGAGAGCGGTAACAGGTGGGAAAGTTGCCTGGCAATTAGTGACGACATGTATTCGTAGATGATATGGCGCCGCGTGTAGCCGAAGAGCGGCGGGTTCGAACCGATTCGAATTATTTCTAGTCTCCACTTGGCCACTGGCAGACAAGCCACAGGGGCGTAGCGAAGGGGAAGTATATCGGTATATATACCCCCCCCTCCAAAAAAAATCAGTCTACCTTAAAGTTTTTTATGTGATTTATATGTGGATATGTGTAGTTTATATGGTTTATGTGGTTTATAGTTAAGATGTATACACCCCCCACCAATATTTATACCCTTCCAAATCAAATTCCTGGCTACGCCCCTGACAAGCCACTCGCTCTTCTCTGGGTCTGTGTAATGACAGTCATGGGACTGTTTCACTCATCCCATCCAATGGTGT
The DNA here is from genome assembly GCA_018105865.1 of Metaphire vulgaris. NCBI lineage: Eukaryota > Metazoa > Annelida > Clitellata > Crassiclitellata > Megascolecidae > Metaphire > Metaphire vulgaris. The sequence continues at coordinate 8,042,362 of CM030858.1, forward strand.
CGTAGTCACATGGCAGAGTGTAGTTTTTCGTTCTAAACTGAAATAATTTCTCTTCAAAAAATCATTTCCTCCATATAGGGCCTATAGCCGTAATGTCCCACCACTGGCCCTTTGGATTAAATGACCCTGCATGAATGACCCCACCTTTGGCTATGGCTACTTCATTCTAAGATTAAGCACCGGGGTATAAGGAACAACTTAGGTGCTGCTTTTGAAAGCGCTATATAAATTAACGAGATTTTATTTACTTACTAACTTAGTATATTTTGAGACTAAAGTTCGCCAACATCATACTAGTTATTATTATCATCACCACCAAGTCGCCATCATCATCATCGTCGTCGTCGTCGTCATCATCATCATCACCATCGCCATCGTCATCGTCGTCAATAACATGGATGAATAACAGGATATTATGTTCGCGTGCTTGTCCATCTCCCGTTGGGTGTTTTTGCGTGCCTTTCTACTTGTTGCGGTGTCACTGTGGATGTAATCTGCAAATAGCATACAGCGATTAAATATATATATACAGTATATACATGTATATGCAGTATATATACATATATATATGCCTACGTCAGAGACGGCTAAACGACCGACATATTGGTCGAACTACGTCATCAGGTGCAACGCTATTTTAGAACGTTAATTAAAATATTATTGTGTTTCAACCAGACACTTTAAAAAGCTGCACACCGGGCACCGGCGACCCGACATAGTCAGTGGCAAGCCCAGTTTGAGAGAGAGAGAGAGGGAGAGAGAGAGAGAGAGACAGACAGACAGACAGAAAGAGACAGACAGACAGAGACAGACAGACAGAGACAGAGACAGATACAGACAGAGACAGAGACGAACAGGCAGACAGAGACGCGCATCGACTTTGATACGGACACGTCTATAAACAAACACAACGCGTACATCACGATAACCCTGTTTTGTCAGAACAGTCTATTTTCTCATCAAGTTTTTTTTACCACAAAGCCAATTGATTTTCAAACCAGTCACACGAATTACACCTTTGCCCACAACAACCGTCATCCGTTGGAAGCAAACCTAGCTGCTGTAGACGAAAATATCTACAATTGTCTACCGAGGAGGAAGGCAAGCAGGCAAACAAACAGAGAGGCAGGGAGACTGATCGTGCCACATTCCAAAGGACTGCGAGGGTTTCCTGGCTCTGGAGACAGAGGATCCAGGCACTATACAAGTCACCGCTGGACGCTAGAATTCGAAGACGCAAGTTCAAGCGACGCTTTCAGAAGAGACGCTTTCACGTCACCCTTCCTCACGCGTCGACCGTTGATTCTACAGCGGACAGTCGCATGAATTGAAAGGACAAAAGATTACAAAAACGATGGAATGAGGGGGAAAAGAGAGAGGGAAAAGGAAGAAAGAGACAGAGAGAGAGAGACAGAGAGAGGGGGTTCCACTCCACGCAAGAAGTGGTGTGCAGAGTGGTTGGCATCGGGGCCAAAAAAAATTTGTGGCGCCCCATCTGGTGGTTGGATGGTTGACGAGCCAAAAAAGGTCGCCAAGGCAATTTTGACGCCTCCTCCCATCTGGTCGGCGCCCGGGGCCACCACCCCATCGCCCCCCTCTGCACGCTACTTCACGCAAGGCTCGCAAAAGGCCCGGAACACACCAAGTGAGACTTTATGGACTCAACAAGTGAGTTGAAGAAGAGCATTTGCCGGAGTCTGTCTCGTATTTAATGCCCCTCGAGTCACGCTCCAAATTGAGACTTTTCCTCCAAACTGCAGCAGCAGAAGCCAGCTGCGCCTGTAAATGCACTGTAATGTATGTGACAAAGCATTTGTATAGCGCCATTTGTGAGCGTTTTCGTTTTCTTTGGGCAGTGTACAGTTATTAAAACAAAACGACAAATTACTCTAATAATAATAATAATAATAATAATAATAATAATAATAATAATAATAATAATAATAATAATAATAATAATAATAATAATAATAATAATAATAATAATAATAATAATAATAATGGTTGGTGATTTTAGAACAGACAGCGTTAGGCAACCACGGAAGAGCCAACATTCGTATGCCCGTTTTAGGTCTAAGCTGTTTTTTAATTGATTGGTATGTTAAGGGTCGTTTATGGAAACAGCAAGACAGGCAGACGGATAAATGGATGGATTGATGGATGGATGGATGGATGAATGGGACGTAGGAAGAAAGAACGGAGGATGAATCGATAGAAAGCGGGAATGCAATCGAAGAACTGCAGGAAGGCGAGAGGAGGAACGTGGATATGGGGAATAATTCAATTAAATTGATCGAATTTCTGTATTAAATCAAAACGAAAAAGTCGGTTTCGAATTCAACGAGCGACGGACGAAGTAGCGACTGCATGCGATGATCGAATCGACGCAATCGACCGAGCGTCTTTTGCAGGGCAGCCGATCCATCAATCACACCCCCCCCCCCAGCGATACAGCCAATGACGTCCCCCTCCTCCCCTTCCCCGGTTCCAATTCCGTCCCCTTTCGATGAGTTCGACCGTCAACAAATTTTCTCCCTTGCTGAGACCTCGTCGCGAGCATAAAATCTTCGTTCGTTCGCGGTAGCAAATGGGATATAGAATTCTTTGACTAGTTCTTAGAATCTCGTACTCTACTTTGATGATGACGTCATCACTATTTAAAGGCTCCGTTTTGAATAATCGCGACAATCGACAGAATGTAGATTTCGCATACCCTGGGATATGGTATCTCTATATGACCAGTGGCGGCTCCACACGGGTGTCCGGGGGCCCGTGCCCCCTATTGAATGCCGGCCCCCCTCAGTGGTCCCCTGTTGGGACCCTATACTTAATACTACACACCTTGCAACAAATGGTTGGCCCATGCTCAGAATTTGCCACCAAAACGCCTCCCCCACTTGCAAATCCTGGAGCCGCCACTGTGCATGCCTACTTGAAAATTCTGTAGTGCATTTTCAAGGTTTCGTGACATGTCACTTAGGAGCAAACGAGGCAATTGCTTCCTTATACTTTTGCTGCATCTTCTCTGCGATATTTTCTATAGGGTAGTTACTAGTTATGCGTTTTATGCTCTATCGACGGTCAACATTGGTTTTGGCGTGTCCTAACTTCTTTGAAAAGTTACACGGGTCACGGATCACGTGGTCGGTGGTTCGATGGGTCACGTGAGTCATTGTGAGCGGTCCATTTCCAATTCTGAGTAAACATAAACATACTGTACTGTGGAAACAAATAAAACGTCACACTTATGCATGATAAAACGCTTTTGCACTATAGTAAGTAAGTCAAAGTGGATAACAGCTGATCCCACTATATATATATATATATATATATATATATATAAATGGGATCTAATTATTGGTTTGATCAAAAGGTCCGTCTGGGACTTCTTATCTATTTCGTCACGCAGCACTTGATGCATGTGCGGCATCTTTGATGTATGGTATTAGCAATCATTCAGTCGTATCAACGCGCGTCTCTGGTTAATTAGTCAACCGAGTAATTAAACTGGGGCGATTGGTCAGTCAAACGTTTGTGCCAGCGCATACCCATATATATATATATATATATATATATATATATATATATATATATATATATATGCACATGAACTTTGACGCCATGACACGGTCCAAGTTTGGCCTACATAAAAATTTTCATGGCCTATATATATCTGGCTTACCTAGGCTAAAATTCCTAGAACCGCCCCTGGCAGCGTTAGGGGCAAATGGAGGATGGCGCCTCCAACTTCTCTCCCCCCCAAATGTCTTCGCAGTTCTTTTACCGTATTCCGGCATCGCAAAAATGGATTTCGATTCCGAAAAATTACTTTAAATTCTTCTTCTTTTCGCGCTTGAATTATTATTATAAACATTTTTGGCTTTCTGTACGCGCGACCCGCTTAATGTGGCATAAGATTTCACGCGGCCCCTTAAAGAAAATGTTTGCCCACCTCCGGGTTAACCGATCCTCTTACAAGCTGTAGAGTTTTTTTCTTAAATGGCTTCGGCGATTTCGATTTTTACGAAGAACAACGATAAAGAAAGACGCGGTGAGCGTGGTTAATCAAATTCAGCGCCGACTGTCGAACTTTCTCTCTCTCTCTCTCTCTCTCTCTCTCTCTCTCTCTCTCTCTCGTCCGTCGAACGAGATGATAGCGAGAGGGTTCGACTTTGTACAGGCGCTGACCTTTGACCGCCGAGCTGTCCCGTCGATCCGGGTTCGGTTCTGAACGGCGTTAGACTCAACCGACGATGCCTTGTGATTGCATATTCGTCGAATTTACGCGCAATTAAGTTGCCAATCATGGATTGAACAGAGAGTGGAGCCTCAGGGGACATCGCCCCCACGGAAGTGTAATTAAGCGCTAAATGAATGATTGTTGTCTGCCTGTCTCTGTCTCAGTCTCCATCTCTGTTTGTTTGTTTGTTTGTTTGTCTGTCTGTCTGTCTGTCTGTATCTATATGCTGAGAGAGAGAGATACAGACAGACAGACAGACAGACAGACAGACAGACAGACAGACAGACGGGGACAGAGACAGAGACACAGATAGAGGCAGACAGAGGTAGACAGACAGAGAGACAGACGGAGAGAGAGGTGCTGAGCAAGACAGGATGATGAGTAAGATCCCATTTCACTTTGGTTGTCATTCTCTTGCTTCGAAACGGTTTCATCTGACTAGAGTCTGACTAAGCCGCAATTACTTCGCCCAGTCGCGACATTTCTTGCCCCGCGGCCTTTTCCGTCTAATGACCGCCGCACAACAACGGAACATCCCTCCGCCGCTGCAGACCGAAGTACTAGACGTGCGGCGACCTTTTTTGTGCTCGTCATGAGTATAAGGAGAGGGGCGCCGTAGAGAGTTGAGGGGCACCACCTAGAGAGCGATGTGACGAATTTTTTTTGCTCGTCAGCAGTGCTTTTGGGGGCGCCGACGGTACACTTTGCCACCCGGCGCCGGATACCCTCGCTACGCCTCTACGTTTGTTTAACATTCTGGCCATCTTCAGATGTCAAAAATCGCGTTAATACAGGCAAGAAATCTCGGCCACCCAGAAGAAATAAGACAACGATCTTCTTCAGCAAGAAGATCTCAATGGCAATGGTCTGCCTCTCATACACTCTCCGGAACTAGCGTTTAACCCATCTCATGAAAATTCGATGCCGTCACGCGACCGCCGGGAATAACAAAGGCCACAGTTGGGGTGGGGTGGGGTGGGGTGGGGTGGGGAGATGTGCCGTGGACCAGCCTATATATCGACGACGCTTGTTCGCCCCTTTGTCGCGATAATTGACGGCGTTGGCATGGAAACGGCGAACGGTTTTTTTTCTCGTTCAGAGATGGAGCTATATATATATATATATATATATATATATATATATATATATATATATATATAAGCTCTCTTTTTGTGCAAAGACGAAATTTGTCAAAGAGAACTTTGCCGCTTGGCGTTGCATGTTGCTGGGGAGATTGGGGGGGGGAGGGCGACTAACAAACAGGACGGCGAGTGGCTGTTGTCTTATCTCGCGGCCGACAGGAGCGTCTCTTAAAGACGTTGGCTTATCGTTGCGGACTCTTGTGCGTGTATGTCCTGTCCTCTTTTCCTGATTTCCCTCGAGCGCCATGGTGATTTAGATAAGAGACTGGTTCTAGGGTAAGGACGACACCAACTTTTCTCTCCATCCTCTTCCTCCTCCTCCTCCTTCTCTTTCTCCTCCTAGTTCTCTTCTCCCTCCTCCTCCTCGATCTTCTTCTCCTCCTTCTTCTCCTATTCCTCTTTCTTCTAATCTTCCTCTTTCTTCAGCTCCTAGTCCTTTTTCTCCTACTTCTCTTCATTCTCCTTCTCTTTCTCCTCCTCCTCTTCTTTCTTCTTCTCGTCCTCTTTCTCCTTCTCCTTCTCTTTCTCCGCCTTCTCTTATAGTTCTATTTCTCTTTCTCGTTGGCCCTATAAGCCTCCCAAAGAGGAAATTTATCAAGACACTGGACCAGAGGGGGCATGGATGCCACCGACGGACAAATAGAAAGTCGCTTAAACGGCGGCGAATGCGTGACTTCTGAGGTAAGTAAAGTCCTTCCCGAGCTGTGAAGGCTAACGTCAAGGCTCGTAGGGCGGCGCTGATGTCCGTTTCCAAGGCCTTCAGCCAGGCGACTGGTGCAGATTACGTGACATGGGGTCAGTTTTCTCATGCAACGCGCCTGTTTATTCCTCCCCATATATATATATATATATATATATATATATATATATATATATATATATATATATAGGGTGGCGCAAAAACCGACTAGTCACATTTAGGTTTGCATCTAATATATAGTCTGGTTGGTTTTTTGTGCCACCCTGTATAATAGTGTATATATATTATATAATTATATATATATATATATATATATGGAGAGAGAGACAGATACAGAAACAGAGACAAAGATTGTGCTGCTATACTGTACCACCCTGTACATATATATACACATATATCATATATATATCATATATATCATGTATATATATCATGTATATATATATATATGGAGAGAGAGACAGAGACAGAGATTGCGCTGCTATACTGTAACACCCTGTACATATATATGCATATATATATATATCATTTATATCATGTATATATATATATATCATATATATCATATATATCATGTATATATATCATGTATGTATATATATATATATGGACAGAGAGACAGAGACAGAGAGACAGAGACAGAGATTGTGCTGTTATACTGTAACACCCTGTACATATATATACATATATATATCATTTATATCATGTATATATATCATATATATCATATATATCATGTATATATATCATGTATGTATATATATATATATATATGGACAGAGAGACAGAGACAGAGAGACAGAGACAGAGATTGTGCTGCTATACTGTAACACCCTGTACATATATATACATATATATCATTTATATCATGTATATATATCATATATATCATATATATCATATATATCATGTATATATATCATGTATGTATATATATATAGATATATATGGAGAGAGACAGAGACAGAGAGAGAGACACACAGAGATTGTGCTGCTATACTGTATAGTAGAGCACTTCTTAATCTGTGTGTTGTGTTGTGTTCTTTGCAGAGTGTGTCAGTGTCCGTGTCCGTTCTGACGTTGACCGTTATATCGATCGAGCGTTTCTACGCCATCTGCTATCCTCTGAAGTTCCGCAGCACCAAGAGCCGAGCCCGGATCATGATCATCGCCGTCTGGTTCGTCTCCCTCGCCATCCTAATCCCGGAGCTGATCGTCCTCGACCTGTCGCAGCGCTTTCCCGTGACGCTGACCGACCTGCTGACCAGCTGCAAGCCCAGCTGGTCCTACAAACAGCAGGCCACCTACCAACTGTTCCTCTCGGTCGCCATGTTCTTCGCTCCACTCTGCCTGATGGCTTTCACTTACGTCCGAATCGCCGTAACTCTCTGGCAGAACGTCATACCGTCGGAACCCGGTAAATATGATATAGACAGTGGCTTATTGCTTCGTTGATATTACAGTAGAACTTCGTTATCGCGTATTTTTACTCAGTCTAGCAGGTCTTTAAATTTGGCTCGTTATATCCGAGTTAAGTTATATCCAATGCCGTCAAATACGGTAGTGCATCACACGGAACCGTACACCGCAGTACAGTACGCTATACTGTACTGTATAGCGTACAGTGCGCAGTACAGTACGCTATAACCGAGTATGCGTTATAACAGAGTCCGTTATATCGAAGCTCTAATGTACTATTTATTATTGTTATTATTATTATTATTATTATTATTATTATTATTATTATTATTACACGGTTCTTAAAGCATGTTAGGTTATTCACAAATTGTGGAATCCTAAGTGCGGAGCAAGTCAAGGATGAAGGACTTTCCCAAGGTTGCTACGCAGTGGCTATAG
>CM030858.1:8052800-8225300 GCA_018105865.1 Metaphire vulgaris
TTAGGGCCTGTACGAAAAAATTGTAACCATTATAACGTCTTTAGTTAATAGATTTCATTGTACGTTGGCGATCAACGTTGCCAAAATTCTGCTTTACGATTCGCGTCGGATTAATAGAACATTTCTGCATAGGTATAGATCTATTAATTATATAATTATTTGAAGGTTTTATTGTTTCGTAACTTGTCTCTCTGTTCGTTTGTTCCATTGACTTCTCTGTTGAATTGTGAGTCTTTCCCAAGCGTTTGTGTTACATCTTCTCGTTCTGTCCTTTTAAAAGCTGTTCTTTATTATGTTCAGCTCTTTTTCGCTTAAGCATTCTCCCGAGTCAACTCCAGTCTAAAACGAGCGTATAAGTCTATTTACCAGGCTAAAACCCATGGTGGTATTAAAATCGGACTAATCCTCAGTTCCCAGATTTCCCCTTTCCCTTTGCTATAATGTATATAAAGACTGGACAACTCAGCAATACATAATTATAGCGTCAAGTCTTGCTCGTAATCGAGGCAAATTAAAGAAAAGAAGCCCAAAGAATTACACGAAAAAGAAGACGACAAAATGTAGCATTGAAGCCGCAGCAAAACAGATTAGCCTAATACACTGACTGTTTCAAACAAAAGATGTTGGAATCAACTATCATCATCAATGCTGCTGCTGCTGCCATTTCTGCCAACGATGTTACTGTCCATGGCGATACACAGAATAGAAATTACAGTATACAATAGAACTTCGTTATAACGAGTCCTCGGTTATAACGTGCGGCAATGTACGCTTTCGTGTGATGCGCTACCGTATTATACATGACGCTGGATACAACGTACCTAGGGCGTAGCCATGAATTTGATTGGGGGGTATAATGTGATTTGGGGGTATAAATCTTAGAAAACTTTGAAAATCTTAAAAAACACGTTGAAAATTTAAAGGTATGGTGTAGTCTGATTTTTGGGGTATATATACACCGATATACCCCCCGTCGCTACGCCCCTGAACGCACCTCGGATAATAAATACAACCAAACTTTACAGACCCGCTAAGTACGGTATAACGAAATTCTACTGCTCATATTTTAGTCTTACTTTGATTTTACTTCTCTTTTAACCCCTTAACCGTGTATTTAACTGTAACTCAATGTAAAATGGACGGCTATATCCGGGATCCCCAGTTAAGGGGTTAATCCGGGCTTCGATCGTTCATATAAGCGGGAATAAGAATTAAAACGTTTTCAACGAAAGTTAAACGTAATGAATGCATATGAAATCGACGAGACAGTTGTGAATGTAGTCTCTTGTCCCCTTCTGTTTCTCATCTTAGTTTTAACCGAATTGAACTGAAACATGGAAACATTTCTGTGAGACGGGGGGCGGGTCTTACACGAATTCGTCCCGGGGAACGTTCCCCAATCGACGCCAGGAATCCGAAATCGGGGCCAAAGGCGAACCAGTGCATGGTCACTCATTCGCACTAAAATCATTTCGTAAAAGTGGAATGACGCAACAACACTCGCACAACAATCAATCGGTCAATCGCACGAACGGTGATGGATGGATGGAGCAGGAGACAAATAGAGACAGATAAAAAGACAGACAGAGATGGTACGCGGACTATTGACCACAGGACGATTGACCATAGGACGATTGACCATAGGACGATTGACCACTGGACGATTGACCACAGCCGTGAGTATCAGGCTTAGCACGCTGTCTGCTGCATGCATGCATGCATGCATACAAAAAAAGGAAACCAAATGCTATTGTCTATATATATGTATATATATACAATAGCATTTGTATATATATGTGTATATATATGTATATATATGTATATATATGTATATATATGTATATATATGTATATATATGTATATATTTGTATATATATGTATGTATATATATGTATATATGTATATATATGTATATATAATTATATATATGTATGTATATATCTGTATATATATGTACATATATATGTATATATATGTACATATATGTATATATATGTATATATATGTATATATATAATTTTATATATATAATATATATATATATAATATATATCGACTCACTATTGTCCTTTTCATCATTCCCAGCATTTGGTTTCCTTTTTTTGCATGCGTGCATGCATGCATGTAGCAGACAGCGTGCTAAGCCTGATACTCACGGAAAGAAAAACTAACTCTGATTTACTGTCAGTTCTTTTGCAGTAACAGAGGTCAACGGACTTTGGAGATCAAATTAGCGACAGATTGGAACTCTCTTGTTTAGAAATGGGTTTCAGAAAACGCTTAACCCCTTAACCGTGTATTTAACTGTAACTCAGTGTAAAATGGACAGATATATCCGGGATCACCAGTTAAGGGGTTAAGTCTATTGCGTTGAGTTTCTTTTTATTACGGAGGCCGTCTAAAAGTCTTTTATATGATTTTCTGACTTTCCTATGGGATTGCTATAAGACGATGAAGTGGGCAGTCTGATAAGCGGGGACTTCATTCGAAGACCGACGGATCAAACAGGAACAGTTTACGACTCAATTAAGGTGATAATGCGCTGGTTTCACGAAGTGATGTAGGCAATGAATTATTCCGGAGACGGTTGATTTCAGTGGCGTCATTTCACACTTTTCTTGGGGGGCGAGAAATTTTGTAAAATTTTCTTTTCAATTTTTTTAATTTTTTGAAAATTTTTTGACTGAGTTAGTTTGAGTTTCAAAAAAAGTCGACGACCTTTTTTTTTTTTTGCTTGTCGGCCCTTCTTAGGTTATTAATACATTATTAGAAATTAATATTTTCATTTCCTTGGGGGAGGCCACGGCCCTGTTTTTTTGTTGTTGCACATATTAATACATTATAGATTACTATTTTCATTTCCTTGGGGGGGCCACGGCCCCCCCCCAGCCCCCCCCCCAAATGACGCCTCTGGTTGATTTGGAAACAACTAGCCACTGCCACTGACAGTACGAGTACGAGGCAGTGTTTAATCTAGACTCCTGGACTCCGGGGGGAACTGACAAAGCCCGTGGGGGCAACTGACAAAGCCGGGGGAATTCTGCTAGAGGGCTGCTGTTAGTTGATGTAGTATGCCAAAATTTCCGGGGGGGAATTTGAAATTTCCGGGGATAAGGGGCAATTCCCCCCCCGGAAACGGCCTAGATTAAACCCTGGTACGAGGGATATCAACAAATGAGATTTCTGCCGACGAGTATCGATTGAAATGGCTACAAAGTCGATCGCGAGATGAACCGTGTCTTAAGATAACTGGTTCCTTGTATCACAAGTTTTCTAGACGACAGAGATATTATGAAATCGATTCTCTGTATGACTTTAACCAGTGCATAGAAGGACTATTGTTACAGTAGCTGCGTAGACATGCAAAACTTTCAGCGGATTGATGAAAGACTCGAATTAGAATCAGATTTTCTTGATTCTCCGTCGTCATTTCGTAACATCCTGCATGGATTGTCAATACTGTCCGCTCTAGTTTTATTCTATACAGCGCAGCAAATACGACTTCTCTCAGCCATTTCAAACCTCACACTATATAGTGTACACAGTCTTTCGAAAATCTACTCTCCATCATAAAAAATTCAAAAGATGACAAGGTTTTTGACAAAAATCAACTATTGCGTAATTCCTATTCTCTCCTTTATATGAACCAATCAGTCAATCAAATGTATGACGCCATTTTATAATGACGCTTATAACATCAGCCGTTATTGTAGGAAATACAGTGACAATTAATTATAGACAGGGGCGGCGCTGAGTGGGAGGGGGTGGGGGTCCGCGGGTCTTGACTTACCTAGCCTCGGGCAGGGGCACCCGATGAAATCGTGAAAATCCGCATAGAGTGTTTGAGGAGGGAGGGGTAGTCTGAGCCGGGTCCTGGCTGTGTTCAGTGGGATCATATTACGAGATTGCATTAGACCCACCCAGACAAAAAAGCCGGCGACGCCACTGTCTGTAGTCTAATCAGCTTTCCCCCGGACAGCTTTGCACTGTTCTTTGTTGTTTCTGCACTTCTGAAAGTGCTAAGCAGTTTAGCGTTTTGTCCGACTTGCTATTCTCATAGGCCTAATGCACTGATTTTTCTTACCTCCATTTCTCTTGAGTTCATTATAAAAGAATTTGTCATTAGATTGTCTTCATCAACTGATGATTTACTTTGCTATCTATGTATATATACATGTATATATACATAGATAGCATAGATATATATATATATATATGTCAATGGGAGCGGAAAGTTAGCAGAGTGGTAACAACGTTGGACGATATAGCAGAAGGTAGCTGGTTCAAGACCCGCAGGAGCCCTAAGGTCAACTCAGCCTTCCTCGCTAGAGGGCAGTGGTAAAGTGAGGATCAGTGGTAAAATGCTGCGATATGTCAAACAGGTACGCTCCGCGATGCACTAGCCCCATATCCGTGGCATTGCACGCTTGGCTTGAGGGCTATATATAGCAACGGAGATCAGCGCCGCCCTATGAGCCCGTTAGGCTCGGGAAATACTGAGTTTTTTGATCGCATTAATAGTGATATTACAATAGAAGCCTTTACCTTTAATGCTTCTGTAATGTATAGTACTAAAACATCTAGCAGATTCGAGCAAGCAATCGAATTCGCTTTGATGGTTTAGTTACATTAATTGTGTACACTGTAGATCAATATATTTTTATGACTTTCGTCAATGTTAGCCAGTAGTGCATTTAATTAATTGAACTGAGACCTTATGGGTTGGGTTGGGTTCTAGAATGGACCAGTGACCATCTCTGCTCTAGTTGCTAATACTTTGTTTCTTTATTACGTGCGTTTATCTTTATGGGTTTTTTTCGAATTCTCATCGAAAGAGGCTCTATAAAGTCAGATGATATGGAATCAACGAATCCGTATAAATGCTATCTCTCAGTTGCCAAATCTATTCCTCCGGTTTTTATTTCAATCGCAATGCCTTTCAAGCAGAAAGCATAGACTGAACTCTGTTCCGTTGTGCATTGGTCGGTCGAGTGATGGACCCGTATACTATGCGACATGGAACCAGTACCCGTATACGACATGGAACCAGTACCCGTATACGACATGGAACCAGTACCCGTATACGACATGGAACCAGTACCCGTATACGACATGGAACTAGTACCCGAATACGACATGGAACCAGTACCCGTATGCGACATGGAACCAGTACCGGTATACGACATGGAACCAGTACCCGTATACGACATGGAACCAGTATGCATGGCTGCCATTCGTGTGATGGCGTTTGCTGTGTCGGAAATCCTGGAGCTTCCTCTTTTCGGACTCATTCCACGATCTCTGAAGTCATGGTTTGCTCCACTTGACCGGAAAACCAGGAGCCGTCGAAATCGTTACGCGGGTAGGCCTACTTCGCCGTTTTCATCCGATTTCCGGCTTCGCGTTCTCTCGATCTCCGTCCCAATCGCGCCGTCTCCTCCGCCACTCGAAATAGTCCGCCGCTTCCAGAAAATAGTTCCACAACAATAACCGATCGATGTGAATTTTCAAGTGGAGTCCCGCTGGCACTAGTACTGTTGGCACTCAGCACACACGGTTTCCAGCCTAGCTTGTTGTGGTGCCATCTTGCACTATAGACGAGACGCAATTCGGCGTAAAAAGAAAAATGTGTGTGAATAATGGAATTTCTCTCTACAAGTAGCGCCAAAATATGCATCGGAAAGAGCACTTCGGTATCTATATTTATGTAGCGCTATTTATTAATTAAACAGCTTCCCGCTGATATCAGTCGATAACCGCTTCCTGTACATCTGCCCGCCTACCTGTCTTTTGTCTCTCTCTGTCTCCGACTCTGTCTGTCCGCTGTCTGTCTATCTGCCTGTATTTCTGCTTGTCTGACATTCTGTCTGTCTGCTTGCTTGTCTGTCTGTATGTCTTTATGCCTGCCAGCCTACCTGTCTGTCTGCATGTCTCTCTTTTTGCCTTATGTCTGCCTGTCTCTCGTTTTACCTGTTTGTCTGTCTGTCTGTCGTTCTCCATACCTTCGTGTCTGTCTGTCTGGCTGTCTTTCTTCCTCTTTTGAAATGAGTGAATCTGGTTTACTTGAAGCTTTGCTCACCTTCGAAGTCTGCCTGCGTTTGCCTCGCCCTGTCTGTGCCTATGTGCCTATGTGCGTTGCTCTGTGTCTCTTCTTCTCCTGGTCTGATACATTCGCTGCCACCAGCATTGGATACAAATCGCTCATTGAGAAACACGATCCATGCGTACAATGGACTTTTTAGTTAAACAACGGACACTCTTTTAAAAATATCGACGTTACTGTCATTTGCCCACTCAGGCGAACTAGCTTGCATTTTGAAATGCATCTTCGCAAAGTAAATAAGTAAGTGCGCGTTCAGCTCTGTCGCCGCTTTTGCGCTTCTCGACCTCGGCACCAGTGGCGACTCTAGGATTTGGCAAGTGGGGGGGGGGGCGTTGGGGTGGCAACTTCTAATCATGGGGGCCAACCATTTGTTGTTTAATGTATGTATACCATTAAGTATAGGGTCCCAACTGGGGGGCCACTGGGGGGCCAGGCATTCAATAGAGGGCACGGGCCCCCTGATCCCCCCACCGTGGAGCCGCCACTGCTCGGCACGAGCGGAAGTCAGCAGCTAGAAGCAGTTTAGCGCTGTTCGCAGAGACCATTTGTCATCGTGTTCGATATATAGGTCTATGTTTGCATAGATTAATTAAACTAGACGTTGCTGTTTACTACTCTGTCCAAATGAATAGGAGTCCGGGAGCTTTAGGAGGCAATCACGTGGGTGGTCTGCAGATGGTAAGGTGAAAGGGGAAGGATTAGGGGACGAGGGTGAGTTGATGGAATGCTATTTCCGATCGAATTGTCATTTGACTGTAAACTGTGAATATCTTTCTGCACCCGGACGACCGAAGCTTTACAAAATTCACCTCTCTGCTACGGAAAAAGTCTCCGCGAATAAACAGATACCGGCAATTCTAATTCGTCTCCTTCGGTCGGGTCAATGTTTCATTCCGATTGCCGACCATCGGTCATCGGATGACCGGATCCCCGACCAAAAGGGTCATACAGCAGGAATTATTACCGCGAAATAGCCGCGGGATTTGCGTCCATACGGTTGATGGATGGCTCCGTGGATCCGATATGCTCCGGTAAAAACGTTGACTATTCGATGCGCCGTTTCGATTCTGAACCCAGGAACCTCTGCGCTCGTAAACATGCCCGATCTCTTTATTAGATGCCGACATTTTTTCAAAAGTACACCGCCCAGAGATGGCAGCTGGTCATAGGTCAAAAGGGTCATCGATATTCGATGGGTCACACTGGGTATTGACCCGTAACTCGTCAACTTTTTAGGATGCTAGGTTCAGTCGAGCATCGCATGATAGTGAAAGTTAGCGTGCTTTGACTAATACAATATTATGCGACGCAATTTTTGCATCTACTGACCAGTGGTTCTCAACCCGTGGTCCGCGGACCACCACAAGTGGCCCGCGAGAGGGGGTCTAGTGGTCCGCGGCGAAGTCTGAAAAAGCGTAATTAAAAATTAGACATATATATTTTTATTTTCCATGTGAAAATCTGAAATGTGCGACGTGCAAAACAAGATCATCTGCACTAAAAGGTTGTCGGCGCATTTTGTGTGCATTTTGTGCATTTTCAACGCGAAAAAGTCTGACAAGCAAAAAGGAACAAAAGATCATCACCGATTTTTAGGAGCAGATGACTGCTCAATTTATCAGATGGTCCGCTAGAAGTTTTTGAACTTCAAAAATGGTCCGCGAGGCAAAGAGGGTTGAGAACCACTGATCTACTCTATGCCAATGACGTTAATGTTGATTGCTTGTTCTTTTGGTAACATTTTGATTGGTTTGTTCTGTGGTATTTTTTATTTTGTAAGGCATATATATATGATTTTACGTTAATCGATACTCATCATCATTAGTTTTGACACGACTTAAGGCCTTGAAAGGATATTACAGACATCCAATGGCCCAAGGATCACGCGGGTCATGACTCATGAGTCAGGAGGTTAAGTGTGTCACATGGTCAATTAGTCATGGATCATTTTGAGTGACCCATTGTGACACCTCTGATAGAGCCAGCTAAAAGTAGTCAGATAAAGCAATATAAGTCATAGCGTCGGTGTAGTAGGCCTAATAGTTAAACGAGCTCTGCATATCGCAGCGTATCGCGTGAAAAACTTATGCAGAATATTTGCGATTTTCTTTCTGATTGCGTGCTTGATTAATTACATTTGAAACATTGCGACGCAGTGTTGCATACAGGCCGGGTATAGGGGAAATTCCCTTCCCCTCACAAAAAATCTTATAATACCCCTCCGCAATTTGAATTTCAGTGTGTGAAGCGATGACCATATCTAACGACGCCCCTCCATCGCAAACTGCCATAAATCCCCCCCATGGCAGAGGACAGTGCACGGAACGCTGGTTGCGCCTATAAGATGAATACATCAGATCTGCTTTGAACTTGCAGGACAGACAAGGAGATCGTCGTCGTCGGGGAACTATGTATCCAACGACACCGTTTCAACGCCTCTGACCGTGGCCGGAGGGGTGCATTTCGGCGGCGGCGGCGGCGGTGGGCGGGGCAGGAGCCCAGGCGTCGGCGGCGGCAACGTTAGAAGCGAGGTGGGCGTAGCGAGGACTCCCAACGACATCGCCATCCAGATGGCCGCCAGAAGAAACGTCGCCAAAATGCTAATAGCTGTCGTCTGGATGTTTGGAATCTGTTATTTGCCCGTTCATCTTCTGAACGTCCTCAGGTATACGAGACTTCACTCGACTGCGTCTGCGTTCGATGATAATCGCCTTCGCGCACAGTTGCTCCTCGTTTCTGACTCTTAGGGCCTATTGCAAGAATTCCTCCGCATTGGCGACAACTGATGCGTTCCTATAGGAGGTCGTTCCTCTCAGCCTGGGGTTCGTCGAATGAAGGGACATCGATCCCCCCCCCCCAATGGAGTTGTAGAAGACTCATTTGTTCCCTTTGCCCATCGCTGATAACGGCGTCAGTGCAAGAGCAGCTGTTCCTCTATATTTCTCAGAACTCTTATTTGCAGTGGCGTAGCGAGGCAAAGTGCCGCCTGGGGCGAAAAAAGTGCCGTCTCAGAAAAGCATTTCCTAAAAAATATTGACGAGCCAAAAACCTTATCGCAACTTCCTAAAATTCCTGACAAGCAAAAAAACGTTATCCCAGTAGTCAGTTTCCTCCTGAAATAAGAAAAGTCTTCTCGAAAATGCCTCCCCTAAAGCAAGTGCCGCCTGGAGCGGTTCGCCCCCACTGCCTCCTCGCTACGCCACTATTTATTTGCGACAATGTCTTAGCTCCGGCTTCTGTAACCCATTTAATTCGTAAGCCAAGACTTTTGGATCTAGTTGTTTCCAGAAATACGTTAGGGCAGTCGTGCAGAAGAATCCAAATTTTGGACAAAATTCTGATTAGGCCTATGGCATTATATAACTGATTGATTGCTGGGAATGCTAGTTTCTTTAATTAATTGTGTCGCATAGGTTTCGGGGAAATTTAAATATTTCATTTCGTATAGGACCTGAGTAATAAAACTGCGTCTGTAGCTAACGTCTACAGCGGTGAATTAACTGCTTTGAAAATTTGTGCAGCTGCTAGATTTAGACTATCAGATTTTAATGAAAATTAACATCGGACAGTATTCGTGAATTTGTACAAATTCTAAAAACGGGGACACAGAATTTTGCTGCCAATTTCCACAAGCCTTTCACATGGGGGTGCCACCGTGCCAACGCCAGATCCTTTGGAGTTCGCTGACTTAATTATCAATGCGGAGATATCCTCGCGGACTGTTTATCATCACCCAATGAACTGATAAGTAGTCGCCGCCCTGCCATCTTCGGACATGCTGCCCCCCCTCGTGGAGACAGTTCCAGTTCATCAAGCCCTCCACTGCCACGTCGGTCGACCTATCCATCGGTCGTCCACCTAACAGACAGTGGAAGCGCCGTCCTGGTCGTCCCAGGAAAAGATGGATCGACCACATCCGTTCCCAGACCAGCGAGTTCCATCAACTCTCTGGAGACGCGCCATCAGGCGGGATCATGGTCAAGGGGTGACGTAACGGCCCCCGCTGACCACGCGCTTCTGATGATGATGATGATGACAATCTCTCTCTCTCTCTCTCTCTCTCTCTCTGCTATTAAAATTTTAAATTACTCGACGAACGGTTTTCGCGGCTTTTGACCCGCAATGTCAAAATATTTGATTTCTTCAAAATTGTCTCAGTGCAGACTATAGATACGACGTGGACATTGGTTGGGTCCACTCATGTGTTGGCTGGGTTGGTTGGGTTGGGTTGTGTCAGACATTTCTATGTTTATGGTGGGTTGTGAACTGGGTCAGAAAATAAGTCACGGCTTAAGAAATTGTAAGGTGTCACTGTGGGCTTGGTTGGGTTGGGTTGGGTCAAGTAACCTCATTGCTTTTCTTGGATTGGAGGGTTGGGTTGGGTCTGAATCATGACGGGGGTTGAGTTGGGTTAGGTTTCATATCTATGTCTGCTACAGATGCGGCGCCGTTGTTTCGCTCAGCAAAGTAAATCAGCTAAATTTGACCGTCGTTCGGAGGGGAAAATGCGCGTATAAAGTGTCTTTTCTTGTCGAGACGAACGAACCCTACAACCGATACCGAACTTAATGGCTCGCCGGCGGTTGCCATGAGACGGTCGTCAACGGCGACTCTTGACTCCGACTCCGAGTGGAGAGAGAAAGAGACAAAACATCGAATCGATAGAGAGAGTGGACGGAGTGAATTTCGCTCGAATCGTCGATTGCCTATACTTGAGAGCGGCTGTCTGAGTGTCATCGCTGAGATATATAAAGACACAGACGATGTCTTGTATAATTAATCGGTACCCCCTTCGAATGTTCGGTTCTTTCTACTCGGTTAACTTTTTCGTCCCGCTGTAGTAGTTGAAGTGTTGTCGTTGGCCCCTACTCTGTGCTTGTCCTATGTCTGTCGGCGCCTGATCTAGAGTGCATCGCAGAGAGATCGATGTCTGACCTGACCTGACCTGACCTGACCCGATTTGAATCGTCCCGAACGTCAATTAATTAATTATTATTGGCGTGTATTAGTTGTATTGTTGTATTGTTGTATTGTATTGTTGTATTGTATTGTTGTATTGTATTATTGGCGTGTAGTATAGCAGTCGGTCTGTCTCTGATCCCGGACTCTGGTGCGAAGACGGGATCAGACAGACCGACTCCTGCAGCTTCGACCCATGCAGTCGGTCCCTACTGCACGTCCCTCCTCCGTTGAGGACAGTGAAGCTCGGAGAGAGATCCGTGTCGCACGGGAATCCCCTTCTGTGGAACGCGCTTCCGGACGACGTGACCAAGGCCACCTCGGCTGGAACTTTTGCTTGCATGCTTAAGACGTACTTATTTAGGACCTCGTACAGTTTATCTAGTTGACTGTAAAACGCTTTTGTTTTTGGCCTTCGTCATGTTTACGGCGCTATATAAATTGTCATGTATAGAATAGAATAGAATGCTTCGCAAAACTTTTCGTCATAAGCAACCTAATTTCCAAAGTAAAACGATCTAATTGCGATAATTCTTCACTTTCCTGTATCAAAATTACGGACTGTCATCTTGAAACTACAGTATAGGCCTCTCTGACTTTGATACTATAATCGAACTATGAATTATTTTTACATTTGTCTTTACAGCAATGTTTCAGACATTGACTTGTAATAATAACGACCTTTGATGATATCTTTGATATCTTGTGTATCTTTGATACTAATAAACTGATTCTGATTCTTGAAACTATAGACCTCAAAACTTGTCTATTGGTGTGTGTGTGTGTGTGTGTGTGTGTGTGTGTGTGTGTGTGTGTGTGTGTGTGTGTGTGTAAAGCTTTACAGACAGGCCAACCTCAGTACTTACATTCCCTGTTAAATCACCTAAAATATCACCAACAATATTTACGCTCTCATTGCTAAGTAGTCTCTACCCGGAACTCTGGCACTTTAGAATCAAGACTAAAAGCTCATCTCTTTTGTATGGATATCTCCTAATAACCTGCCCTGTCGTCTCCCACTGTCTGGATTGACCTGACCTTTAAGGTTTGGATTTGGAGTACCATTGATTGTTGCCTCATTTTTTCATAACATCATAAATGGTGCTGTAAAAATGCATGATAATATTATTATGTCTTCAGTCGACTCTTTCGCGACCGTCGTCATAATCGGCTAATGTCCTCCTAGCATTACAAGGTGGCACCATAGAAGTTAACGATTTGATTAAGTCATGAAGTTATACGAATAAGTCATAGTGCTGAGTCAGACATATTTCTGTGACTTTCACTTCTAATTGTCACTAGCGCAAATCCAACCAACAGTGTTTATTCTAGGCCTTCTTTGGGAAGAATTCCCTCCAGTTTAAAAATTCCACCAAAATTTTTTTATATGTTGGCTGGGGGGATGGAAATTTCCCCTCCAAAAGTGTGGAGACTCAGACCTTGTACCTCCCCCCTTCCAACATTTAAAAATCCCCCCAACGTCAAGGTGGCTAGAATAAACACTGCCCAACCAAAGTCCACGTCTTACGCGCTGGTATATTGATTCATAGGGAATGCAGGCTTTGGACATGGATTGCTTCGCTTCTCCCATTTAGTATCCTAATTCTTTAACGTCAGCTTTAACCCCTTAACCGTGTATTTAACTGTAACTCAATGTAAAATGGACGGCTATATCCGGGATCCCCAGTTAAGGGGTTAATATATCAAATATCTAATATATCTAATATCGAAATATGAAATAGTTTTACATTAGTCTTTAGACTCTTTACCACAATTTTTCCGATATTGAATTGTAATAAAAACGATGCTTGGTTCTGAATTTGATACTAACAAACTGATTCTGAATATTATTATTGTTGTTGTACAGCGGTGTATTGTTTCTTGCAGATATTTTCAAGTGGGGTTGGAACGCCATGCAGCTAACTTTGCCCTAATAGCTCACTGGCTGTGTTACTTCAACAGTGCCATCAACCCAGTCATCTATAATTTCATGAGCGGTAAATAACAAGCTGTTTTCTGTCAAAATTCGCGATTAATCATGTTCTTTCTCATTTGGTTGCATTATTCCTCGATTTTCAATGAGCGATCGGTTACAATTACATCTCTCTTTTCTCTGCTTTTGAATTATATATGATATTATTGATATATACAGTGGCGGGGCCACGGGGGGAGTTTGGGGAGTTTGAACTCCCCCCACTTGCCATCGGGCCACCCGTGAGATTCGTGCAAAATTGCAGAGAAATTTTTGGTGAGGGGGGTAGGGGATGATTGAGGATCGGTTCTACTAGTCAAAGTATCAAGCGTTCTCAACTGTATATATCTAGAGGATGGCGTTGCGGGCTTAAACGTTTGTTTGTTCACAAGAATCGTACATTGGATATTGAAAAGCTCATAAACACCTTTGCTGAACGACTGGATAGGCGAGCAAAGTTCTATTAAATGTAGTGTTATATATTTGAGACCAGAAGCAATTGGGTGACCCGTCAAATGCGCGACCGACATTTGCGCCACCGACATTTGCGCGACCGACATTTGCGCGCCGACATTTGCGCGATATTACGTTAGTTGATATTATTGGGGTTAGGGTTAGGGTTAGAGTGAGGGTTTGACTTTGGGTTATGATTAAGACTATAGTTACTAAAGCACGGATGACTTATACTGTAATTTATGGCGCAATTCGAGCTTCCTCGAAATACGCGCTAATGTCGGCGCGCAAATGTCGGTGGACCAGCAATTGTACAAGACCTATAACTGAACCATGATTGATAGTAGTGGATGTCTGTTAATTGATATGGCTTAACTAGCCTACTGCTTTTTAACTAGTAACAGTGGTTTGATGTTTTCATCAGCAATTTATTTGCCTGCAGTCTACTTTTTGTCACCTTTTGCCACTTGTGAGTTGTGACACTGAATAGATTTACAGCGGTTTAAAACAAGATTTCAAGATTTGCTTGAGCAGTAGCATCTGCCACGTGACTCTTACTCTTACTAGCATTGACACTAGTATGGGCCAAAGACAAGTAATTTTTGACTTAACACGCACAAATTGAAGCAGAATAATTTGAAATTGACTTTAGCATAAGAAATTACAGGCATGGAACCTATTGATGCCAGACCTGTGATTTTGTGTCCGAAATGCTCTAAAACACACGTACGAGCATTTACGATTTCAAAATTTTTCCCGGGGGAGAAACCCCCGGACCCCCATTCCAAGGGAGGCCGCGCTATAGACGCGGCCGGGAAGGGAAGTGTCTAACGCGAGAGAATGGGAGAAAGCAGGGTTATTTCTAAGATTATCAATTGGGGGGGAGTATTTTAGGGTTATCCCTAACCCTAACCCTAGGGTTAACCCTACCCCCTCCACTCTCAAACGTCTGGCGCCGCCCTGGATATATATATATATGATGATGACACTCACACACACATATATATATATATATAAATTATATATATATATAATATATATCAAACCAGCGAGCTGGTGCTTATTATGCCTAATGCTGACATTCAGACCCTATAAGGCATAGGCCTACAAGTGTCTCGTCGCTTGATCTATAGCGCTTTGCAAAATTAATTATAGAGGCTCTATAAAATCAGTGATTTCGTTTCATATGATATTTCATTTTCACGTGCAATAATACCTGTGATCTATGATGCTGACAATTAAGTAAGTAAGTAAAATCTCGTTAACTTCTATAGCGCTTTCAAAAGAAGCACCGAAGTAGCTTCTCATTCCTATGGCAATTATGACGAAGACGACGACGACAACAACAACTACCGCCATCTGTCTACTGTCTACTGTCTAACTGTCTACCGCCATGCATCAATACAGCTCTCTCCGACCTTGGATACTTTTAAAGAGAGACTTAAAACATGGTTATATCGCACGAGTTATTTGTAACTTTGTAATGTATTCACGCAGTTCGTTTGGACGAGTTACCACATTAATCAGTGCGTTGATACTACTACCAATGCCGGGCAGTAGTTAACTACAAGTAGGTAACTACTTGTAGTTTAACTACACTTTAGTAGTTACAGAGTAGTTAGTAACTACGTGTGAAAAAGTAGTTAACTACAAGTAGTTTAACTACTTTCTGCAGTAGTTATCAAGTAAAGTAGTTAACTACTGTGGTCAACTACTTTTGTTAAAACATTATTTGCCGCTTAAACCCGCTTTTGCCAACAATGCTGACGCCAGGCTTCTCGGTGAGCTCTTCGATGAGACTCTGTCGTGTAGCGGGCACATCGTCGATGTAACTCATGCCTGCCCTTGTGGCCCTTGTGCATACAAGCTTACTTACTTACCTACCAGTAATATAATATTCTATTCCTGATTTCCGGTCTCATACTTACACAACTTTTAGTAGTACCAAAAATACAGGTTCGTGTTGTTTACTGAGGAGATATAATTAATAATAGTAATAAAAGTTAACAGAATTAACAGATTAATTCTTAATAACTCATAGATATCATTAAATATGAATAGCCAATTAGTCAAAAGCTGTTTCGTGAACCCACGTAAAAAGAGTGAACGCAGTGATGATAAAAACTTCATTGCCGACTGTGGTACATGTAAGAACTGAGTAATCATTCATTACATTAATTACATAAGCAGAACTGCTGCAGAAGCAGCTTATATTGATAGAATTGATGTTCGTGTTGACAGTGTTTGTGTGGTGTTTAAAAAATGAAGACATTGAACAATGGATATTTTTATTTGAGCGTTGCAGGGTCAAAAGTAGTTGCAAAGTAGTTAACTACTCAGGAAGTAGTTACCAAGTAGTTAATAACTACTTTGTGGAAAAAGTAGTTAACTAGTAGTTACAACTATATTTTTATCAAGTAGTTCACTACAGTAGTTGAACTACTTTCACAGTAGTTGGTGCCCAGCATTGACTACTACTACTACTACTACTACTACTACTACTACTACTACTACTACTACTACTACTACTACTACTACTACTACTACTACTACTACTACTACTACTACTACTACTACTACTACTACTACTACTAATACTACTAATACTAATACTAGGCCTGCTACTACTACTAACAATAATAATAATAATAATAATAATAATAATAATAATAATAATAATAATAATAATAATAATAATAATAATAATAACAGCGGTTGTAAAATTAAACACTGCTAAATAGATAGCTTTTATTCCGAACATTTAAATGACCTGCATAGAAACACAAAATAGTTGCAATTCGACAGTGCGTGGTTTTCTATGCTGAGAAGATAGCCAGTTGTTGTTTTTTTTGCTATAGCGAAGTTTCGTAAGGAGTTTAGCGACGCCTGTCTTTGTCGCAAAGGCTGTTTGCCGCGACCGAGAGAGAACATCACGTACCCGAGGCACGTCAATCACTCCTACTCGGCCTGCAGATACGGAAACAGCGTCACTCAAACGGAGAACATCAGCATGACAAAGGTAGTCAACGGCAGGTTCTTCAGATCCGCCAAATGACAAGCAACCTCGACTCGTCTTAATCCGCTCTTTATTATATTACAGTCCAGCGCTCTCGGCTGCGTTACACATAACTTCGTAACCTCAACGACATTTAGTTGTCAGGTTCTGACACTTATATATGTACAGCAATTGCTGTACTTGTATAACCTCATAGACTTATACGAAATGGTATGATGTGGTCAGTGGCGGAGCCAGGATTTCCGGAAGGGGTTGGGGTTTGGATTTGACCGTAACCAACTTTCGAAAAATCTCGACAAGCAAAGAAACCGTCATCCTCGCCATCCTTCCTGTAATTTTTTTCTTTCCAGATGCTAACAAGCAAAAAAGGGTCGTCGCCTACCTCATTCACTAGCTCTACGAAAAAAATGTCTCGGTCGGCAACCAAGGAGGGTTTAACCCCCCCCCCCCCAAAACCGCCTTCGAAAATAAAAAATGTATGGAAACACATCTAACAAAAAGTTTTTTCGGCAGCCAAGGGGGGTTTAACCCCCAAACCCTCCACCCTTGGCTACGCCACTGGATATGGTCGAAGTCTTTAGCGAAAGTCGACTTATTTTTATTTCGGTACTGAACGATTTGCCGTTCTAAGCCAGGAAAACGCAAACTGACCGTTATCAGTTTTACGATTCCTCTTAGCTCAACGATGTGTATGATTTATTGAGTTTTGCACCAATTGAAGCGGAAGGCTCCATAACAGCGGTCACCAAACTATCTACGGCCCGCGGGCCACACCCGGGCCGCGAGATCAGGTTTTCCGGCCCGCCACCTAAATTGACTTGATAAAACTAGGAATGGTGTCATTATGGGTTTCTTGTAACGTCGCTTTTTTGTAAGCTTTTGGTAAATAGTTATGTTGGTTTAGATGTGGGTTTTCTTTGTTTTGTGTGTGTGTGTGTGTGTGTGTGTGTGTTGCATGCTAACGTGCAATGCTAAATTCCGTTTTTTTTTTCTTTTTCCCAGATCTTCCGTTCTGGCCTGCAAGTATTGAACAGACTCGTTATGAGGGCCGTTCACGTCATTGTTTCAGTTGTCCGGCCCACCGTCAAAAACGTTTGGTGACCCCTGCTCCGTAGCGTATTTCAATGTCGCTGCAGTCTAGACTAACTCCAATTTTCCTATACAGGTGTTTGCTTTTATAGTGACTCGTAAATCGAAGGCGATTGTTGATGACGGGGGCAGGCGACAGTAAGCAGGCGTTCATCTTAGATCCGTCGATAATATTAACGTAATGTTTTGATTTTCTTGTCTCGACGTTTAAAACGGCGGATCAGTTGTACACTAAGATAACGTCTGATCGACAATTACATTGACATCGGCGTAAACTTCTATTAGGTCCCTAGACTTGAGCCCCCTCCCCCTTCTCCGCTTTTTGAGATGCTACCATATTGGGGAGAGGGAAGGCATACGAGTTGGGCCCCCAACTTCTTCATCCAAGTTTGCGCCAGTTTAAATTGATATTTACGCACAAACATTCGAGTGACGTTAACTTAATGCTGAAGATTGCGCTGTGCTATTGAAGACAAGCGTACTTGCATCAGCATTGAACCCCAATGCTTTTTGAAGTAGCGAGTTTACTGCGCATCGTCTCTTCAACGACCGAATATGGTGTATGCTTCTATTGACATTATTTTTGCAGACTTGGATTAAACCAGATTTCTATATTCTAATCCGACGCTGTTTAGGTCTTTGTACTATAGGCAGGGATATTTTTACACCCCCTAACACTCCCCTGACACACCCTCTCCCATTTGAGACCGACACCTCCCCCAACACCCTCCAATCTGAGGCCTGGGATGATCTTTTTATGCTGGTCAAACTTTTTCAGCATGGATGGACCCACAAAATATACCGACACCCTCCCCCCAATTGATAATCCTAGAAATAACCCTGGTACTAGGCCTACATACGTGATTAGAGAGAGATCTGCTGACAAGTGTATTTATGAGACAGTCTTTTTAATCGTGTTACAAGATTAGTTTTTGATTGTACAGAGCATCGACTCTTTAAGTATTGTTTCCAGGTAATAAGTTAGTTTTAATTGTTTAGAATATTGCCTGTGAATATATAATTGTCGATGTGACTGCTTGCAAATAATAGATGTTACTGCAGGTTATCGAGGTTTGCGCTCTCTCTGTCTCTGTCTGTCTGTCTGTCTGTCTGTCTATCTCTCTCTCTGCCTGTCTGTCTTTGTATGTCTGTCTGTGTCTCTCTTTCTCTTTCTCTCTGACCTTTTCCAGTTTTATTGGTCTTATGCCGCAGTATTATATATAATATATATGTATATAGTATATATACATATATATACATACATACATACATACATACATACATACATACATACATATATGTAGTGTATATATACTATACTGTGTCCACTAAAACACCCAAGCCAATAGTTTTTCCAGCGTAATTTTTAGAAATGTAGATATAATTTTATGATTTTGGGGGTTTAAAAAATCCCAAGTAAATTATCTACATACTAACCTAAATTTTATTGCTGTATTTTACACTCATTGACATCTATAAATAGCCTATTTATAGCTGTCAATGTTTACACTGCGCATAAGTGCGGCGGTGACGTAAGTTTGACGTCACTCGGAAATTCCAGAGTTTAACGGGACAGTGCACCAGTACATCGTGCAGACGCCACAGTCGAGTTGTTGAAAAAAGCGACACCAGACTTTTCCATCTCGCCCTATATCTATGGCCATTAAACTCCCCAGATCTGAACCCTGTGGAGTGGACTACAGTGTCTGGGGAATATCCCGAGAAAGAGTGTACAGAGCACACACATTGCTGACCTTGGAAAACTGAAACGATTGCTGGTCGAATGGGTAAACCAGGACCACGGGGTCGATAATAGGTCTACTTGACCCAACCCAACCCACTGTAATACATTACAGTTTCTTAAACCATGACTTATTTTCCGACCCAACCCACCCCACCCCACCATTAATAGGGAAAGTCTGACCCAACCCAATCCAACCCAACCCATGGGTTAACCCAACCTATGGACATCTCTGAGGGAGATTATTAAGAGGCTTTAATGCCTTATTCAAATCAACGTGACAAGTAATTCAGTAAGAAAGCAAGGAGTAAATAATTCAGTAAGTAAGTAAGTAGGCAGCTTTGATATTCGATCGCTAATGCATGGGCGCGCGTCGACGCGTCCTGGAAGGCACGTTTCCCACATTAATCATCTCGCCCGTCAACGAACGAACGGACCGACCGACCGCGAGACCACGGACTATACGGGACAGAGGCGGACGGTGGACGACCGAGACCACCTCTGCAGCGGCGGCGGCGGCGGCGGCGGCGGCGGCGGCGGCGGCGGCGGCGGCGGCGGCGGCGGCGGCGGCCATTTGGGACGCATCACCAGATTCACGAGGCGCAATTTATTTTTTTATCTCTCTATAATATTACGACGACGCGCGGTCGGCATGAAGCCGCTAGCGACTGTCATATGATATCGCATTCCATACCTGAGCAGCGCAGCCGCGTCAAAATAATGAACCTCATCGCACAGAACGCCGAATGATCAAACAGCAAAACCAACGAACTATATGTTGACGAGTGACGACTTGACTGGTCAACAGATGGACGGACGAAAAGACGGACAGACGCATGCAGTGTTTAATCTAGGCCGTTTCGGGGGGATTGCCTTTTTTCCCCCGGAAATTTCAAATTCCCCCCCGGAAATTTTGGAATACTACATGGACTAACAGCGGCCTCTAGCAGAATTTCCCTCCCCCCGGCTTTGTCAGTTTCCCCCGGCTTTTTCAGTTTTTTCCCCGGAGTCCAGGAGTCTAGATTAAACACTGGACAGACGGACAAAAGGTTGGATGATGGACAGGTAAGCGAGCACAAGAAGGTATTTGGCGACAATCTATGACGGTAGGTAGATCGGGTGTCCCGGTGGAGCAGTTAGTTTGTATAGAGCGCCATAAAATATATAGATCGTGTAGAAATTGTGAGGTCGTAGTCAGATAGACCCTCTTCATTTTTATCTTATCCATGCCAAGACCCTTGAAAGAAGCGGTGAAAAAAGACCAGGGAGGGTGCCGGGAAAAGAAAACGCACAGGCATTTATATCTTACAAATTATAATTCAAATCGTGTCCACAATATTTACAGAATGTTTGAAAAGAGCACATAATATAATCTGGGATTCTTTATATAGGCCTACAACTGCAGCCACCGCTGAACCGCTGAATCTGAGGTCATAGCACCATGTTTTCGGATCTTTTCAAACGAACGGTGTAGGCTACTTGCCAACAGTGTTTAATCTAGACTCCTGGACTCCGGGAGGAGGGAAACTGAAAAAGCCGGAGGGGAAGCTGACAAAGCCGGGGGAAATTCTGCTAGGGGCCGCTGTTAGTCCATGTAGTATTCCAAAATTTCCGGGGGAATTTGAAATTTCCGGGGAAAAGGACAATTCACCCCCCCCCCGGAAACGGCCTAGATTAAACACTGCTTGCCAAGGCTTACCGTTTATGCGTCCAGGATAAATGACGCATCTTATAGTTGAAATGCATCCTTTCGTTCGTATATATATATATATATATATATATATATATATATATATATATATATATATAGGTGACGTATTCAGAAGTCGAGGTCAGGGCAAAAGCAGGGGCTTTCGCCGCCTAGTCTGCTATAAACTACGAACAAAATGCAGATAAACGCGCCGCGCCAGATTTAAGATCTGGTCGGACGTGTTAAACCAGAAAAGATCGTAAACCCCGAAGGGCGTCACCACAGTGCCTGCGAGTTTAGTGCAAGGGAACGTAAAACTTATGTCCAAATTACGATCAACATCTGCCTGCTATGAAACAAGGACATGCACTGGAATACAAGAGCATGTATGTATGTTTGTATGTATGTTTGTAGGTCCCTATGTATGCGTGTGTATGTATGCATATATGTGTATGTATGCGTGTACGTCAGGCCCGTACGAAGTGGGGGTGCAAGGGTGCAGCTGCACCACCTGGAAAAAGTAGAAGACGAGGCTGGGGATTGCAAATCTGCACCCCTTGGAATTTTCGACTCAAAAATATGTAGGAAGTGACCGTTTTTTGGCTTGTCCACCGGAAATGTGGCAACCAAACACCTCTCCTCGGAAAATCTGCACCCCCTGCTAAAGATTCGTTCCGACGTGCCTGGTGTACGTTGAAACGAGAGTTTCAAAGTATGGCAGACTCAGAGGCCAATGGTAAATTTCGCCTGACAAGTCTATACAGACCAAACCAATTACCATGAGTATAGTGGTTCGTAGGAGAGAGGTTCCTTTGAATGGTTAAATTTTAACCCTTTAACTGGGTGCCCCGAGTAACGCTCGTCCATTTTACATTGAGTTACAAATAGTTGCCCAGTTAAGGGGTTAATGTGGCATATAAAAATTCTGCTTTTTGTCTATCTATTATTCTCACGGCCTATATATTATACATATGGTTCACAGTACACAGGAACTTATAATATTATTATATATGCATATATATATATATATATATATATATATATATATATACATAATGGGTGATAAACTTTTGAAACTTTTAATATACGCATATACAGTGGACTATAGTGATTATTATTATTATTATTATTATTATTATTATTATTATTATTATTATTATTATTATTATTATTATTATTATATTATTATTATTATTATTATTATTATTATTATTATTATTACAGTATTATTATTATTATTATTATATGGTTAACGAACGTCAAGTCATCCACAAAGTGAAGAATCGTAAATACGAAGCAATTAAGAAGTGTACAACTTGTCCTAGATCGTTACGCAGTGGTTATGGTCAGATTCGAACCCTCTATCTAGGTTGCATGGCGATATTCCTACCACTACTCCACAGCGCCCCTCTCAAAAGATTAACAGAAAGCCGCGATGCTATCGACGGTCCTAGGAGTAGTTTACGCATAGACAATGCAACGAACTTGGAGCTTAACCCCTTAACTGGAGACCCCGGATATATCCGTCCATTTTACATTGAGTTACAGTTAAATACCCAGTTAAGGGGTTAATGGCTTATTATAAATCGCGTCACGAGCGGAGATATTCCTGTTTTCACGGTCACCGTCTATCCGCTTAGAGCTTTCATTATGATGCTTAATCCTGGCTTACACTGGCGCAGAGCGTCTGGCTTAAGTCTGCTCTAAGACTCGACTATAGTGGCCTGTGAGAGATTGCGAGGATAGGCAAGCAATGCGTACTCAATCAGCCTTTCTGCAGTCTTCGCGGTTTGTTTTAACTTGACATTCTTGAGATCAGCCGAGGTTTAAGGACCGAAGTGTTTAATACACCAAAGACGATACGTCTAGACCAGGGGTCTCCAACTCAAATCAGATGGCGGACCACATTGGACCACGAGGCACGCGTCTGGGGCCGCACATGATTACAAGCACCGGTAATAACTTGGTCTACGGTGTAAAACTAAGTCTATAAGTCTAAGACGCTAAGCAATTAACAGCGCAAATTGTAAATGTAGGTAAAGAACACAATGGAACGTTTCATCACACATTGTTATTTAGTTTTGTTCTATGTCCTTGTTGATAAGTAAGCAATTTGGTAACCTGCTAGTCCTAAAAATAACGGCAATAACCGGTCCTGTAACTAAAATAATTATTTTTCTCAAACTCGGTGGCGGGCCGAATGAAACTGTACTGCGGGCCGGATCCGGCCCGCGGGCCGCCAGTAGGACAACCCTGATCTAGACCATCTGAATATACAGTATATATTCAAAGGAAAACCTATAGATGATTGGCCCTCGAGGCAAATGCGCCAAGGGTTATAGATATCTCTTTCAGTCGACAATGTGCTAAATAGCGAATGCGAAAATTAACTTCGTTAATTAAGTTGCTCCTAGACATGAAAATCCAAGACGCTTCTGGTGTGAACAAATAATCGCTAGATTCGCTACCCCTTACGGCGAAATACAAAATCAAAATATGCCAAATTACTACTGCCTGCGAATAAATGTAGGATTTTATTTTCAATTTTGTATATCCAACCGATGAAATTGAAAAAAAATGAGAAAATGCAAGTCAGTCTATAGACCTATCGTTTAATTATTTTCAAAATCTCATTGAGGTGCAGGTTAACAATAATACGAACTCAACTATATTGGCATAGATGAGTCTAATACAGGTAGTCTGTAACTCTTATGGTAAAGCAGTTTCTTTCGGCACAGTCTGAAAATGAAATAGCTGGATAGCAGATTTCAAGGAACACTTTCAAATCAGCGGTCAGTTAATCAGTTATAGGCTTACTTTTGAGAAAATTTCTTTATAGTAGCCTAGTAGTAGTAGTAGTAGTAGTAGTAGTAGTAGTAGTAGTAGTAGTAGTAGTAGTAGTACCAGCAGCAGCAGCAGTAGTAGTAGTAGTAGTAGTAGTAGTAGTAGTAGTAGTAGTAGTAGTAGTAGTAGTAGTAGTAGTAGTAGTAGTAGTAGTAGTAGTACACTGTAGTATGATGGGCTTAGAGTATAATCACTTTGCATAGCAACAAAGGATGCTTGAGCGCCCAGGACACCACTGTCAGCGGCCTTGATCAAAGCGTCAAATGTCTTTGTTAATTAAACTACGCAAGCAGCTCAAAGGCAGAGTAAATAAATGGAGGAAGCCAAGTCAATGCACTGTTCCACTCGAATGATGCGTAAAACACTCGGCAAACGGTCATCTAGCGAATGCGAAGTTAACTAATCGTCTAAGTGCTTAGTCTCAGTGTTTATCGCACTTTCGCAAGGTGCCGCTCTGAAACGTCGCCTCGTTGGCAGCCTATCTAGACTTCTACTTCTAGACAAGTCCTCAAGTTGGAAGTCAAAAGCTAATCACCATGCAGGGGCGTAGCGACGGGGAAGAGGGTAAGGGGGTATATCGGTATATATATATATATATATATATATATATAGATTATATATATATATATATATATATATATATATATATATATATAGATTATATATATAGCCTACCTCAAAAAATTAGTGCTTATATATAATACAGTATATATATATAACATATAGACAGGGGCGGCGCTGGGTTTTGTTGGCTGGGTGGGTCTAATGCAATCGACATAACCAGGCCCTGGCTCAGACTACCCCTCTCCCAAATCAAAATTTCTCTGCGGATTTATACGATTTGATCGGGTGCCCCTGCCCGAGGCTGGGTGGGTCCGGACCCGCGCCCCCTTAGCGCCGCCCCTGGTCTGGAACAACGGTCTACCTCCATTCGTTCAACTCTCCTCTTCGCGCAGCATTTTCAAGGAGAGGCTAAATATAGTAAAGACGTGGTTGTTTCGCACTAGCTATGAAACTCTGCAAAGTGTTGACTGTGCTCAGGTAGTCCACCTGTGGACGAGTCGCTACAATAATCTGAACGTCTACTTACTTACTTACTTACTTACTTACTTACTTACTTACTTATTTAAGTTATTCTCATCGCTCCTCTTCCGGACTTCTTCGTTGGTTATTTTCGCGTCCAGATGATTTTTTCCATTCTTCGCCAGATCCACATTTCGAATGCTTCTAATCTCGTTTTGTCTTTATTCCTGAAGGCTGAACGTCCAAGTTCATGGCCCATGGAGTGTCACTGGCCAGATCAGTGCTTTGACCAATCGTTTTTTTTCTTCAGATTTCTGTTAAGGTTTCTTCTCAGTAGTTCTCTTCTGTAGGTCTATTAATTGATTAGATTGCTCTCCAGCCGTTTCGGACTGATCTTCTGGCTTGAACTGGCTCTAATTCTATTTGGATTTGGTGCGCCATCGGCTGATGCCCTGGGCATTATGATAGTGGCGCTATAGAAGTTGATTGATTGCCACTATAAAATCGCCATAGCAATGCATTTCTGTGTCTTAACGTTAGGCCAATTTTGCGGGAGGAGGATAATCTGAAACATATGTGGCGTGAAACTTTTGTCCAACATCTATTTCTAATCAAATATGAAAATACTCTTGAAAGAATCTGCTCCATTCCAGCATATACCTCTCTCCAATTTACACCAGGCAGGCAAACACAGCAACACTGTTACACACACATCTAAAGAGCTAGCTCCTACCTATCTACACATTACATCGAATCATGTGAGTTTCTTTTCTATCGTTGCAGATAAGCTTGTTGAGTTTAAATTAGATTAATTAGGTCTACAGCTAGGAGGCGGTGACTTTGAATTGTCGCTAATAATAAATATGACACATTCTCACCTGTATTATTACTGTCCTTTACCTGTGGCTAATTGACGTCACGATTACAGACATTACAGTAAACGCCCTTGAGCGTCTGTTTTTGTTGGTTGTATTGGTGAATCATTATTTTGTGATAAGGGAGTACTAAATTATCAGTAAATTTTAGGAGCAGATAGGCCTGTGCCTTGCACTTCGCTGTAAATGACTCATTCACAATGGCTTTTGCCGACTGTAAAATGCAAACTTTCATTCATAACTTGTTACCATTCATTAGTAAAGGGCGCGCAGACTCGGCAGTTGACAACTTAATTAATAGAGGCCTAAAGAGACCGAGCTAGGATTTCTGAAAGGCACAAAAGTGATAAAATTCGGAGTAGTTTTAGTGCTGACCTCTTTATCATCGGAAACGCCCTTGACAGTTTTGAAAAAGGTTATTATGCCTTATAAAATGCCTTGAAACAAGCAATATAGGGGACAATCGAAGCCAGTTTCGATCGCCTGCTGTCGTTTTCATAGGCTACTAGCCTATTAGGGCAAATTAGGCAAATCACCCTAAATTCACAGTAATCATTTTCTTAATCAGGGAAGTGACTATAGCAAAGGAACTGCCAATTATCAGACAGAGTTTCGTCACCAAGTGAACGTCTGTTTAATGTTATCAAAAATGTTTCGTTAACGACGACGACCCCGTGACAATATTATTCATCCCCTCGCATAAAATAGGTGGCGAGATGGTCACACAGGCCAATAACGCAACGGCTGAGGAATGCATCACGCCATCGTCTGCTCGTCTCCCATTGGCTCAGGCCATAGGCGTATCAGGCAAATCAGCGTCTTCAGTATCACTACGCCATTTTGAATGAACCAATTCACAGAATAGTATTTGACCTAATTATAGATGTGATTGCACGAGGCTGTTATCAACGTTTTGCTAAATGTTAAATCTAGCAGCGGAAGATCGACCAATGATGACCAATCTCACGCTGAAAATTGAAAAATATATGTCAAGTTGTTTACATCGAATGTCCAAAAATCAGCTGATTGCTTTTATGAGTGAACTCACTTATCTGCTCATTTATATTTCATTTTCATTTTATAGCGCATTGTTAATTTTGAGCATTTAAAAGAGCAATTAATTTTATGAATCATAGGATTTCAACATTTTTTGATCACAATCAATATCTAAAATTATATCATATACACTATGACCCAATGAAAAACATGTGACTGTTTATTTGTCCATAACTTTGACAAATGCGAAACTGTTTTTAAAATGTTTTCACTACAGATATTTGATTAAGAAATTAATGACCCAAAACAAAACATGCCACTGTATATTTAATGTACAGTATCGTGTTTTGTATTGTGTCACAGACTCACAGTGCATTTATGACAATTATTTGACATTGTACATCATCACTTGCTTGTATGTGTGACATTTGCCGATTGATTCGACAATCGCAATTATGCATTAACATTGGTTTTAATATCGTTTTATTTTTGAAGTGAAACGATTGGCATTTAGTTAGTTGAACTCATTCCCGCATATTCTAGTAAATATAATTTAAGCGCATACAAAGGTGTAACCAATCACGCTAAGTATATCGGTAGGCGGTAGCAGCGTAGCGCCAGCATTCGGCTCATCCTAATTTGAGATTTAATAATGAAAGTCCAGAGTCGTATCAAAATTCCAAAAACTAAACACAAGACAATTTTATCAAGATGAAAATTATTTAATTATCTCAATGGGCGCTCAGCTGAAAGCGCAAAGGCTTAATTGCCTGCTCTTTGGACCGTCCTTATCTGGACCGTTTTCACGTCACCAGATAAATTTGAGTCAAATGTTGTAAGAGTGTCACCAAATAGCTTTTGACGATGACGATTGACGAAGAAATCTGTTAGATAAGACGAGATAATAATAGTAATAGTAAAGCAGAGAACCAGCGTCGCGTGACGGCCGTGTGGCCTGATCGAAAGTAGTTCGTAGGGCGTCGGAGGGGGAGAGGGAAGTAGGCGTGGCTTCGTTGGTCACCTCGTCAGAGTCGTCACAGAGACACGGGTCGGGTCATTTAGTCTCCGTGGCAGGCTTCTCACATTGAGTCTCAGAAAATTATCTCGTCTTTTAATATTAGCGTTCTCGAATCTTTAGAAGCTTTTGTAAGGAAAATAATCCTTAGCAGGAGCATTGTCTTGCATCGGCCGCACCTGAGGAAAGTCCACTTTACTACGTTATTATCGACAGCGCTCTGTCGTTGAAGATAGAATTCTGGTGGAAATTATCTCTAAGTCCCACATAAGAAATGGTCGTTGCAATGAAAGGAGCTTTGAGGAGTCTGGGGTTCTTCTTCATGCTGCTCACAGGTCAGTTTGAAACTATCAAGTCAATTTCTCCACTTGTAATTTTCTAGGTCAGTTATGTAGCATGCAAAAATGTCAGTGAATGGAAATCTTTAAATTGTTGCTGTGTAGCATTTTTGATTCTTGTAATAAGCATTACAGACTTCTATTCATAAGTTTGTTGAAAAAGCTTGCTTGGCTTAGAAAAGTCTGGAAAGACCACTGCAGCTGTATTTATTTTGAAAGAATTGCAGATTTCAAGAGTTGAGTGGAACAGTTTTGTTGAACTTTGTTCCATTTATTTCTTTAAGGCATTCATTCGATATGTGACCTTTCACAACATGAATGTGACAATGGCAAATGCATTATATCACAGTGGGTTTGTGATGGTGCTTACGAATGTGATGATAAATCAGATGAAATCAACTGTGGTAAGTGCATTGGATTTGATGTAAACGTGAATGTTGCAAGTTAAGAAATTGTACAGCTAGTATCTCTCTTTGCTTTGTAACACACACACACACACACACGCACGCATATATATATATATATATATATATATATATATATATATATATATATTCTACCTCTGGCCTTC
The DNA here is from genome assembly GCA_018105865.1 of Metaphire vulgaris. NCBI lineage: Eukaryota > Metazoa > Annelida > Clitellata > Crassiclitellata > Megascolecidae > Metaphire > Metaphire vulgaris. The sequence goes on from CM030858.1 coordinate 8,081,487, forward strand.
GAAACCCTGGCACTCATCAGTCATGATGAACTCACTTTTATCAGTGAGCTGGATCATCGTCTTTTCAAAATACTGGAGACACCGGGCAGAGACATTTTTTACTTCACCTATCCATGATTCTGCAGGGTTTAATGCCATAGATTTCCATGAAACCTTTTCTGTAAGACCCTTTGGGAATTGGGTACTGAGGACATAGAAAACATATATGTGTATACAAAACCTAGTATATTTTCATCTTTTGGAATTGGCTCAGATGATTATTTCAGTTCACATTCTCAGGCTTTGCTCTTCTGGTCTTGCACCCTCTAAATGTTATTGGTTTAATATTGACTATTAGTTGTTATTAACTGTTGATTGTTCAAAATTGTTTAGACAAGGAATGTACTGATGAAGAATTTACTTGTGCTTCGTCCCCTCATACGTGTCTGCCACATTATTGGCAGTGCGATGGAGAATTTGATTGTGAAGACAAGTCTGATGAAGCTGACTGCTGTAAGTGAACATTTTCATCAATTGAGCATAGCAATTTTGTTTTTTAGTTTTATTATTACTGTCATTTTTACTGCAATCAAGACGATATAGTTGCCTACCTTTTGTGGTTCTGATTTAAACAGACTGATTTCACTTTCTGTATGTTCTATTACTGCTTGAAAAATCCATTCTGTTTGACCGATTTTGCACCAGATCTAATGCCTCTTTTGTGTTCTTATTTTTTGGTTTAATGACTGCAGAACAGTAAAACCCTATTGGCGCAGACAGATTAATTAACACAGATAATTTAGTTTGGATCAGCCAAGACAACCTAGGTTTTTTATGATCCAGTTAATGCATACTTTTGGTTAACATGACTGCTTTGTCTCGGTCCTGCAAAGAACTTAATAACTTTCATTTAATTGTTTATTATCAATAACTTTCATTTAATTGTTTATTATCGATAGCATATCTTATTTGCAACAGTTACGATTTGAGCAGCTTGTTCAACTGTTTATTTTTTGTTTTTTCTTCTAGCATCCGTTGTCTGTGATTCTGATCATTTTTCTTGTGGGGCAAACTCAACTTGCATTCCTGACTCGTTGCTGTGTGATGGCCACAGGGATTGTCCTTCGGGAATTGATGAAAGCACAGAGACATGTGAGTTTCACTTGCTTTGAACCTCGTATGTAAATACAGTAGTGGTTTTCAATATGTTGTCTGCAAAACTTATGCAGTATGAGTAATGCTACAGGAGGAAAATGTTGATGAAAATAATAATCTGAAGAGAAATGTACAGAGGATGTCAGAATAATGGTTTTATTAGTGGATGGACTGGAATTTTAGCGTAGAAGCATTTCTGATCAGTCATCTTTTGAATACTATATTTTGAAAGCCTTTAATGATGTTGTTTTAAGTGTTCCATATTTATTTATTATGATGATAAATATTTTGAAGAAATGTTTTGGAAATTATATAATTTTAAACTTTGTTTTGACTATAGCTGATGCCAAGTGTGTAATTTGACTTTAAGAAGTACCTTTCATGTGTTTAGGTTCGAACAGGACTGCCTGTCGTGAGGACGAGTTTCAGTGTGTTGGTGACAAGCGATGCATCAGTAAGCGATGGGTCTGTGATGGTGATAGTGACTGTCTTGATCACTCCGATGAAGCGAAGTGCGGTAAGCAATGTTTTACACTTCATACTGTAATGACAAAAGTGCCAGTATTTTTCCTTTGAATAAAAATTTTTAAGTAGGATTTGTTTGATCGCAGCAATCTGCCGTAATTGGAATGCAAATGGATCCACGATAAGTTATTGTTGTTGCCATTTCATTTTGGAATTTTTAAAAATTGGGAATGGATTTTTAAAAGGTATAAATTGTTGGTGATGAATTTTTGGCCAGAAATTGGTTTCTTTATAAGAGTATTGAGTTTTAGCAATTCTGAATATACTGTTTAATTACTCTGATATAACAGATATATATATATTTATATAGAGCATATATATTAATTATTTTTTAGCTGCGACTACTTGTGCAGCAAGTGAGTGGCAATGTCTTGACAGTCAGTGCGTTCCTTCAAAGTGGCGGTGTGATGGTTCTTTTGACTGTCACGACCGTTCTGATGAGGCCAACTGCTCCACGTCGCTGGAAGATTTGTCGTCGAAGAATTGTACAGAGAATGAATTTCAGTGCAGAAGAAGCCACGAGTGTATTCACCGAACTTGGACCTGCGATGCGTCCGCAGACTGCGAAGATGAAACCGACGAAGACGTAGCCCTCTGTAAGTGTTAATGCCTGTCGTTTCTAATTGCATTGCGTCGTCTCAGTAAAGTGTTGTAAAAATATAAACAGCATTGTTATTGTTAGCGTTATGATATGCTGTCTAGAATTTACAGATGTAGAAATGTGATGTACTGAGGAAGGACATGATGACTCACCCATGTATATTGTGTGAACGTAGGTGGTGTTGTCACTTGCCTGCCAAACCATTTCCAATGCATATCGAGGGGTAACTGCATTCCTGCACTTCTTAAATGTGATGGAGTTCGTCATTGTGAAGATGGATCGGACGAGAGCGAGTCTATATGCACTGGAGGTCAGCAACCTTATTATTGTAAAGTAATAAAAGAAATTGTCATGATATTTTAGGATATTCTTTAACCCCTTAACCGGTCGTTTATTTGTACCATAGTGTAAAATACGCGAGTATTCTTGGGAGAGCCGGTTTAAGGGGTTAAGGTATTCTGTCTATTATTTTAAAATTAATTGACTGATGTTTGCAACTTTATCCCCATAGAATTTGAAGGGAGTTTACATTTTATAATGCCTTCAATGTTGTTTCTATTTTTTATTTAGATGTGGCTTTTCGTGCCTGTGATCCTCTAACTGAGTTTGACTGTAGTGGTGGTTTTCGTGAACACTGCGTCCCACGAGATGCTGTCTGTGACGGCACGATGGATTGCGTTGCAGGCGAAGATGAAGATCGGGTCCACTGCCTACCTAAGAATGGTGAGAAGTTTAAAAAATTTATCATGATCGCTCATTTCTGGCTGCCATTGAGACTAAATTTCTTACATCTGTATTATAGCTTATCTTATTTGATTTTGTTCTAAAAAAGACTCGAATGTGCTTTCCGAGCCTCACAGGCTCATAGGGCGGCGCTGATCTCCGTTTCTATAACTCTCAGCCAGACGTGCAATGCCACGGATACGGTGCTAGTGCATCGCATTGCGTACCTGTTCGACTTATCACAGCATTTTACCTCTGCTCCTCATTTTACCACCCTCTATGTCCCTCTAGCGAGTAAGGCTGAGTTGACCTTAGGAGCCTTCTGATCTATTGCCCAGCGTTGTTACCACTCTGCTAACTTCTCACCCACAATTTCGTTTATTGTACCTAAATATCTGACATGTTTGCAGATGTTTTTGTTTTTTGTGATGCTAGATTCAAGTGTGACTAATGGCTGTGAGAATGCCAATGGTGGCTGTTTGCACAGCTGTATTTCCACCCGTCGTGGCTATTACTGCTCTTGTCCTGATGGATTTTCTCTGGCAGAAGATAACATATCTTGTAATGGTAAGGTCCAGCATTGAACCCGTCTTGTTTACTCTTATGTTGCATATTTCTGTAATAATCATTAATATTTATCTAGATTTTCACTTGCTAGATTTGTAGTTGTATTTTATTCATTTGTTTGCTTAAAGTATTTTACGTCAAATTCAGTATTTTCTGGTGGCGTTTGTTGTTGTTGTACATAAAAGGAATCTGATGTGTGTTTTGAACAGACATCGATGAGTGTCAGAATTCTGATTCTTGTTCTCAAGTCTGTCATAACCGTCCTGGTGGATTCAAGTGCAGCTGTAATCCTGGCTATGAGCTCGATCCATTCGATCATTTCACTTGCAGAGCCAAAGGTTTGTTGCATATATCATTTTTAGCAATTATCATAATATGCAATAATGTTTGTTGTTTTTTGTCAGTTTTTGGTTTATGGTTGAATTGCAAAACCAAATTAGCCGGAGTGCATTGACTTAGCTTTTGAATTGCGTGCATTAGTGGCATGAATTTTGAGTTCAGAAATTCTGCTTGTTGTAACAGGAGCAGAACCCATGATGATCTTCTCGAACAAGCACGACCTTCGACAAATCCACCTGTACACTGGCCGCTACAGGCCGCTGCTCGAAGATGTTAACAGTGCTGTTGCAATTGACTATGACGTGGAAGGCAGAACACTTTTCTGGTCTGATGTTACCTCGGAAAATATCAGTCGGTGAGCAGTTTTCTTATGTGGCTTTAATTTGGTTTGGATAAGATTGGGTATACTACGTCATTTCATCAGATAAATCTGTTGTAGTGTCTTTAGCATATCTTGTTGGAGTGCAAAACTTAATTTTAAATGTTAATTCAAACCAAATAAGAATCTAAGGTTTACTCAAACTCTGAATCTTTGTTGCTTCTAGTTATAGGAAGTGTTTGAAATTGTTTAGCTTTTGCAGGAATTTGATTGAAAATCATTTATGGTGGAAAACTGATTTTCTTTGTTCTGTCGTAGTCATCTACTCGTTAATTTATGGCTTGTGCTGATTTATGTGCAGGGTAATCTTTGACGAAAGCGGACACTTTGTTCAAACGGAAACTATAGTATCGGACGATGTACAAGTTCCCGATGGTCTCGCGTATGATTGGGTTCACAAGAATCTTTACTGGACTGATACAGGGAGTGACAAGATTGAAGTGTTGAGCCTGAAGTCTTCCAGATGGCGCAAGACGCTGATAGACACGGAGCTTGATGAACCGAGAGCAATAATCGTCGACCCTCGAGAGAAACACAGGTTTAACATCAAATCTATGTTTTATTTTAGTGTAAAAAGACTAGAAATTAACAAGTAAAGTGTTGAAGCAATAATTAGATTTTTGTTTTTAAAAAGTTTACTTTTACATAATGGTAATTGTAGCCGTGTAATTTTTGCCAGCCAATTTCATTTGATTACGTTTGACATGGTACGTAGATAAAATATAAGATGTGAACCTCGTTTTCTGAGAAATTGCTTTTAAAATGGGACATTTATTTTTTGTGATCATGTAGGATGATGTACTGGACTGACTGGGGCATAAAGCCCAAGATTGAGAGAGCCTATCTTGATGGATCGTCCAGACAAACACTGATCTCATCTGGTATTGAATGGCCAAATGGACTGACAATTGGTAAGTAATTAATGCCAAATAATTGACTTGCATTTGATAGATGACAGCATGTAGCGCTTACCGTATAAACAAAGTGACATATACTCCTCAAATGGAGTGCATGACATGCTTCTAAGTGGCCAGTATATTTATTGATTTGTTTATGGTGCCTGATTGATAATTGGTAACGAAGACTAATTGTTAATTTTTCTTTTTAAAGTACCTTAGGCTGAATGAACATTTGTGATATCATTAGTTGATAGCATTCTCAAGAAGAATTTTGCTTAATGCTTGTTCAGATTATGAAACCGATCGTCTGTTCTGGGTGGATGCTAAGTTGCATATCGTTGCTAGTTCTGATCTGAGTGGTGGCCAACGCCATGTCATTCTCACTTCGTACAGCTTCCTTCAGCATCCTTTTGCTGTTGCAGTGTTTGAGGTTAGCACAATATATTAGTCCAAATTTCTTAATAACATTTTGCACAAATGATTGTTTCATTTTTACTTTGATTATTTGCACTTTGCCAAATTTTGTTGTTGTAAATTTACCGAGAGGGATATTTCTTTGTCTGACGTAAGGCTCTTCATGTGTTTAGGATGATGTTTACTGGACAGACTGGCATACTGACTCAATTCTTAAGGCAAGGAAGCATCACACAAATGCAAACAGTACAGAAAATGAAGTGACTCGTGTTGCCAATGATCTCACTAAACCAATGGATCTGCACATCTACCATCGTCTGAAGCAACCAGCCGGTTAGCCTTTATCTATGTTATCGAGCTTTTAATCTCTATGTAACATAGCTGAATATTAGAATTTACAAAGTTGTTAAATTGGGAGCAAAGGAACATAAAATACATTGTGTGAATTGTTGGTGTATGATGTGTTCATCATTTAATATTTAGTATATTTGCAATTTTATTGTTTAATCAAAGTAATCTGTAGTTAATTGTTTATTTATATATGGGATAACTATGCTGATATCAATTGATTCACATGGCTAATCTTTTAAAAATTTGGGTGCCCATAGCTTGAATGAACAACTTTTTAGTATCATACTGGTATAGTACCTAATGTGGAAAGGAGAATTGAGTTATTGGATTACTAAATTTTTGCATTTGATGTTCATGTTTAATATTGTTTATTGATGTTTCTGTGCAGGTGAAGATGTATGTCACAACAAATGCAGTCATATATGCCTACCTCGTCCTGGGAATCCTGGGTACACTTGCCTCTGTCCACTTGGTACTTCAGAATTCACCTACGTACTTGATCTCAGTGATCGCCAAACTTGTATTCGAAAGAAGTTTGACTCTGGTGAGTGTTTCATACTATAAAAAATTTCATTCAAAATGCCTCTTTTGCAGGCCAATCTTGGATTAATTATATTCATTACCGCGTGCTTATTTTATGGCAGTTGGAATGAGGCAGATTTTCGATTGTATTCAATTTAATTGAATTGGCAATACTGCTGAAAAATCAGTTTTGTCGGACCTTAATTTAGACAAGTGGTTGATGGTATAGTGAAGTCGGAAAGTTGCAGCGTATGGATCATCATTTTAGCATGTGAATGTTGTCATTATTGCCATTTGACTGTGTGACATCATTTGACTATGTGATGCCCATTGAACATAGCCAGTCACTATATGTTGTATTTGTAGTGTTGCAGAAAATAATTAGATTAATGTTTTTGTTATTTCAAGAAGACGGGAAAGAGAGTGGAAAAATTCTAGGTGCAATTCCAGTCTCAACTCAAAAGCCTGTTGAGGTGGGAAAGCTGGACAAATCTGAGGAACCGGTGAAATCAACTAAGCGCAGCCTTGTGCCAGTCGTTGTCTCCGTGATCGTTGCTGTGGTTTTACTTGCGATCATTGTTGTTGTAAGTGTTGTTATTTTTCAATTTATCTAAATAATTGGCTTTATTTGAGTGAGATAAAGACTGAATAAGCAAGCTGCAAGGGACTTGGCTAGGCTGCTGCCCCAAGCCCTGTTGGTTTTGCTTAGAGTTTCCCATCTCCTAGATGGATTGCCTGCCAAGGCTATGCAGGTACCATCTGCCCCGGTTCAGAATCAGTTTTCCTTCTCTTAGATCCCCTGCAGTTCAAGACCTTTACTGGGTTAGTCAGTTATCTCAACTCACCTTGTAACCGCAACTGAGGGGAGGTCATTCTCTTGATTAACAATTAATTATTTTATTCTTACTGACCATCCTACACGCAAAGTGTTCAGTCACTTTTTAGATCATGTGCCTTTTTCAAATCGTTTTCAATTGACAATTGGATCTTGTATTATAATTTGCATGGCTAATGTTGTGTTTGCTTTTTTATCTCTTATAGGCCGGTTATTTTGCTGTGAAACTGTACCGTCGAAGGAATATCAAAACGATGAACTTTGACAATCCCGTCTATCGCAAGACGACTGAAGAGCAATTCTGTATTGACAAATCTTTCCATAATTCCTCACGACAATTGCCTGTAAGTATTCTACATTTCTGCTGAAAAACAGTTCAATTCATATAATAATATATATATGATTTTATAGTTACCTCTTAATATTTTTGCTGAATCTTGCAAAATTCTGTTATGTTTTCTTTTCAAGGCAGGGATTAGCAGTCCCATCACAACCTAAAAGATGATTATATAACATGTCTGTAGATTGTTTTAGCTCCATTGTTAGTACTATTGATATTTAGATATGGTAGAATCGTTCTTGGAGCCTGTAATTTTATACTATATTTGTTGAGTTTCTGTTATAACTGATTTTGTGGATTGATTGTGCTATAACGGGTCTGTGGACCAGGTTTGCCATGACAGGATTTTACCAAGTCAAAATTTTAACACCGATATCCTGAATGAATGTCTGAAAATGTTGTGTTTCTTCTTGCAGTTACTCATGCCACTGACAGCACAAATTCATGAAACAGTTTGACCGTTGATTCTGCTAGTCATTATAAAGTAATAAAGACTCGGGAATATAATTTTCATCCAACGTCAGCTGTTTTCAATTGTCTGTGATATGTATGTATAAGGTTTAATCAGCGTTAGGCTTGGCTTGTGTATGTGCTGTGTACGGAATATTTAGAGACAAATTCCTTGCACTGGTTTCGGCAGATGCTCAAAATATGAGGCTATTATCCGGTACACTTGCTGACAAGGATGCTAATTGACAATGTGATAATGATGTCATTTCATGGCACCGACAGCTGTAAGGCACTGTATTTTGTGATAAATTGTGCTCCGTTTGGTGAAATAATTTGAATGTAGGTTGCTTGAATTGTGTGTATGAAGTGTACATCTGATCTGTTGCTTGACTTCTATCTTAATTCTTCTACAGGTCCACTGGCAGTGGACCAGCGTTCATTTGGAAAGACAGCTGATAGTTGTGTATTTGATTATTTTGTGTGCATTTTCATTGCTGCTCTATTGGACAAATCATTTGTAATTATTGTCGCGTTTGTCTGTTACATAAAATAGAGATAAGAGACTATTTCAATTTCTATGAAATCTCTAACTGTTCGCTTTTTCTTTTTCATCAAACTGAATTGTTACGTGTATTGTATTTTGATTTTGTTGTTTCGTTATTGTGCACTCTCACCTAACCAGCAATGCTGTTCGTTTGTCATTTTTGTTTTAAGTGCTCATTGTTTGAGTGTTGCTAAACTAATCTCACAGCACCTCACTACATGTTTGTCTGCTTGTTGCTAGAATTAATTTATTTGTTAATTGGATTTCGTAATAAAATGTTCGTTATTCACAAGAAATGTGTTGTAAATTAAAAACGTATATTTGTCCATAAGAGAACTGTTTTCAAAGTACAGCTATACTGTATATGCAACCCAAGTTATAATACCTATGCTGACATTTGTAAAATTTAGTGAATCTGTAGAATTGTTATAGCAGTCCTGGTCATAATATATTATATTAACCTGGTACAGAGAAGGGATGTGTTACAAGAGGATTTTGGAGTCTATCAAAAGAAGAAAACTATTTGGAAAAGGAAATGATACAAGGCACAACAGATGGAAAAAGAAAAAAGGCAAACCCAGAACCAGATGGACTGATAACATCATGCAATGGACTGGAAAGACAATGGAAATGGCGATCCAAATGACAGAAAACAATGGAACAAGCTCATTCATGATGCAGTCTACCCTCGTAGCGAGGATGGCTCAAGACAAGACAGTATAACTTTGCACTCTAAAATCTTTAGACATGAAGTGCACATTTTACAATAATTCTACATCTACATTACAACATTATGCATGATTAAATGAAATTGCCATTTTGTTTCTATTACCACAACAGAACAAACTTCTAAAAACTATAAAATGGTACTTATTAATAAAAAATCAAATAAGTTTATTTCTCAACTTCCTGTTGAATACATGTACACGTCAAGAAAGGAAAAAAGCTTAACTAGACGAGTAAAAATTCAATTTAAATATTGTTGCTGTTTAGGTAGTACCTCACATGTGCAAAAAACAAAACTTCAGGTAATGAAAAAAGATAGTCTCAATAGGGTATCACATGTGAGGTACTGCAACCGCTTTAAAATATATATATGTTTGCTTTCAAATTTAATTAAGAACAAGTATTCGCATGGAAGTATTTGGCCATATATGCGTAGTGTCATGCAGTGGCGGCTCTAGGATTTGGCAAGTGGGGGGGCCGTTGGGGGGCAACTTCTAATCATGGGGGGCAACCATTTGTTGTTTAATGTATGTAGCATTAAGTATAGGGTCCCAACTGGGGGGGCCAGGCTCTGAATAGGGGCACGGGCCCCCTGGCCCCGGTGGAGCCGCCACTGGTGTCATGACATTTAAGAAAATGCAAAAAATATCTGAAAAATGGTCACATGTGAGTCCTAGCAGTGACGATATAAACTACGAATGTCCAACATTTGGACAGACTTTACAGAATAATGATACAAACTTAATATTATTATAAATGAAAATGAGCTACTGCCTACTGGTACTGATATTTTATTTAATAGTGTTAAAAATGCAAGTTGATTCAAAGACATAGTCTTTGGAGTTTTTCATCAAGTAAATTTTTCATCAAATACAATCAAGTAAACTAAAGGAAGTTAGCTAGCAAAATAATGCATGCCTTGTATTGCAATTTTATGCAATTCTGAACCCTTTCTTCGGACCCCATTACGACCATTTCATGGGCCCCAGTGGTCGGCGGACTACAATTTTAGACCCTCTGCATTCACGCATCGTATCATAATCATTGCACTAACTGTCACGCAGATTACAGTAATTTAGCCTACTGATCAGTGATCACTATTCACTTTATATCATGTTATTGTATGAGGCCATTGACAGCTATTAATAGAAGTCAATGTATGAGGCGGAGAGATTTTACTTCCTGACTTTCCATATCTATGGTGGCTGCATGTGCATAGTCTATGGTTGCTCCCAAGGAGGGAATGGCGACGATTTAGTTAAAACAATTCATCTTTTACTTCGAACTTTGACAGCTGTTGACTAATCTCTGCTTTTTGCAAGATGGGTAAGCGAATTAGTTGAAACTGTATTTTAGCGTTATTATTTCACTGTTTTCAGCGTTCTAAATTATTTCACTGTTTTCAGCATTCTAAATTATTTAAGTGATTTAAAAGGGAAGGGAGTTCCATTCCCATCAAAGCCTTATATCTCCCACTTTTGTTTCAAAAGAAGTTCGTGCAGCGTCCTCACGACAGAGATTGAGACAGTTTATGATGGTTTTTTCATTATTAATCTCAGCCTCTGGCTTTTCCTGATTCTGGGGCATATCTTGTGTCCAGCAGTACACCAGAAGAACAATCTGCCCCAAGGGAGGATGGCTTCTTGTAAAGAACGAGCCCTCCCGTACTCTTTCAAAAACAGCATGTTTGACTTGCCCGACGTTTACCATCTAATTCTTGTTAATACCATTGGCTGTGGACTGAAGACATGGCCGACCAGGGATAGAGCTAAGAGGATGGAGTAGCTCTGAAAGGTAAGATGGAGTGGCACCATAAAGAGAGAGTGCAACCGCTCTCAACACACGAAACTCAACTCGAGCAGGATAAGGCAACCAGTGTAGAACATACATCATATATTCACTAATGTGATCACGTCTTGTGACACCAGCAATCACCCTGGCTGCCGAACGAAGAACCATCTGGAGTTTATCAAGTCGCACCGATGGAAGATCAGCAAAAAGTGAACCACAGTAGTCAAGCCTTGAGCAAATAAATGCATGAATCAAAATAGAAGCAGATGGCATGTCTAGTGTACGTCGAATCACTCTAAGCTGGCGGAGATGATAGAAGCAACTGCGACAAAGTAGGTTAATATGATCCATAAAGGTTAACTCAGAGTCAAGAATTATACCAGGATCACGGACAGAAGAGGAGAAAGAGAGGTCAGGGAAGGCACGTACGCACATAATTTCGTCAATGACAACAATTGCCATTTGATTTGATCTCAGACAACGACTTAAACAATTTAGAACGTTTTACCAGAATTACATTTATGTTGCACTTTGATCGCTTCATAAGTTAATAGTTGGCCCAAGTTGATCATTTTATGGGGTTCAGAACATAATAATAATAATCATAATCACAGTAATGCACTTCTATAGCACCAGTTCTAAAACTCACAGGTTTCATTTGTGTGCCAAAATCAAGTTAAAGAACTTTTATAGCACAGTTATAATAATGCACTGGGCATTAAAGGTGAAATCATTGGTCAGAGTGATGCTGTCTACTGAGTGCACATTGTAAGTAGATAACTTGCTGATTTGACACCAGTGGCATCAGCAAGTTTTTGGAGGTGTCCATTCCAAATGCAGAAAAGTCTTACGAGCAAAGAAAGGTCAGCACCCGAGGTGAAGTAGACATATTGTGCCCTTAACTCCTGAAAAGGTGTGACGAGCAAAAAAATGGTCATCGGCAGTTTATTGAGCCATAAAAGTCATTTCTTTCAATTATTTTGCACCCCTGAAAATTTTTTGTGGATACCCAGGGCATCCCCAGGCTACCATTATGTGACTCCAATGTTTTACACTATTCTACAGGCATGATACTAAGTGATTGACAGATTTAGCACTGTTTGGATGAAATGCTGACCTGATGTGATCAAATTGACTTTAAATTTTCTAAATCTAAGATGGTGCACATGCATTTCCATATGAAAAGAAGCAGCTGATGATCCTTACCTGACCATTGGTAATGGTCTTCAAGATGGTGTAGCGTGGAATAGGGGGCACTTCAGTGTTTTCAGCTGAAAAAAGTCTTGATGTTCAGAAAATTGTCTTCATGTCAAGCTCTCAGCTTTCTCATATTACCTACCCCACCCCAAGCTACTCAACTGCTTTGCATGAATCCCACGAACGGTCACAGTCCGAATAGCGGGTCTGAGCCCCCCCCCATGAATACACCAATGTCTTCACATCATTGTAACCATATACATGTGTTCATGGTGTTGATTCATAACTTGTCCCATGTGTGAAACATTAGAAATAGAAAGCTTACAAGAGATTTAAGCATCCTGAAAGTTTTGTCAAATAGAGACTGAGAAGCAGGCAAGAACTTTTTCTTTTGGCTCAAATTTATAACAGAAGGATTGTTGAGTTTGCCTATCTTGCCATTTTGAATCATCCTGGTCATCCCATAGAGGTGAAGTTGGACTAACCCACACCTTATGAATGGGTCATTCTTGTTGAATTCACAAATATTAATTATTGAAAAATGGAATGCTGGCAAGATTTTACCAACACTTTCGGTCTGTCTGTCTGTCCGTCTATCTGCAATGAAAAACATTTTGATCATCATCTTGATCATGTTCTCTGTCCTGGATCAGAGCAGTAAAAATCCACTTCTTCTAGTGCTGATGATATGTTTGATATTTTTTGGCTCACTAATCGTAACACCTTGTAGTGACAGTTAACTGTCTGGTCTGCATTCTCGCGCATAGGTGTACAGTTATAATGATTGATAAGATTAGTATTTTCCTGACTACCAGGAAGTTCATTTGAATGATGAAGTTTGTGCATTGCATTCTGATTTGCAACTGTTATCTAAACTTGATAAGATGCTGCTTAATCCCTTAACTGGGGATCCCGGATATATCCGTCCATTTTACATTGAGTTACAGTTAAATACACGGCTAAGGGGTTAAGAATTAAGAATTTATGGAGCATCTAAAAAGTTAAGGCAGATGGAGTGGGGCAGTGACTTATTCACTGATTGCCAGAATTGAAGTGGGCCATTGATATACATATCATCATGATAATAATACTGTTACTGTCATGACAACTTATTTACAGCCATATTGTAGTTGACATATTGTAGTTGATCGCTAGTTAAAGCACTTGACAATTGAGTAAGATAGTGTTTTTATATATACATTTGTCTCTAGAGCCTTTGAGATGTGATGACGTAATATGACTTCCTTGTGTAATCCAAGGTTTAGTTCTAGTTGAAGTTGACTACTGTATACTGCTTCTAGAAAATTACCTTTGACCAGAGACTGCTACATTAACTGGCAAGTGTACTGGTAAGCCTTAAGGCACAGGAGGAGAGATGGGCATAATAAATTCATTCATTTGGGACTTGAGCAGTGAGCACTGCTTTTAATAGTCAGGTCAGGTCAGTCTTTTTGCTGTGTCCAGCCATTGGCTCCTGAAAGTTTGTTATTTCTCACAGAGTCTTCCTTCGTTGCCTGGCTGTTCTTCCTTCTAGCTTCACTCCTATTTGGTTTAGGTCTTTTCCTACTCAATCAGTTCATCTTGTTCTCTGTTGTCTTCATTTCCCTGTTGGTCTATAGTTATATTCTTAGTATGTGACAGGCCTTTTCAGTCTTTTCTTTCTTATGACTATGCTGATGGGTGGCATTAGTAATAGTACAAAGTACAAATAGTACAAAATAGTACAAAGGGACAATGTTGCTGAAAAGGTGTATCAGTTTGAAAGAATTATATACTTCTCTCAAATGCTTGTTAATCCATAAAAGGTAATAAAATGCTGTATGTTTGTTGGTTACACATACCAGCATGTGTAACCAATGCTAACTTGGCAAGAAAACTTCATTAATCATGTAATGGAAAAAGTTATTTGTTTAGGCAGGTAGTCTTTTTCGCTTGTATATGTATCATTATCGCTTTAGACTTTGCATTTCATGATTAACTGAATTATAGTTAGCCTGATATTGATTAAAAAAAGGAAACTCAACTAATGGTAATTATGGTAATTCAACTAATGATCTGAACAAATAAGGATGCTAAACCTTCAGTTCTCATGTGGACATTGAGTCTAGATATATATCTAAATGGTTTAAATTGTTTACAATTTTCACATAGTAAATTAGAATATATTATGCTTCAGGTGGTGACCACCTGTTGAATACCTGTCCATATCGACACATTGCATAAAATGTTAAGTTTATGACTAATGAGAAGCATCATGCAGTGCCATCTACTGATTAGAAAACTGAGGTTCGCAGATGTACAATACATTGTACATGTTAGGTAGGTGTATGCACCAAGAGTCAGAATATGAAAGTTAAGAGATAAGGCAGTAATTTGGTAATATACAGTAAAGGATGTGTGAAGCTACACTGTATCGGTATATAAGTCATCAATAGATATGGTAAGAATTGAAGAAATCAACCCGACTCACTAGCAAAAGCTGCAGAATAAGTCGGTAGAATTAAAACTGGGCCCAAATGTTCTGACGCAGCAGTTTTTAAAGCATTTTCCCCCTTGTCCTTTATTTTATCCCTGTTCAGACTCAGCAACCAATGCTAGTTCCTTATGCAGAGCTCTGACTTTATTTTTGACCATTCTTTATCTCTGACGTGCATGATAGCTCACACAAAGTTCCTTCAAGACACAAAACCGGAAAAGAGCTACACCCACTGCTCTTGCAGCCACCTAGCGATTCCAAGCACAAATAAGTAAGTACAAAATTGAGCAACAGATGAAATTAATACACACATTAATAAGTAAGTACTAAAAAGAATCAAAATCCGTTCCAAGAGAGGATCTCACAACACACTTTAGGATGATGACCATGCCTGTATTACCACAGCAATATCTATGATACATACCTGTTTGGCTGGCTTCAGTGTATTTCTTTCAATCCCCTTTGGAGCTTGGACTTGTACCATTTCTTGTTATACTTGTTTTCCTAGTATTTTTCCTGATGTCTCATTTAGTAAAGCATCCACTCTAACTTAGACAAACCATTGTCTCAACCCATGGTTGGATAAAGACAAGTTGTTCACTGATAATTGTCTATGAGGAAGGCAATGGGAAACAACCTCACTCATCTCATTCCCAGATGGCAAATGCCAGTTCGGCCTACCTGGTTTTTTCTGATGAAGTTGAAGTACCATCGATTGACACCTTTAGAATATTAGAAACGGCGATATGAAAGTAATAATTATTATTTTGCTCTACAACATCATCTTCATTACCAGAGCCATCATTGAGACATTGATATCAAAGGCTATAGAGGAGAAAACAAACTCGAACATAAGGAGTTCAAAGAAAAGTAAAAGAATGGAAACACAAAGGTAATGTTCAATTTTGAGAATGAGCTTTGGTTGGTTCAGATGGTAGTGAGCTGGACTGCTAGCCATGAGATCTTGGTTCAAGTCTCATGGTTCAAGTCTCACACATGAAATTCAGCTTGAATGATTTGTTGATTACATGAAGTACTTACTGAAAGGAAAGGCTGGCAACCGTGCCTATTCAACTAATGATCTGAACAAATAAGGATGCTAAACGTTCAGTTCTCGTGTGGACATTGAGTCTAGGAAATTACCTTTTTATGAACTAGAGAGTGAGGTAAAAGTGAAACATCCCTGAGGTGTAACTATTTAACTATTGCATTGTGTATTGAGTGACTGCACACAAAAGGACTGGTGAAAAGGGAGATTGTCTAACTCTAAGATATACTTGTTTGTCTGCCTATTCATAAGCACAAAAGCTGTTAAGGATAAGCTCATCCTAACAAGACAGTGAGGAGAGATAGATACTAGTGCTGTCAAATGATTAATTTTTTTCAATCACGATTAATTGTGCGATTAAAATAATTAATTGCATTTATTTGAACGTCATTCACAATCATAAGTACTTACAATGTATATGAACCCCCGTGCCAGCGTCTTTTAAAACAAACTGCCCTTTATCACATGTGCTGATTCCGGTAATGATGCCCAGAATTTCACAGTTTAATTATTTGAAGTCATTTGTGATTTTAGGAGAGGCAGTTGTTGAATTCCAGTACACCGCTCAAGAGGAAGATGAACTAACTTTAAAAGTTGGAGATGTTATCACGAATGTCACGAAGACATCCGAAGGATGGTGTGAGGGGACACTTAATGGTCGAAGGGGAATGTTTCCCGATAATTTTGTCAAAGTAATTTGCATTGTTGTTTCTACTTTTTTTAATTTTAACCTAGGTTTATATCTGAAGAGTATTTATGAAGCTCTTGAATTTATTTATTAGTTCAGAAATTTGAGAAGTTATGATTTTGTTATGCTTATCATGTGTCATTTCTGTGAAATTACATATACCATCATGATATACCGGTAAATAGTCATTAATTTGATATTATAAATTTTTTCTTTTGAATAAATTGTCTACTGCAGTACGTTTTGTAACTAGGTTTGACCCTCTTTAATATTGACTTATATGCATCTTCTCATCAGTGTAGTCTAGTGGTTTCCAAGCTTTTCAAGTAAAGTGCATTCATTATCTACTATTTTTGGTACGTGAAGAAGGAGATTGTCTCTGAATTGAAATTTACTTGTTTGCTTTGCTATTTAATGTAAATCTGAAACCTGTGCTTCTGTTCATTTAGATGCAAGAGCCGAAAAAAGAGGCGACTGTGCCGGCCAAGAGGCAGAATGCTGCAGCTGTTCAGGAAATCAGAACAAAGCTAAACAGTGTTATTTTGCCTGGAGGCATTCCTCCTCCATTCGGTTAGTTCACCACATCTTGTTATTCTCGTTTTACTTGAATATTTATTTGCCTGACTTACCATGCATTTTTATGTGAATTAGTCATTTTTTGATTTCAAGGTAGATGATTTTGATTGAAACAGAACTGTTATTAAATTAATATTTAGTGTAACATATTATTGTTCAGTCATGCTAGTGTTTAGTGTTCCAATCTTCTAATCTTTGCTTTAGTGTTTTGATCTAATTTTTAAGCTTTTAATTTCATGTGATTTGAGGCTTTTGCTGCATTTTTCCTCTATAAAGAAATTAAATTTGAATTTGACATTTAATTTAAAAAAAATTTCAGTTTATTGTTAGTTGATTGATTGAGTTCTGCTATTTTGCAGCAAAGAAGCCGGTGAAGCGAGCGAAAGTGACCTTTGCTTATGCTTCACAACAAGAAGACGAATTAACACTCGAAGTAGGAAACGTCGTTGAGGTCCTAAAACAGGTCAGTTTGTGAGCATAGTTTATTGATTTCTAGTACCGACATTTTTCCATAACTGATTGCACAAAATTGATTTCTATGATAAATGACAATGGTTTGCTGACCTCAGGTACTGCGTCTCTGCTTAGAAATATTTGTATTAGGAATGGCTCTAGGCCGTGCAAAATTTATCTCAGAGATGTTCTTATTAACCCGAGTGCAAATATTAATAGGCTCAATGATAGCATAAGCCAAAAAAATGAAAAACTTCTTCCATAATTCTTGTAGTTTTTGGGCTGCTGAATCCAAATATGCAATTGGATTTCTCCTACCATGTACAATTTTTCTACAATTCTATAATGCTTGTTAATCCATAAAACAATTCTATAATGCTTGTTAATACATAAAACAATTCTATGATGCTTGTTAATCCATAAAAGGTAATAAATTGCTGCATGTTTGTTGGTTGCACAATGATAAATAACTTGGCAAGAAAACTTCATTAATCATGTAATGAAAAAGTTATTTGTTTAGGCTGGTAGTCTTTTTTGCTTATATACGTATCATTATCGCTTTGGACTTTGCATTTCATGGTTACCCTACCTGAATTATAGTTAGCCTGATATTGATTAAACAAAGGAAGCTCCATCAGTTTGGACACAGATGCAGAATGAAAGAGGACGGAAAGATCAACGCTCTAATATTTGAAATAATGGAGGGTGCCAGTAAGAAAGGAAGACTACGCAATGAATGGTGTGATGATAATAAAGAACAAAAGTGTGGAAGTAGTTTACAGGATCTAAGTCACAGAGCAATGAACAAGAAAGAATGGCAGAAAACTGTTGAGGTGGCATTATACACCAACAGGTGATGAGCCCACGGATAATGATGATGATCATTGTCATAATCATGATGGATGATAGTGCAACATAATTAATTGTTTTATTTTAAGTTTAGTAACTTTTGATTGTTATTTTATTTGTCTAGGAAGATCCAGACTGGTGGGAAGGAAGTCTGAACGGAAAAGTTGGAATGTTTCCGTCGAATTTTGTAGAAATCATTGATGGTGACAAGCAAGGTTTGTATAACTTTGCAACCCCACCATACGCACATGTCAGGTCAGGTCTTCGTCCTCCGGCTGTGTCCTGCTACCGACTTCTCCGTGACATCTGTTCAAAGTTCTCTGCCCTTTGCTATTTCCTCCAAAGTCATTCGGTGTCTTCCGTCTGTTTTTCCGTTGAGATTCAGTCCTGCTATACTCGGATCCTCTTCCAATCTGTCCACCCATCGTCTTTGGTCTTCCCTAAGATCTTTTTCCTCCTCTGGTTTGTAGTCAAAAATTTGTTTTGACTTATTTCTTATTCGCACATGTAATAGGTTTGATTTATATAATCTGACACAATTCCTACAATAGTTGCACAACCTGTCCGTGCTCATGATCTGTGATAAGACTACTGTAACTGATTAAAGAATGATTAGAAAAGGTTTTAGCTGCATTCTCTTTGATCTTGTGCCAAATTTTCAACTTGTAAACTTTTAAGTGCTCTGCTGAGTTGACATTGAGTCACAAACCATGGATCAGCAGTTTATGAAAGTGCCAGATTAGGTGTTAGGTATGATTTGGACCTGTAAATTGTTGATTAATTTATTTGATCAGATATTTGAAGTTCGGGTACATTTTAAGTATGCAGCCCTATTAGAAAATTATGATGGTCTTTTTCTTAAAACTAGCACTGAACTATATTTTAGTCCATGCTATTCATCGATTAGTTTTTGAGAGGCTTTAGTGAATCAAAACGTCAATTTGAGTTATCAAGTCTTGTGTCTATTTTAGAATTTTAACTTGGGTTTGTCTGCAATTTGAATGTGTGATTTTATTGCATTTACTCTACAAAATGATGGTCAAACTTTCATGCAATTAAATTTTTCAGGGATGGACGAAGTTTCTGAGATAAGAGGTCGTAAAGTGGAGGGAGTGGGGTTCGGAAACATATTTGCTGGGGGCCAGATAGTACTGCGTTCAAAAGGAGAGAAAAAGGATACAACAGAGACTCCAAAAGATGTAAAACCACCGCAGGTGAACTAACTCTGCCCAAAATTCAAAGTATTTGTTAATCCACATTGCTAATCTTACTTACTTTAGTCAGTGGCATTTGTTTCATTTATTTTGCACAGCCAGCACAAATTTTGCGCCCGGGGCATCCGCCCCCCATGCCACGCCACTGCTGCCGCCACTCCCCATAACTGGCATCTTTAGCGCCCCTCATCATGAGCGCCGGGCGGCATTTGCTCCTCCACCCCACCCCACCGCCCCTTGCTACACCACTAACTTTAGTTCTATAATAGTGTTCTTTTCGATCTATGGTCATTCTGTTTCTCGAATTATGCTCAGTGAATTTTACGGTAAATGCACATTTTAAAAATACTAATAACGAAATATTGCTAAGTTTCTGACTTCTAATCTACAATGACTGAGCCCGTGCATGAGCAAATTCATGATGTTAGATTTAATTTCTAGGTTAAATTGAAACCTGTTGTTCCGAACCCAGGTGCTTTACCTGCTACTCAGCAAGCACAGAAGGGCACCACGAAGCCAGGTAACTCTTGCCATTATGTACTTTATAAAAATATGATCAGTTGTGTTCTAATGAAATGTACTGCCATGGAACAGGGTTACTCAAACTTTTTTGAAGCCGATCCACATTCCGTCTATCATCGTTCATGAGGGTCCATTAGTTACAACTTACAGCGTAAGTCCTATTAATTGTTCCTATGCCTATTACGGTGTAGTAGGTAACTGCGGGTAAATAAGGGCCTTCATAATAAACTGTTATAAGTGCACCAAGGCAATGGATACAAATGGGAAAATCGCAAAATGCAAATAATAAATTGTAGACTTATGACAGGGTAATGGCAATCCACCACCCTGGAAAATGTTTTCAGGTTCATTAGTTCTTGTAGCGGGGTCTGAGGTGGAGGCCCAGTCGCCTAAATTTTGAGCAATATTAGAAATAGGTGAGCTCTGGTGCATATTTTAAAGAGTTTAATCATGATTTATTCCTGACTGACCAAAGGCTGTAATAAAGCAGGAACGGTACCACGACGGAAATACATAAGACGCGTGTTCAAAGAGCTGCGGCGGTCCACAGGAACAAGCATCGCGGTCCGGGCTGTGGACCGCGGGCCACGGTTTGAGTACCCCTGCCACAGAATATAGCATATTAGAAATTCTTTGAATATGAGATACTAATTTGTGGATTTGATGCATTTGTTATTTTCTCATTTATTTTTGCGATATTTTCATTAATTACAAAAGTTTCTTTCTGAGGCACGTGAGAAGGGTTTAGTTGAGATAATGTACATGGTTTTTATGTACCCGGTACTAGTATACGCTTGCTTCTTTAGTGCTGCGTGCTCGAGTTGCATTTCCGTACACAGCTGCAAACGAGGATGAATTGGATCTTGCTGATGGCGATATAGTTACTATATTGGACCAGAATCTCGAAGATGATGGTTGGTGGAAGGGGGAACTAAACGGAAAAGTTGGTGTTTTTCCAGATAATTTTGTCATACTCTTGCCAGTTGAGTCCGAAGTAGGTATTCGGAAATATTTTTGGTCTTTTTTTGCTTAAATTGTTTTAGAGTTTGTGTGGATTGCTCACTTTACTAGCTGCTTTATAACACTGTTCATCTCTAATTTAATTGTTTAGCCAATATTAACCAATTGGACCTGTCCAAATAAAATGGAATACCGATACTAGAGATAACCATTGACTGTTAGTTGTCAGAGTGACTGTTGGTTGCATATTTTGCGCAGTTTTAATTACTGACTTCAGTTGATACATGATACACTTGCTGCATTGTGGGAAGCTGGGGAGCCACGTTATGGTAATTTTTACCTCAGGGGTGCAGATGTGACATGGTTAGTCATATCATGACTCGTGACTCTTGTTACTTTTTATAATTATTCAAGAAACCTCCAAAACCTGCCATGCCGCCTCCGCCCGCTGCAGCCAGTGTGGCAAAGACCGCTGGAAGTGCCTTGCCCATCGATACGCAGAAAACGAAGTTTGTCAGAAAGGATGAACCAAAAGGTACATCCTCTTCTTTGCAAGTTTAATTTAACAGAAAATAAAATTCTTTTAGAGTTTCAGATATCGAATTGTAATACCGGTACTGGTATTGAATTGGCTGTAAATTGGGTATTTTGAATGGAAATTTCGCTTATTGAACTATACGTAATGTTTGGAATCAGTTCAACGATGAGTTAATTTCGTTTGTCGTTTGTTAATTTGACCTCAGCGACGTCTCCGCCTGCTGTTAGATCAAATGTGGTTAAACCACCCGAAGTAAACGCAAGCCATGAAACAGATGACAGCAAAGCAAAGAAGAGTAAAGAGTTTGTTCAGACTGGTTAGTTTTTCTGAAGTTAATATACTAAGTAATGGAAAAATAATTAAGATGTTTGAAAGACCATTATTTTTGCTCTTCCTGTACAATACACATGTGCACAATGCATATACAATACACGTATGCATTTATCTGCTTGGTCTAATTCGAGTAAAACTGTTTATCTAGTGTTTTGTTACTTCCATATATTGAGTTTGTCTAATGCAGAAGTGAACAGAATGTATTTGAGACGTTGCTTGTTTTGGTATAGTACCGTTATTGCCAGGGTGCGATATGTGGCTTGGAGCAGTGGGGGGGATATTTCGAGCTTGGAGGATGTAGTTGTTGGGGAAGTGTAGCAGTGGGGGAGATGTAGTGGTGGGGGGATGCAGTTGGGCAGTGGGGGGAAATCCCCTTCCCCCCTACAAATCGCGCCCTGGTTATTGCCTGTGGTAAATCTGTCACTTCTCATATCTCTGAGTGTTAAGTCAGATTTTTAGTAGTTCCATTCAGTTTGGTATTCATTTTAGAGTGATCAGTGTTGACTTATTTAATCAAAATTCCACTGTGTCTTATTAAAGCTGGACATTCTGTCTGTAATTGAATGAATTTTGATTTATTTGGTGTCATTTTGCATTGCAGGATCTCTGGACAGCATCAAACCTAGTGACAATGCCTTGAGCCATCCAACTGCCTTTAGGGTCAAGCCACCGGCGCAAAGGCATCCTGCACCTGGCCCTACTCCGAGTCGAGAGGCTCCTACCCCAGTAATGCATGGATTTTGCTTGCTATGTATTGTCTGCATGTATTAATTTGGATGTCTTAATCATTGAAATATAATTTTTGCAACACATTGAAATGATTAGTAGCGGTTTGAAATTATTAAAATTAGCCATCGTTATTCAGAAGCCGGGTCCAGATTACACAGTTTTAACCCTTTCGCTTCGGCAATCGGCACAACCAGTATGTTATGAAGCCGGAATATCGGCCTTACGCAGCCAAAGGGTTAAAATTCTGAATATGATGGGTAGCATATTTACCGGTATTTATTTCACGATATAAATTGAACAGTTGTCAGTCTGTATCTTAATACAATTTAGCCACTGAATGAAAGCATTTTGTGCTTTCCCTTGTGGTTTAAATATTAAATTAAATTTTGTTTTTTTATTTTCAATTAATAAGGATGAAAGGTCGGCTTCTGTGGCGAAGGTCCAACCTCAGGTGCCTCAGAAAGATGACCATTTCGTGACTTCACAGAAGCTGCTTAGAGGTTAGTTTTGTGTCGGCTTCAGCTTTATGCACCAGAAAGTCTGAGCTGATGTTTTCTGGCATTTTACATATATCATCATCATCATGTTCTCTGTCCTGGGACAGGTTCAGGACTCCATTGTTTCCGTTCCTCTCTGCGTCTTGCTTCTTCTTTGATTTCTGCGTAGGTCTTGTGACGCTGTGCATCTGTTTTCGTCATCCAGTCCAATAGCATCCTCCTTTACATATATAAGACTCCTGTGTTTTTTTGTTTTCTTGGAAAGCTTTTGGGTTTGTTAAGGGTTGGAAGACTTGGCTTGGCTCGATGACACATAAGTAATGGTAGGTGTAGGTGTCAGTGAAGTACTTAAGATTTCATTGAAGAGTACTTGAAATTGCTGTCTCTCGAAGAGCATCCATCTGTGCTGTAAAATTCTGCTGTAATGAGTTTTGGATACAAGTACAGAGTTTGCACTTCCCAGTTATGTATTTTATTATAGAAATTAATTATATCAGACTTTTCTTTAGGTTTATGAGACTGTTAATGGGCACTTCTGCACTTTGTCCTAAAGGAAAACTTGAAGCATTTGTAGCACATTTGCACTGATTAGGTGGACTGAAAGGCAGGTGACCATGCTGGTTCATGAGTCTTGTGTATATTATGAAAGATTCTCGTGCCCTAACCCAGCCCCACTCCAAAAAGTTTAATGTAAATAAGTACTGTAAGTTTCATCAGACAATCTTTCACTACATTACCTCATGTTAGTAGCTGTTTTGTTGTGCAGTACTGAAGGTATTGATCAGGGCTGTTGCATTTTATGTGAAAGGTTTACATTTTTTGATTGGGTGTTTGATCATTTTGTATACTTTGTATGATTTTTTCTGCCAAAATTTTAGCCTAATTTTCATTTAAGCTGAGCTTGAGTTCTTCCGCTGAGTTAATATGAAATCCTCACTTTGATTTCATGGACATGTACATCTCTGCTTGACAAAGGCTACAAAGTATCTGAAGAGAATATAATCCAGAGATTCTGCAAATCATTTTCATAGAGTAATTTGTTTGGAATTCTACTGTTTTCTTTTGCAGACATGAGTGACATCTAACTTTAAGCTGTGTTTGAATAATTCTTATGCTGTGTTGATAGGGTTAGATTTGATTTGATGGGCATGGACATCTCTGCATTACAAATTTATCAAGTATTTATCAAGCATCTGAATAGAATATAGTCCAGGGAATTTGCATGTCATGTTCATAGATTAATTGGTTCAAAATCCATTCATCTTCTTTTGCAGACATGTCTGAGTATTCACCGATGGTCTACGCAACGCACGAGCAGTACATAGAACTTCAGCGCGAAGTCGTGCAGCTGAAAGAGGCACTAGAACAAACCAGGAAGTCTCACGACAAACGAATCAACGACCTGCTGACAGAAATTGATGACGAAAAGAAGGTCCGTCTGAATTTACAAGTAGAATTGGAAAGACTGAAGAAAATGATTGCAGGTTAAAAGATTAAAATACCGTACATAGTTTGGCTTTCACTAGCTGCTGCTATAGCTCAACTCATGCTGTCCATTTTTTGCACGATGGATTTATTATTGTTAGACCTAAATTTAATTGGAAGTTTGTGATGTTAACGTACCTGGGGTCTTTGGGCATCTAATTCCGCTACAGCATTCCTCTGTTGAATTATTTCTTAACAATGACTTGTCAAATTGCTCTGATGTAAGTTTTGTTGTTGTTTTTTTTTAATAATGTATATTTTGTTCAGGACTTGAAAATTTGTATACAGAAAGTTTTTGGCGATTTCAGATTCAAAGTTTTGTTTCGTCTTTTAATTTAATTTGTGTGATTTATGATGAATCTGTGTTGAGAGCTTGATTTGGAATCTAGCACATTTATATTCTTGGAATTGTTTCCAGACAATATAATTGCTTTTCTGGTACCTTGCTATGATTATTTAGTGTTTAATTTAAGGACAGACTAGCTGGTGTTTTCACCCAAAACCAGAATTAGTGGTTGATTTAGAAGCAGATTTGTGCTCGTTATCATTTCAATTGACATATTGCAGATTTTAGAAAATGCATTGACCTTTTTTCTAACAAAGGGTCTGTGGGAAACCTGGGCATTGCACAGATGTGAAACTTTATATGCAGGGGTATTGTTTGGAGCAGGAACCAACCTGCAGTTCAGCGCAAAGTGTAAAGTAAAACAGAGTGTTGAAATGAAGAGCGCATTAGATCATACATTTTCCAAATGCTCTCTGTAATGATGTCATTAGACCTGTGATGTGCCTGTTCATGTACAGTAAAACCCCGGTTTTAAAGAATTGTACGAAACCTACTACTGAGTCCAATGAAGTGATGATCTTCATTTTTACTGAGGGTGCATGTTATGCGAGATGGTGTTTATTATTGTAGTGTGTAGTCTAGTTTCATGTGAATTTTATTGACTTGGTTTGTTTAGTGTTGATTCTGGCTGGTTGATTAAAAACATATCACTCCTTTTGCTTAGCTTATCGGCCACACAGAAGTTTCCATAAGTCCATCCTGCTTTTTGCCATCACTGTCACAACTGTGTTAGATGTGCTGTGCTGTACAAGGACTTGTTTGGCCATACCACTGTGTGTTATGCAGTGGGAATGGGAAAGTGGTCGTCTTTCGTGGTCTTTTTTCGTTCTGGGCCAAATTGATGGGTGGACGCACTGATAGAATATCACAGTCGATCTAGTTAAGAATAAAATCGAGTTTTTCATAAATATTTAGAAAATACATACAAAATTTCAGGCGTTCTCAAGAGTGTGTATTTTTTGTGATTGTTTCTTTACCAATCATGGAGTGTATTTGAAAATTGTTGCAATTAAATATTGACATTTATTTTATTTCCTGAAAAACTTACTTGATCCAAAATCTTCACTCTTAGTATCTGAGAATGTTATCTCCGAATCACCCGTTGACACCCATTTTGGTTTTAAATGATCGACTTTCGTAATATATTACTAAAAGAGAAAGAAATTTTGTTCTTGTATCTCGACAGAGAGCTTATTATGTCATATCATTGCTGTAATTACTTGAGGGCATGTAGAATAATTTAGTTTGTCAAATGTTTGAATTTTGAAGATGCACCTAATATTGTATAATTTCAGTTGTTGTACGTAGGAGTCTGTTCCTAACCCAGACCGGCGCATAAACTTTGTGCATGTTTGCTGGTCATAATTGCGGCTTTGATGCGCTTTTGAGTGTATTGTGAACATTGCATTCCATTCAGTGTGTAGTTTTATTTCTAAAAGGATCATAATGGTTTCTGGTATCAACGAATGAATCAATGACTAGATGAATGTGATGGTGTTGTCTTTCATTATAGTGGCGGTTATCTTTCCAATGGCCAGTTGAGTTAAATTGATTATTTTTCCTCATAGACTATAGATTGATTGTGACTAAGATTTTGTAAATTTTTTAGAGCAATATCTTGTGTTTGCCGCTATGGTGCATTTAAACTAAATCCTAATTCACCCGGAATAAATCTAATGTGCTTCGTCATTTTGAAATACATTGATTTATATGTAGCTGGCTAACTATATTCAAGATCTTATCTGGTGCTTGCAGCATTTTTGCTAGTAATTCTTGCAACGCTATTTTCAGTGTTTTTCTAAACACACGCTTTGTTCCTGTTTTTACTAAGCAAGTTTTATCACAATGCATTGGTCATTATATTTGTCGATTTGTGTTTCACATCGCATGTGCCTCGGAAATTTTCTAAAATATATTTGCGACGAATCAGGAATTGTAGTTCTTGTAGTATGTAGTGGTGACTTATGAGTTTTGATTGATGCATTATCGTTGGATTTCTAAACCATGTGGTCAGTCATCTGACAAATCTATTGGTGACGTTGTTTATTAATAAAACTAGAATTACTCAACCAATATTAATAAAGTAGTCGATGTCCTTGTCTTGCCATAGACATACTGTGTTCTATGAGCTTTGTATTCTGTATTCAGTTTCTATTTTCTATTAAAATTTTCTTAGAATCATTTGATGTATTTCTGAATACTGAAATTTTTGGTCTCGTTTGATCTTTGGTTGACAATTTTTGTGATATTTGTTTCAGCTGTTGTTACAGTTTGGTCCACAAATTTTTCAAAATATTAATTGATTAATAACTTAAACTTAGCATGATTGAATGTGGCCTAGGAGCCTTTACTGCCTGTGTGAAAGCCACTGGGATGCTAGTAAACAGGGCTTGACCCCACTTTGGTGTGTAACCCACTTTGCCATCTTCCGTCCAAATAATTACCTGCTTGTTCTATTTTGTCAATGTAATGTAATGTTGATGTCATTTGTAGTCTTTAGGAAAGATTATTTTACTTCCATATCAATTATGATCTATGCAATATACAGTTGATTCTGTTTTGATGATGAACAGATTTTGCAGGTTTTGAGTAATTTTATTTTATTATTTGCTACGAAAGGTTTTGAAATCTTAAGACATTTCACATATTTGCCAAATACTGTGTCATTGATTATGTGCAAGCAGTGGCGTAGCCAGGATTTCCGGATGGGGGGGGTTTGGTTTTCACCGTGACCAATTTTGCAAAAAAATGTTATCATCTCTTTTTTATGTGACAAGCAAAAAAGGACCTTGCCTCTTACTTAAACCTTTACAGTCTTTAGACAGTCTATAGCCAAGGGGTTTTTGACTCCCAAAGTCTTGTCAGAAAATTAAAAATGCACGGAAACTCATTAAAAATATTTTTTTTTGCGACCAAGGGGGGTTTTAACCCCCAAAATCCTCCTTGGCTACACCACTGTGTGCAAGACAAATTGTAACTATCGTTTGGCTCCATGCTGTAACCTCAGCTGATTTTCTGTCTGCTAATGTTGCTGATTTGGATATGTCTTGAAATTAAGCAGATGTACAGTACTTGTGACAGGAGATAGCTAACTGCACTTTGTCTCTTATTATATGAAAGTAGGGGTTTTAATTGTTATACCGTTGGACAGTGGCGGCTCCACAGGGGCCGTGGCCCCCTATTTAGTGCTTGGCCCCCTGTTGGGACCCTATACTTAATGCTACACACATAACAAATGGTTGGCCCCATGATTAGAAATTGCCACCCCAACGGCCCCCCACTTGCCAAATCCTGGAGTCGCCACTGAAGTACTCCATATGTTGGTGTGAAGTGAATAATTTTTTATATGAAGATTAAAGTGCATAAGTCAAATAAGTACATATATGTTAAATGATTTCAACCTTCTCTACTTATATCTTTCATAATCAAACATGAAATCATACATTAGCCACAATAGATGTACAAGATGTTACTGAAAAATCAATGGCATTTCCAAGACAGCCACTAAACTAGTGCTAGTGAAAGCTGTAATAGTCACACCTTAGCCAGACTATCTATCTGTCTGTCAGTGAATCTTAAATATTATAGCCTTCGTGGCTCACTCGTATGGTCTGCTCTAAGCCGAAATTATATACAGTATCAGCCATGGTTCCATACCTGGGTTGGAGTTCTTATTTATTGATCACTCACATAGTGGAAGTTAAAAAGGTCCATGTAATGAATCAAGTCTCACCAAACTTTGATATACATGTATTAGCAATACAAATAATGAAGCCGATATGCAACTACCTACTACGAAGGGTCACTATAACAAATACCTGACCAATCAGCAAAACATGTGCCACAACACATTGGTTGTAGGCACACAGAATGGGCTAGAGTATTATGGGAAAAACACTAGAGATAAAGCTAATTTGTATACATACAGCATAATTTTTACAACAATTAAGGTACACTGAATCGAATAAACTAACGAGTTCGTGACATCTTACGATTGACAAGATGCATAAATTCACAAGTTAGATTTTCAGTTATAGAAGAGAAGCTTTGTTATGAGTCTACAAGGCAGATAAATTAGCGGCAAGCCCAGCAAGTTCCGATCTGATGTCCATTTCACGTGTCTTGGCATCTTCTGGTATTGAAATGTCAACAGCTTTTGGCTTTTTGTAACTTCCCAATCCAGCAGCGCGTCGTCTTCATCTTGGGTATAAGGTTCAACAGTCAGTGCTTTCATTCTGGAATAAATAAATATATATATATATATATATATATATATATATATATATATAAATTTACTACAGTGCATGATAGTCAGGTAATATGTTATATCTTAATACGAATATACCAAGTCAACAATCATTATGGTATTCATCTGTAAACAACTGTTAATTGCCAGAAAAATTGTTGCCTTAAAAGCCAAAAGATAGATAAAGTAACTTTGCAATATTAATTAGAATACACAGGAACACACACACACACATTTATATTGTAGACCCAAATATTTCATCATAATTCATGGCAACAAGTTCATTAACCCAGTTAACTATAATCTTTATAAATAACATTTATAAAATTCTCTTATCGCATTTGCATTCACTAAAAAATTTGATAGATTAAGTCAATTGTTATGTCAAATTATAACCCAATTCTTATTGGATGATCAATGCTTAGATAGCTTATACCTCTGCTTATGTGGCTTTGTTGAACAATGTGACTTCAGGGCTTCGTTCGAGATGAAGTAACGCCTGAAATATTACACTGGCAAGTTAAAAAATCGAGTCACAAAGCTTATCACAGAAAAAGTTGTTTAATTTGCTGTCGTATTTCTGCCAGTGGAAAACTCATGCTTCCATTGCTGGACACCAGTGCTAAACAGTGGATGCTATGGATGTCACCACATGCCATACAGCCACCATCACACATAGCACATTTTATGTACAATGCATTTCTTAGATTTGCAACTAGTGCCACCTGATTTCAAAGAATGCTCAAACTAACATCAAGTGCTTAAGTCCATCCAAATACATGAATGTTTTCAATGTTCCTTAATATTAATAAAAAAAATGCCATAAAACTGGATATATGATTGGCTCGTCATCCATAAGGGATTTTGACATATTTCCCAATTTGTTGCAATTGATCTTAATCCCAGCTTAGTTTGGTGCATGGGTGGCCAACCCGCGGCCCGAATGCAGCCCGCCGGCTGCTAATTGGCGGCCTATGGGGCATCTTCTGACATAAATTTTGTTGCCTCTATGATGCAATCTATGCATCTAATACTTAGTCTTGAGTAAGATTTTTAGATTCTGCGATTAATTTAGTAAAATAGTAAGTTACTCTAAACTGCTGCTTAATTGTAACTCTAACCAGTTGCCATCGTTATGCTACTGCAAGCATTGTCACTACTCTTGAAAACAATGTGCAAAAGGCAACAACATCATGCGGCCATGCGCATCTTTATCAAAATTTATTGGCTACACCTGGTTTAGTGTATGAAGGTATTTTCTTACACCATTCTCTTATGTCATCCAACCATCTTCAACATAGTCTACCTTTCTTCTGGTCCTTTAAATGATGTCAAATACTGCATAAGTGCTTTATCAGTTGGTTGATCTACCTGCATCTTGAAAACATTTCTAAAACTAAATTCAATTTTTCTCCATGCACATTACAATTTTTTTTCTCTCCATGCACGATACATTTTCATTTGGAATTGTCCACGGTAGAAAACAAAGCTCCATTAATTACACACAATACTAACAACAACATTGTAAGGTCCAATGTAGCTGTGCAAGTTGAGGATTTCCTCTTCTGATGCTACTGCCAGAAAAAGGCAGGTAAGACCATAAAACAGATGATAAGTAAGTCACAACTAAATAGTGGCATTGTTTACATTGTGGGCGCCTGTCTCAGAGTCTACCCTTTCAACTTTCATGTAAACACTGCAGCTGCAAAAAAGAAGTGATGTGAAACTTTTGATAGTTGTGCACTGTATTTCTCATTTAAATTTGGCATAACAAGTCTTCAATGATGGAATGAACAAATGTGCTGAGACTAAAGTCAGAAATGTGGGTTTGAATTATTGCCTCTCGTTAGTGACTATATGACACTGGTATCCTAAATTATGAAACTGACTGTTCTACAGAATACGTTTCACTTTAGGAATTGTTATTTGTTTTCTATGGTCCTATGTATATTTATATAAATGATTAACACACAAGAACGGACACATGCAGCACCAACATTGGACAGCCAGACTAGGAACTTACGCGCAGTATATGCAGTAGAACTGAGCGTTGCCTGTCTGGTCGTAGTCAACTGGTTGGTTCAGTAGTCGTTTTGCCTGCTCTGGTTTTAAATCGAAGTGGATTTGGTCGTGGTCCTTGGTACGACGCTTCGTCTTGTACTTCGCCGTCAACTGTTTGTCGCCCTTGTGCTGTTTTTTTCTGGCGTATCGACCCATCACAACTTAAACTAACAGAAAAAATTATTATTTATTATTAATTATAAATGAACGACTGAAATAAGTACGCAGACGTGACACGTGTTCTAAAATGAACTTGACAAGTTGACATCCATCGGCGGAAATCAAACTGTAAAGAAAATATATAGCGCTAAATTTCATCATCGCTGTTACTTTAAAATATTATTAAGATTAAACCAGGGCTGGAAAAAACTAGAATTTTCTCTGAATAAAATTCAGGGTTTTGGATTTTTTAGGGTTTTAAATTTTTAATTGTTTTCAAGTGTTATATTCTTGCCACATGTCAATCAATCAATCAATCAATCAAGTTTATTTTTTCTCAACATACTGATGAGTACAAATCAAGAAAAAAAGACAAGCTTAAGTTAATTAAACTATTAAAATGTAATATATGAATGTCCATTTGCTTGTACATACTTTAAAGAATAATGTTTCAAACTCATAGTACAGAAATCAGTTGCGAGAAAAAAAAGGATTGGCCTAAGGGATTTGTGTCCCGTACAATTGGCCAACCTCAAAGTTTGTTATAATATGACATATAAAAGTCTTTAAATGATGGAAATTAGGAATTATTTAGGGATCAAGTAGGAAGTGATTTAGTTTATTGGATGAAAGTAACCACAGATAGTACATATAGTCATATTGATTGTATAAAATGTAGTTAGTACATATAATGTATAATAAAGGTATTTAGTGATCATAATTGAGAATTTGAGTCAATATTAAATAATTTTAGCCAAGAGAAAATTAGGTTTGCCATTTTAAAAGAAATATTTTTAAGTTAGTTTTAAATGAGGTTAATTGGTTTAGATTTTTAGATCAGGAGGGAGGCTATTCCAAATTCTAGGTCCAGAAAATTTGTTAGTAAATAATCTGGCATTAGTAGATGCATATTGAAGATAGATATTATTACTATTTCTGAGATTGGGTTTACATTTAATGTTTAGAGTATCAAAGAATTTGTTTACATAGAAAATATTGGGTAAAAGGTTATGTAGATATTGAAATACAAATAAGGCAGTTTGCTGTTTATATATATTTTCAATTTTTAAAATATTATATTTATTAAATAGATTGGTTGTATTAGTATAATTCTTTTCTTTAAATATTAGTCTTATTGCTTTATTCTGCAGAATTTGGATTTTGCTAATAGTTGATTTATAAGTATTTGCCCAAATTATATTGCAATAGGTTAGATATGAATGAATAAGAGTAAAATAGAGTTGCCTAAGAGCAGAGAAGTCAATCATATCTTTAATGTGTCTAATTATATTGAGATTTTTGCTATTTTATTTGAAAGTTCATTTGACTGTTCTTTCCAGTTTAGGTGCTGATCGACTATTACTCCTAGGAATTTTACAGAAGATTTTTGGTTAAGGTAGTGCCATCTATCTTTATTGGATCAAGATTGTAATGAATGAGATTTTAGATGGAAATGTATGAAATTAGTTTTTCAAGATTAAGAGCTAGTTTGTTTATTTTAAACCAATTTGATATTTTTAATAATTCAGAATTGACAAGGGCAATCAAATCTTTCAAGTTTTTATGACTAGCAAATAAGTTAGTGTCATCAGCAAACAATAAAAATTTAAATAGCGTTGATGTATTAGGTAAATCATTAATAAAAATTAAGAAGAGAAGAGGTCCTAATATAGATCCTTGGGGTACTCCATATTTGATGTCTTTGATGTCAGAATTTTGGGAGTTTACCCTAGTAAATTGTTTACGGTTAGTTAGGTAGTTAGAAAACCAAGTTAGAGATAGACCTTTAATTCCATAGTATTCAAGTTTTATTAGTAATATTTTATGATCTATTACATCAAATGCTTTTTTTAAGTCTAGAAAAATACCTATTGAGTGGTTGTGAGATTCAAAGTTTGATGTTACACCATCTATTAAGTCTAAAATGGGCATATATGTAGAGTTATTTGGTCTAAAACCAAATTGGAAGCCAGATAACATATTATATTTATTCAAATATTTGATTAATCTGATAAACATAGCCTTTTCAAAGATTTTTGAGAAAATAGGTAAGTTGGAGATTGGCCTATAATTAGATTCACTAGACTTTGTACCTGATTTATATATTGGAGTGATTTTCATTATTTTAATTTCATCAGGGATAATACCTGTTAGGAAAAGAAGAATTTACGATATCAGAAAGAATTTCAGCTATGAATTCTGCACATTCAATTACAACATTTTGGTTAATGTTATCATATCCTGAAGAGTTTTTATGTTTAAGATTTTTAATGATATCTTTAATTTCATGTGGAGTAGTAGGAAAAATTTGAAAAGTATAATTTTTAGGATTATTTGTAAGATATTCATTAGGTGATTTCATTTCCAGAGTTGGTTGAATTTTTGATGCAATGTCTGATCCAACATTTACAAAGTAATCATTAAATCTATTAGGTATATATGTACTGGGACTTGTATTAGTATCACAATTCTCCAGTGGTTTAAGTAAAATTTCACTTTTTACACTATTTTTATTATTTAAAATATTGTTTATGGATTTCCAAATATTGGAGTTTGTATTCTTAGAGTTTAAGAGTTTATTGGAGTAATAACTTTTTTTAGCTTTATTCATTATTGTTTTAAATTTGTTATTGAATTTATTAAAAGCATTCTTATTCTCACAAGTTGGATTTTTTAAATAATGTTTATACAAACTAGTTTTAGTTTTTACTGACTTAAGTAAAGCTGAGGTCATCCAGGGCTTTTTAAATTTGTTAGCAGATGAACTATGAACCTGTCTCTATAATCTTGACACGTGTGTTTCTCTGTCTGTTCAAGTCTTAGAAAAGCAGGGAATGGGAATGTCAGAAGTCCCAGTTTTTCCAAACATTGGACAGTGTTGGATCTAATCCTTCCCAATTACTGTTTTCAAGTTAATGATTTTTAAAAAAATAGCGCTATATAAATATGAAGTGCTTCATTTTGTTCAAAATTTTGTTGAAATTGCGAAAAATAATGGAGTAGATTTTACTGGAAAATTAAGTTAATTCCAAATCCGTAAGTAAAATCTCTTGGATCTATATAGCGCTTTCTAGTATATTACCGTAGCAGATGCTAATTCTTAGCCGCTTAGTCTATCTTGATATAGCAAAAGGCAAGATGCTGTGAGTGGTTATCCAGGGAATGGTCAGTAGGCCTACATCCAGAGATACATCATGCTTTGATTTTTTTCTTATTTGATTGTATATTTAGGCGTCGAAAATTGCTTTTAAGTGAAAACAGATGACGAAACGCACTTTTCAGTGCAAGAGTGGTGGACAGATGGAATGAACTGGACGAGGAGATTGTAAGGGCTACGGGTGTGAATGATTTCAAAATAAACCTCAGTACTAGAGGATACTAGATTTGGATGAGTGCAACAGTGGTTCTCACTCAGGACAGACCCTACTGAACCACTCTAAACCTTGTTGTTGTTGTTATTACAATAGCAAAATTTTAGTTCAAGAGTTGTGGGCAAATGGAACAGTTTGGACGAGGTGGGAGTGACAATTAAAACAGTAGACGGATTCAAAGGCTGCCTCAGAAAACTAGGTTATTGAGTGCTGAGAGTTACTACAGTGGTTTTCACGCAGGCTTAATTAGCCTCCTAAACCACTTTAAATCACATTATTATTAGAAGACTACCTGGAGCACTTTGCAATAGACTTGTTACACATAGCAGCTGAATAAATATAACAAAATGGTTGTTTTGAGTCACTGGTTATGTTTGTGCATAGATTTTTCTGTGGCTTTAGATTTGGAACTGTTTGACTAGCGTGTTAGTATCAGCCATGGAAACCCAGTCAGTTCGTTCAGGACAGAGTGATCGATCCAGTCACTTGCAGATGGCTCAATGGCAGCATCGAGTCCACGGAAGCCGAAGGGCTGCACAAAGATCACGTCGAGGCAGCGATGCTGAAAGCGAACGCCTTTACCGAATTACCGATCGGGTCAGCGATTCTGACACTAACCGAGATGACCGTTCTGCATCGACCAGGGCATCACGACATATGCGCCATAGTCTGGTTTCAGAGTTTATACCAGAAGATGGTGTGGCCGCCATTGATTACAGTAGAAGAAGTAGACCGATAGTCTATGATGATGACGATTGGGGTGAAAACACCACCGTGATAACTGGCGTAACTAGCGATGTTGGATTTTCTCTGGAGGATATTCGATTTGGAAAAGATGTGGATGAGGGCAGTAGCTTTCGATGTGCACGCTACATGGGATTTGCACTTGCTGCTATAATTAGTTTTCTGGCTTTTATTTCTCCGGTTGCAATGATTGTCCTGCCAAAGATCAATGTCCTTGACTGGCCAATGGATTCCAGTAAGCCTGATTGTGAAGGGCTTCTATTGAGCCTTGGATTTAAGCTACTAATATTACTGCTTGGGTCCTGGGCTCTGTTTATTCGAAGGCCAAAGGCAACGCAGCCTAGAATTGACACTCTTAGAGCCGTTGTCTTGTTTTTAGTATTTATAGTCGCGTTTGTTTTTTGGCTGTTCTATGGAGTACGTATCTACCTGAATGATAAAGTGCATTACGTCGATATTGTTGCATTTTCCGGGTCGTTAGTTAATGTTTTACTATTTATCAATTATCTATCTGTTGTTCTTCTGGAGTTGAGGCAGTTGCAGCCTCGGTACATTGTCAAAGTCACTCGATCCCCAGATGGTGCATCATTGTCGTACACGGTTGGTCAGTTGACCATTCAGAACCTGGCTGTTTGGTGTCTTGAGCAGTACTATAAAGATTTCCAGGTGTACAATCCATACCTGGAACGTCTGTCGTGTAAGTCCCACAGAGCAACTGGATTCAAAATTTATGAGGTAGACGGAGTTTCTGGAAACACGCCTGTGTCTTTGTCGCATGGAATGCTATCCACCCTTGGCAGTGGTCGGCACGATGTTGGTCACAACGGCCGATTCTTTGAAGAACAGGAGTACGAACGAAGAGTAATGCGACGTAGAGCGAGACTTGTCGTTGCTGCTGAAGAAGCTTTCAGCCACGTCAGACGCTTTGACAGAGAGCCAGGTTTAGTGTAACATCATCATTGTCATCATCATCATCATCATCATCATCATCATCATCATCATCATCATCATCATCATCATCATTTCCTCTTTCCTTCAATAGTTGAAGATAAGGTGATATCATTAATCAAGCATTTCCATGCAGTTCTTTCTTTTGATGCTTTTGCTGCTGCTGTTGTATTCATTCCAGTCCATTCTTCTATATCATCCACCCATCGTCTGTTTAGTGTATCATTTCATTCATTTAATGATTTCTCTTTAGTTATCCATGCTTTAATTTTCCATGTGACATGATTACTGTTTGAGTTGTATTTTCAGCTCAATGTTAACTATCTCAAAATTGTCTCTGTTACATTTGACATGTGATAAGATTTAGCCTAGACCTTGGTGATCATGTTAATTTATCAAAGCTGGCATGTCAGTCTTTTGCTTTTAGTGTAATTTGTATTCTAGGGGCAGATTTCGCTGTTTGGAATTTTTGACATTTGCCAGTTTTAATTATTAAATCAGATAGATTTCAGCTTCAGCTAAATTCAGAGATATGATGGCCAGCAGTAGCAGAAACAGATACATCAGCAGTCAAGTTACTTGAATTTCGCATCCGTGTTTTTAAAATATCATTTTCCACCACAAATTTCGTTTGTGAGCATTTCAGTATATGATGAAGTTACGAAGATATCAGAAATAATGTTTTGCAGTTTGATTTGCTGTTGCTTTTCAGGTGTGGTGGGAGGAATGAGTCCAGGTGAGGCTGCCCAAGCTATTTTTCCTGCGCTTGTTCGACCCTTGCAGAAATATTTACGCATAACAAGGCAGCAACCGAAATATACAGTGGAAAATATATTGACACACCTTACACTTTGTATTAGCCATGAACTCTCATCAAAAGCATTTCTTGAAAGATACCTGACTCAGGTATGCTGTCTATTGCAAATTGTAGGAACTTTTATTTCTATTGACACTAAAGTTAGTTGATACCATATTGTCAAGTACAAGACTTGGGATTCTTTCATTGGAAATTTTTGGCATGAGTAGAAAGTATAATCCAATAGAATCCCATAGTCTCAACTTAGATACTTACCGGTTATATGGATCCTATGTGGAAGAGACCATTCTATTTGAACAAGCCAAAACTCATAAGTTTAGTTGGACTCCATTATACAGACTTCCAAAATGCTTGGCAGATTTGATGTCAAGCACTGTTATCATATTGCCATACTTCTCATGATTTATCTCTATATTTTAGTAAGTAAGGGCTTTATAAGCAACATGACAATTGAATTTTCATAGGCCTATATATTGTTAATTTGTCAACTGCATTATGAGTTATTAGCAGACACAATTTACATGTTGTGCACAATTCCTCGATGGGCCACTCAAAAGCCTCTCGATGTGGCCCGCGGGCCTTATGTTGCCTGTCTCTGTACTAGGTTTTGGGCACTATTAGGTAGCATATTAAAACTTAGAAGGTGTCACGGTAATGTGATTGCAGGGAGCTGTTATCTGGAATGACAGGGCAGTGACCGATACTCAGACATGGGTTTTGATGTCAGATAAACTCCTCAGCCGCTCTATTGGCAATGGTACAACAATGCAGTTGAGACAAGGAAGTGATGTCAAACTTTTTATAGTTGTTCGCAGTATTCCTCATTTAAATTTGGTGGAACAAGTCTTCAATGATGGAATGAACAAATTTGTGCTGAGACTAAACTCCGAAATGGCGGTCTGAATTGTTGCTTTTTGTAAGCGACTACATGAGAGTGGTATGATGGTATCCAAAATTGTGTGTTCATAGCCTGTTTTTCCCATTTTAGCATCGAGTTGTTATGAGTTTTAAACCCATTGATTTCTGTTTGTAATGAAATTTTTTATTGATATAGCAGTGGCGGCTCTAGGATTTGGCAAGTGGGGGGGCCGTTGGGGTGGCAACTTCTAATCATGGGGGGCCAACCAATTGTTGTTTAATGTATGTAGCATTGAGTATAGGGTCCCAACTGGGGGGGGGCACTGGGGGGGCAGACACTCAATAGGGGGCACGGCCCCCCCTCTGGCCCCCCCCGGTGGAGCCGCCGCTGTGATATAGTGGCTGTATTGTATGTTTGCACCTATCACACGCCCACACAGACACACACTAACACTTTTGTATTCTTGGTATTTTCTGTTTGCTTTTGTGAAATTATCGAATATATCGATCTTGAACACCATAGTTTAATATGCTGTGTATGTAGGTCTGATGGATAATTGAATCTGTTTGGATGCACTTGATGTTGCAAGTGACAAGTGAAGTAGATATTTTGTAAAGTTTTATGTTTGTTTATTTCTCTAAGTTAAAGCACGTGGAGCATAGAGTCCCAAGATTATTTATATAATATTATCTGCAAAACACCAAATAAATTTCTAACTGCTTTTTGTTAGTGCCTTGCTTTGTTATGAAACCACTTGGTATGATATAAGAAGTTAGCATTTTTGTCATTACAATTTTTGAAAGTTGTGTGTATATTATTTTTTGAAAATACCGAATTGTACTGTCACCACTTTACATGGTGAACTTTCATAGTCCTGAGGAGAAGCAGTTGACTAATGATGAGAACATTTATTTACCATTATGTGGTCCTACTGTAGTATCAGTTTATATGTATATGGTTTCTATTTTTGATGAAATCTGTGTGTTAATGACAGTTTCTGGTATGGAATGAGATTATTTTATTAATTTCTTGTGCTTGTGTGTGAGGTTAAATTTCTTAGCAAGTATGTGTTCTGTGCTTTTATATTTATTTTGGTTGAAATATAAATATAATGTTTGCATTTATACTGGGCAGATTTGTATAACTCCTTATGCATATCTTATATCAAAAGTTACCATTAACACATAATTATTTAGCCTTTTTAGCTAATGATGTGTTGTAGTAATTATATATATTACATCTGTGAGACTTACCATAGTTCAGACCTTATATGTGCCTTATTTATATAAACATATATATTATATATATATATATATATTTATATTGTTAAATTAAATTTGGTTTATACTTAATTGATTATGGCGATACTGTAAAACTGTACAAAGTATTGTTATTTGCACTCGTCTACATTTTTCTATCATTTTTTTAAACTTTATAATTATGTTTTTATTTCATTGTATTGGTTTTTCTTTCTATATATGGTTGAATGCAATATGTTTGCTAAAAACAAGATGTCAAAATAATATTATTGTTGACTGGTTTTTTAAACTTACTGTAGCTGTATTATTTTGTCAGATATTCCTGTTTTGAAGTGACTTTTTTGAGCATTGGTTTGTTTAGTCTCACCCTCAAAATGTGTAAATGTATTAGAAGACAGGAAAGCCTATACATAATATACAGTATTGCTGTGTTGATTTGCTAATTTTGGTAAAAGTTAATCCTGTAGCACCTAATGCAGTCCTATATATGTAATTGATGTTGGTGGTTGTTAAAGAACCAATGTACAATCTCAGATGATAAAATGTGAATTTCAGAAATAGTTTGCAGTTTCTCTTTAATGAAATTTTCATTAGGCTCTCTCATTTTTACTCAGGTTTTCTATTCGTGTTCTATTCAGGTGTTCTATTCGTATCGTTTATCAAATTTAGCATTTCAGTTGTTGCTTTGTTGTTAAAAGTGTTAAGTTTGTCCTGAAGCACAAAGGATGTGGGCAAGAGATTGTTTGACTCTAGGAATTGAAACATGTGATACTTTCAAAATTGGAAACCTTTTTTCTACATTGGATTTTGAAAATTTTTGATTTCATGAATGCCTTAATTGATAATTTGAACTTGTTGTACAGGATGCTGTTTAAAAGCAATCTATTTTTAAGTGTTGCTGATTTTTAAATATATTTAAGTAACAATCCCATTTTATTTTGTGGTTGGTATAACTTTTATTGTAAAACACGGTAGATGCTTAACAATGTTGAATGATTATGTACCGTACATACAGTGAAACCTGCTTAATTGCATAGGTGCTGTGCAAGCCGTGCTTATGCGATTAACTGGGCTATGCGAATAGCCAGGACGTCTGATAATTAATTGTACGCACAAAACACTGGTTCGGGTTTTTATTTTGTTATGCGATTATGCGGGTTATGCAATTAAGTGGTATGCAATTAAGTGGGATCCACTGTACTAAAAAAGGGATCCTTTGATATATGTATGAGATAATGTGTGCCAGTTGTTTAGTTTCATTTTAATGTCAGTTTAAGATGCTCAGTCGTTCTATGTCAATTGTTCTGTAGATTTATGCTACCTCATTTCAGCCATGTTTGTGCTTTAGTCTCTTAGATGCAGTGCTTTCCTCTGTTTTCATTATATAGTGTTTTGCCCTTCTAGTCCTAGTGTAGGGTGGCCCTGTGTTCAAGACTTTATTTAGAGTAATTTGTGTTTTTTTTCTTGATATGCTTGCTTTTGGTCTGTTGAGACCACGGTATGTTGTTAAACATGGTTACTCAGGTGTTAAATAATATTGTTAACAACAGGTTTTATAAGTGATGTGTGCATTTTTAGTTACCGATTTGTTTTGGTTTTTTTAAATTTTTAGTTACCAGTTTGGTTGTCATAAACAATAGACTCATATGCAAGTGTAACTGGACAGAAATTAACTGGTTTAACTGAAATTTGTAAATTGAATTACAGTAGAAGCAGTCATCTTGTTTAAAACCATACTCTTAAAATATAGATATTCTCTATTAAATTTTATAAGTTTGTGGATAAATCTTTTGATATTGGTTTCAGTTAGTGTATACCGGTAAAAGGTATCAGTTGCAAAATAATATCAGTCAGTCAAATATTAAAATTCAAAATTATGTTATAATCGTTTCCATTCAGTGTTTTAAATTTTGAAATCTGGACCTGTTTTTGAATAGTTCTACAACATATATGTATTATGTATTCTGTTCACTTCTTTTCCACCTTTGACTGAACCCTAGAATTGCACTCTTCTTTTGCAGTTGGATTTGGAGAATCTTTGTGTATTATAACTGGTGCTATAAAAGTGCATTAATTATAATTATAATAATATTATTATCTTTAGCTGTAATACATGTCTAGTAACTGTTAAGTACCGTAAATTGGCTTCATTATGCTGTGCTGAAAATTTACATATCTAGTTTTAAAGTGTTTGTCAGAAGGCAGCAACTGTAATTTGTCGGACTTAGATGTAACATTGTATGTGTCATATTAGCACATTTTACAGATACTACAAAAGCGTAAGATGATCGATGAAGTTACACGATGCTGATTTACGTTGTTTTTTTAAAATCAGATTTTGTTGTTCTTTTGAGTTTGTTATTAGTTTTACAGATTTTTTGATTGCTATGCAGATCCTTTGACGTTGTATTTTATGCGCTGCAGCTACTGCAAGTTCTCTATTATTGTTTTATTGCTTCTGATGCTTCAACAGTTACGTCCGGTGGTTTTAATTCTACCTGAACATTCATTCAATCAATCAATCAACTTTTATAGCGCCACTATCATAATGCCAGGGCATCAGCCGATGGCACACCAAATCCAAATATAATAAGAGCCGGGTCATTGTAGGGTGGCTGAGACATTGAGGCTTTAATGTTTGTGATACCTCACAGCAGAGTTGAATATTTTAATTCATATGTTGTGGTGGCCACATATGATAATATAGAACATTTGCAATTGCATTTTTTATTTTTGATCTTGGACTTTGCTTTGGTTATTTTTGCTTCATGGGTGATGCAATTGTTTCTATGCTGTTTCTTTTATGCTATTCCCGTTTACTATTTGCCCTTTTAATCTCGCCCTCGGTTTTACCCTTAAAATTTTCTTACCGTATTTCACTTGTCATGACCATGCCTATATTTTGAGAAAATGTCAATGGAGTATTTAAATATTTCTTGAAGAATACAAGTTATATCTGAGGTTTCTGATTCATTTATCACAGATACTCATTTGGCTTTAAAATTAAAACATTTGGCATTTTAAAATAAGAACTGCACTTCTGAGAATAACTTTTCAATTTATTTTATCTTAACCCTTTAACTGGGCAACTATTTGTAACTCAATGTAAAATGGACGAGCGTTACTCGGGGCACCCAGTTAAGGGGTTAATATTAAACCTAACGCCTCTCTACCTCTACTGGGGTCCGGATAACTGGAAAGAACCTGAATGTGTTATAGGACAGATGCGATACCCTCGCTACGCCACTGGTAGGGCAGGGCCCATGATTGACAGGAATGAAATATCGCATATCTAGCCCATACTCCCGAAGGCCTTCCGGTCATTCTTTCGCACCTTTAACGGACACGATAATTTCGCTGCTAAAATTGAGCCCTGGCGCAGCGAGGTCCTACCTGGGTGGCATCTAGCTCTGAGTCGAGTGGGTCGGTCGTGTTGTTTTACGCCACAAGCCCATCTCATCTCTTGTTCAGTGTTTATTCTAGCCACCTTGACATTGGGGGGAGTTTGAAATGTTTGGGGGGAGAAGGTTTGTCTGCCCCAAAACCTTGATGAGCAAAAAAAAGGTAATCCTGATATAATTTTTTTCTCGAATTTGGTGACGAGCAAAAAAAGTCATCACATCCTTTTCTTTCAAATGCTCTTCTATATGGTCATATCCTTCTCTTTTTACCCTCTCAAAAATAAAAAAACCCTCTCGTCACACATTGGAGGGGGGAATTTCCATCTCCCAATGCAACATATAGAATTTGTTTTTTTTTTGGGGGGGGGAATTTTCAAACTTGGGGGAAATCCCCCAAAAGGGCCTAGAATAAACACTGTCTCTTGTTTATTCGTGGATCCAAGTATTTCGGGACTGACTTAAGCGGATTTTCAACAGCCTAGCACACCTTTTCTGAGTACCGTTTTCAACCTTAGGGGTCGTCCATAAATTACGTAACGTGGTTAGGGGGTCCGGCCATTTGTTACGAAGTGTGACGACGGGGGAAGGGGTTCTGTAAATGTGACGTAACGCAAACAAATGTAAAGTGATGACCTTTGACCTTTTTTGCTTGTCATGGATTTTGGAGAGGAAAAAATACAAGGATGACCTTTGTTTGCTTGCCAGGGTTTTTCGAGAGGAAAAATACCAGGATGGCCTTTTTTAGCTTGTCAAGACTTTTCGGAAGACGAAAATTTGGGGGGTCGGCCCGTTGTTACATCATATTTTAGGGGGTCTGACGTTTTGTTACGTCGCGTTACGTAGGGGGCGGGTCAAAAAGTGCCAAAATTGTGTTACGTAGTTTATGGACGATC
The DNA here is from genome assembly GCA_018105865.1 of Metaphire vulgaris. Classification (NCBI taxonomy): domain Eukaryota; kingdom Metazoa; phylum Annelida; class Clitellata; order Crassiclitellata; family Megascolecidae; genus Metaphire; species Metaphire vulgaris. The sequence continues at coordinate 8,125,296 of CM030858.1, forward strand.
CCTTAAGCGACAACCGACTGATGCCAAAGTGATTGAATTATAACATCGCTAAAGAAATTTCGCGATTGATAATTATATTACCAATATTTATAGCGTGCGACCTATTTTAGGCAGCACCGATGACATTAGCTTCTCATACAATCTCTATTACATAGTAGCTGACGACGACACGACACGCAGCGTCGGCGCTACGTCGGAAGCGTACACCTCGTCGACCAATGTTGTACAACGCCCAGAGCGGCGGCAGCGTACACGCGAGTCGCGACGTACAAAATGGCCAGGCTAACGTAGATATTGGATGCGTAGAACGCGAGGCTTAGTCATGCAGAGGACAGTGTGTCGTCGTGTGTCCTTTCATGATAATAACAACAGTATCCTTCAGTTGGTGGGGTGAACGGCCGTCGTGGTAAGTTTTGGGGTGTATTAAAGGAGGGTGCGGGAAAGGTGGCTGGGAGATAAGGCCGGTGACTGACGAGGGATGTTCTGCCGCAGATGGGTTTATCTTCCGATGGTCCGTGGGTTGGGTGTGGTGGTGGTGTTACACTGGTGTATTTCTCGTCTCCTAGAGCAGTTGACTGGTTCGGATGAGTATTTATTATTTTAGAGAGCGATTGTCGCATGTTTGTGTGATTTTTCATTCTGCATAATTAGAAAGTGCTACGTTACAAGTTTGACCAGCGTAAGCATTGGTAAGGTAATTATGCAGGAGTTCACAAACAAATGGTTTGCATTTAACCCCCATATATATATATATGAAAATTGCACATAGTGCAGTGTTTTGTTGATGGTGAATTATTACTTGAGCTGTAGCTTTCTGTGTTAGACTTTGGTGCAGTTAATTGAGTCTTTTTACCCAATGCAAACCCATGATGTAAATATTGCCTTTCACAGACGGGTGAGTTTACTGGATGAGTTTACTGGTGTAATATAAGGTTAAGTGGAGTGGAGAAGGTTGTGATATAATTGTCAACCCATGATTATCTGTCTTGCACAGACTTTACAGTCAAAGACGATTGTCGCATGTTTGCGTGATTTTGCATTTTCCTCAATTAGAAAGTGGTGCTTGGCGGTTTTGACCTGACTAAAGATTGGTAGATTTTCCTCTTGGTTATTCTGAATGTTCCAAGCCAGTTTATTCTCTGTTTTTGTCTCGTTTATAGTTTTTGTCATGGTCAATTGTATTGATGGTATTGTAATACTTTCTTCATCCATCAGTTTCTCTTGTCCAAACCATACTGTCTGTCTTTGTGTTGTGGTCTTTGCTTCCCTTGATTTCAGATGGTCTGTACTAATTTCCTCAGTTTTGATCTTCTCTGTCTGTTTTTATCATTGTGGCATGGTGAGTCTGATCTCACATGTCAGGTACTTTTGTGATTTCTCTTGCTTATAGTTTGTCTGCACTGAACATCTGAGTTCTTGTATTTGATTATCAATGAAATTATCTCATGGTTAGCAAGACGATAAATGACACAGCTTGGATCAATGGATGCTTTTTGAATAAGGGTGCTAATTACTGTCACGATTTTTTCAGAATTTTGTGGAAAACCATTTTCTAAATTGTTTAAAAATTCTTAGATTGTAATGGTAGGAATTTCAGAATTTTTAGCATGAGAAATATCTTTTAAAAATTCCAGACGCAAGTTTCTGCCAGCCAACTTTTCGTTTATGTCTTTGTAAAAGTGACCTTGATAGTGTAGCTATGTTGCACATCTGCAAATTGCAAACCAAAGTCCTACTGGTAATAGTTTGGCAGTCCAATATTTCGCTTTACTCTTAGCCATCCTGAATCTGACAGTGATTGATGCTTGTTTACATATTGAATATTATATTACCTAACACTACTATAGTACATTTTAATGTTGTTCTAAGAATCGAAATGGTGTCAAGAGCAGGAGTGTAGCAGGAATTTGATTTGGGGGTATAACGTGATTGGGGGAGGGGGTATAAATCTTAAAAACCGTTGAGAATCTTAAAAAAAACGTTAAAAACTTTAAGGTAGCCTGATTTTTTGGGGGTATAGATATACCAACATAACCCCTCCCCCTCCGGTCACTACACCCCTGGTCAAACTCAATTCCACCTTCTGTTATATAGAGTTTAGTGGTGTCTCTGGTTATGCCACGCCTGGACTATTGTAATGTGCTCTTGGCTGGGCTACCAAGGCAACTTACTGACAGACTTCAGGCTGTCCTCAATACAGCAGCACGTCTTGTCTATCAAGCAAGAAGATCAGATCATGTGACACTGCTTCTTTATGAACTTCACTGGCTTCGTATTCCACAGCGGATTGAGTACAAATTGGCGATCCTTGCTTATCGGTGTCTTCATGGTCTGGCGCCATCGTATCTGTCGGCTGGTTTCTGCAAGACTTCTGACATCAACTCTCGTCAACGATTGCGATCTGCGTCCAGTCTTACTCTCGTTGTTCCATCTACACGCCACGTTACCATTGGTGACCGCATGTTTCCGGTAGCGGCTGCCAAAGTTTGGAATAGCCTGCCACCATCAACAACTTAGGCAAAGACACTAGAAGAATTCAAACGTGAACTTAAAACTGCTCTCTTTGTTCGTAGTTATCCAGAACATTGATCGTTGTAGGATATACTGTTTGTTTTTTTAGTTGTAAGGTGTCCTAGTAGTACTTGTACGATATGCCACCATAATCAGTTCATGATGATTATTATTATTATTATTATTATTATTATTATTATTATTATCAAGAGCTGTTTTACAGTTGTAATTTACAGTACCTGTACTCTTTGACAGCCACTTATTGGAAACTACTTCATGGCTAAGGGGCTAATAGCTTGTTTATGTGCCTGAAGAGAATGCTTATGGCAAGAGAATTTCAATGTAATGGTGTCTATGTTCTCTGGATGAACACCTTTCTTACTTATCATCAGGATTTTATGAGTCACTGGTTGTTTGAATTTGGTAGGCTCATTGATTTGCTCCTCCCATCTAACCACTTCTGAAAGTTCACTATATAAAATTAAAGTCTTGCTTCTTTGCTCAGTGACTCTTAAACTGACTGTGCCTTTGAATAGAAATAGATGAGATGCTATACCAATCTTGCATTACCACAGCATCAAAAATAATGAAGGTGATAGATCAGGCCCGTAGGAAGTGGGGGTGCAGCTGCACCCCCTGGAAAAAATTAAGGGGTGTGCCGCACCCCTGGAAGACGAGGCTCTTTTTTGTGATGACCTTTTTTGCTGTCAGGAGTTTTAAGAAATGATAAAGGAAGGGTTGTGACCTTTTTTTGCTTGTCAGGTTTGGTTTTGATGATTTTTTTAGCTATGCCACTGACAATCTGATGAGGGTGACATCTCCTGAACTGTTCACTAGGAACCTTAAAACATATTTATTTAACATCTCCTATTAGGGACACTTGTAATGCGCTCTTGACTTTAGCCTTCGCTATGCGTATTGCGCTATATGAAATTGTCAGAATTAATAATAATAATAATCTGCACCCCCTGCTAAAAATTTGTTCCGACGTGCCTGTCAGATAAAATTCAGAGAAGTCTTGTGTCAGGAAAATTAACAATAACACAATTTTGCTTCATTTTTAGTCGTAGACTTACTCATAATAAGTCGTAGACTTACTCATAATGTCATCTATCTATATCAAAGTTTCTAGGCAATAGAGTCTGTTTAGACTTATTCAATTTGGATTAAGTCAATTTTTTGATTGGTTTATAATAATTGTTTTTTTATTATTTTTATTATTATTAAATTGATATATATATATATATATACATATTGACTCTGATAATATTAATCAATAGTCATTAGTTATTAGTTAAGTTAGTATTACCTTTGACGTCATTGAATTCATTGTTCGTATTATTATTTTGATGTCATTGAGAAATAAATGATTCTTCTTCTTCTTCATAATTAAAAAGCTGCTACAGATTGTAGTTTATGTAGTATTTCTGAAGTTGAAAGTAGTGATTCATCTGTGTGAAAATTTTCAGAATTGTAAGTAGAAACTGGTTGACGCATCAGAATCAAATTTGGTATCGTTCATTGCTGTTCAAGATGAGTACCAAGGAAGCCACTGGTACTAAAAAGGAAAAGAGCTTCAATGGGTCAAAGGGAAAATTTGCTCCTAATCCTCCTCCTCCAGCACCAGATAAGAAGGAGGTTAAATTGAGTCGAAAGGAAAGTGAAAAGGTGAAACAGGCAAACGACTCTACTCGCAAGGGTGTCTTAGGAAGGTAGGCATCAGATTTTGTTTGCAAATATTTGTACTATTTGTTTTAGATAATCTAACTGAAAAAGTAAATAAATTTTGGCATGAAAAATGAACTCGTTATTAGATGTTTACATTCTTAAGAGTAACGCAAAAGTTGGTTAAAGATGTGAGTACATTTATTTTTGTTTGATTTTTTAATGTGCCATTGGTGTTGTTATTGTTTTATGTTTATGCTGAGAAGGGGCATCTAAATATATAGGTTATACAGATTTGCTAACAATTCAAGGATAATAGGCAGAGGCTTAAATAAATTGTTTACACTCTGTGACTCTTCCACATATGGTGATACACATGTGATAATCTTATTTCCAGTGAGCTAGTTTCTTTGGACTCTGATCAAAATATTAAGTTCAGTTGATCTGGCCAATTTATGAAAATTCTGTTTAGAATTTTGACTTTTTTACTTTTCAGGAGGTTTTATGGTATTTAAAAAGAATTTGTGTCAGTATTTATTCCTATGTTCTTTTTCTCATTTAGCCATGGACATCTAGATGTCTTGCTTGATTATACTGAAGCCTTATGATGCCTCTAAGGCATCCATTTCTTTGGCCTAGCAGTCACATGTAGTCACATGAATGCTTGCTAGTTTTACAGAATACATTTATGCAATATATCTGTTTTGATATATCCTTAATTTTGTCTCGAGGCTAAATCCTACAACAGACACCAGTACATTTAAATTATGTGAGGCTGAAATACACTGGGGTGTAATGGGTAGTGGGAAATTGACAAGGTATCAAAGTCTTGCTTAAGAATTGTTAATTCTTCAAACAATAGTTTTAAGAATTATTTTGCATGCATATATGTTACATGTCCGATTATTAATTATTTTGATTTTTTTATTGCAAGTACATTTTCTGTAGCGCTCGAAGCACTGTAAAGGACTTTGAATTCATGTACAGTATTATGCACATCTTGATCTTTTAGGTTCTTTCACAATTTGGTTGATCCAGACGACTCTCGGAAAAAGAACACTTCTGTGGACGCAAAGAAGAAGAGGACATCGAGGGATCTGGAAGGTTCTGGTGCAGGTCTTGACTTGCCGGAACACGGAATCGTTTTACGTAAGACCCAAACGCTTCAAAGGAATCCAGAAGCAATCCCTAGTGCTCATGTTCGGTGAATAATCTTTAGCGCAGTTACTGTGCAGTATTTATAAGAATGTTTTAATTTGGAGGTTATAAACAGATTGATAAATTTTGTATTCTTTATTGTTGTTGTTGTTGTTGTTCATTGCTAATCATCATTGTCTGCATGACCATTTCGGGATTGGTCCTTCGTTCCCCTCGAGTTCTTAAAAGGCTTAAGGGCTAAAGACTAACCCCTTGGCTGACATCAGTCTGGTAGGCCTTTCACTCATAGGAGAAGGTATTGTGTGCATTGGTTGTTACAGATGACTGGCTTCAAGTTTTAGACATGTAACCGAAATTTTCCACAGCTGAACTGTAGACAACATTGCACAGAGCCACTGCTTTTGAATCCAAATGCAAAATGAATAAGTAAAATGAAAATTGAGAAAAGCAAAATTGATTTCTTTGGTGAATTAACAAAAACTGTTAAATGCCTACAGTGACTGTATCAACATCAGGTACAGCTATATTTTGAGCTATCAGTATCTGTATAGGTACAGCTGTGTCTTCGGCTATCAACATCTGTATAGTTCATTGGCATAGCCACGGGGGGCTGGTCCCCTATTTTGGTCGTGGTATTTGCACAAAACCATTGAGAAATTTGGGAGAGGGGTTATCCAGCATGGCAAAGTGAGTAAGTGGATGTGCCAAGAACTCTTTGTTAAGTTCTGTTTGTCGTCGGATACACTTTTACCAGAAAATGTTGCTGTGCCCCTTATTCCGGAGCCTGGCTATGCCACTGGTATAAGTACTACTATACCTGAAACAATCAATATTATCTGTCCATAGATAGTATCTTAAGCTTTAAGATTTCAGGTGTTGTCGGAATTTGTGAATTGAACAAGAAATTATAAACATTGAGGTATCTGCTTTTCTGAAATTTATCTATTTCTTGTTTTCAGAGCAGCAACTCTTTCGAATCAGGGCCCGAGTCGGGACAATCGCAACCGATGGAGTAGCTATGACATACATGGCACCAAACCGACAGAGGCATTTCTGCCATCACTGCCTGCAATGCAGCAAGACTCTACGACCTTAGGTTGCAGGTCGCAGTCAGACGAGACTCTGAACGTGCCTCTTGCAGCCGACCAAGACACTTCAAAGTTTCCAGAGGGCTTTGAAATCATAAATCATTCGGACGCAAAGAGACAACCGGATACATTGCGCAAGCACGCTCTTCTAGTTAAGACAATCCAAGAGCAGCAGTCGAACAGAGTGACCCGCTCTGAAAAGCCGTATGAAATTCAAATGGGTCTGGCCGCTAATGGATGGTTGCGGTCATCGGGGGATTCCACGACCAATGGTCAAGGACAGAATGGGGATTCTTCCCGAGTAAAGGATACAGACCAGAAACCAAGTGTCCTTAAGAGCATCTCGTCGGACGTTGCTGATGTCGGCAGGAAATCGACATCTGAGAATTCTGCCTCACTGAGTAAGTAAATTGACTAATTCTGGTAATTCTGGTATCGGTGTTTATCCTGTTTGACTTGAAATGATAAGACTGTTGTGCTGCCATGAATAGGTTCGCTGTTTTTGTAAAGAATGCAGGGAAACCCCGAATGAATCCAATTATGAAAGTTAAATCTGATTTGCCTATGACTCACGTTTGTATATTTTTGCGAGTACTGCCATGAAATTGCAAGTAACGGAGTAGGAGCTTTGTAATGAAAATTATGCTTAAAATTCCTGTCAGTAAATGGATAATGTTCACTTGTAGAACCCCTATTTTATATTTTTCAAATGAAATTATGGTAGATTAACCAGACTATATATATGCTGGATTTCAAGCCCATTTTCTAACTTCCTCTATACTCTATTGTTTCATTGATGTTGTTATGATAATTATAACTGTTTCAGGCAACTCCCAAAGACTTTGTGGTTTGCCTGAAATTATGTGTCGTGTCTGAGTTAGGCCACTATGGTTTCTAAAAAGGCTTTACAAGTTTTCAGCCACAGTTAATCTTTCATTACAATAATTGTTAATATACATCTGTTTTGGTTATGATAGAGGCAGTTAAATCATACTTTGCTCCAAAGCCATGTTTCATTTTCCTTATTGGACTCAAATGTAATGTAGTCTGAATATATTGACTTTATAATGCCATCCTGCTGAAGAGTGCTGTAGCAAGTTAGCCACAGAGTGACCACAAATATATATCCCAGCCAAGTGATTCAGGCTCTGTTATTTGAGTTTTTGATAGAACATTCTAAAGGCATGACTGTGAAGCAAATTTAGTTGAGAATTCGAAAGCAATAAACTGACATTTATGTTGTTTTGTTGCTCAGAAAAGCTTCATGAGAAAGTAAGAAAGCACACAAGTAAATTGTGACATGTAAGAGAGGCACGCTATATATATATATATATATATATATATATATATATATATATATATATATATATATATAATGCCCTCAGTACTTCATTCCTGAAGGTCTTATCAGACAAAAAAATTTGTCTCCGGACAATTTTTTTCTTTTATATATATATATATGAGACTAAGAAAAGTTTGTAACAGACAAGAAACTGTAATCTCGATCCATTTTCTGCTAAATTCTGATTGGTTGATGTAGCTTTGTCTGTACAGTTTTTGATGATTTGTTTGTTCCTAGTCCTTTTGAGTGATGAATCATTTTAATAGTTTGTTGATATTTACAAGTTGTTGCAGTGCTCTCCGTTGTATGGAATAGTTGATTTTTTGATGATTTAGGCTAAGAGCATTTGGTCTTAGGCAATTTCCTCGCACCCATTGCAAACATAATTCCAAGTGAGTGCTAGTGGCTGCAAATTGCATTCTTTGCTAATGGGATAATTTACATGACATATTTTTTTGTCTATATTTAGTTTTCTTCTTATGGATGGGGCTAGAAAGCAAAGCTTATGTTTTACCCTCACTGTTACATAGTTTCATGTGCCATGTGAAAATGTGATGTCCATTTTGAGACAGTTAAGTGGCTCTTCAGTGTGTGACATCTGTAGTTGAAGTCTTGTAATTGAATATAATCGTGCCGGTTGTTGTTGGTTTTAGACATTTAGTGTTCTTATCAATTGTAGCATCTTCTGCATATTTGCTTGTATGAAGTCTATAAGTGCTTACGTTTTTAGCTGGAATAATTAGCCAGCTTTTGACGATCAGTTGGGTGGCTGAATTTTGGTTTAATACCTTTCACCAAACACAGCCCAAATCCGATCTAGGCAATTAATGGATCAAGTCGCTGGTTGACTGTGGCTCGATTCCTCAAATGACACTAAAGCCAACTTAAGCAATCCTGAGTTGGAAAGATCCCCCCAAACAACTAAGCACTGTGTGTGTGTGTGTGTGTGTGTGTGTGTGTGTGTGTGTGTGTGTGTGTGTGTGTGTGTGTGTGTGTGTGTGTGTGTGTGTGTGTGTGTGTGTGTGTGTGAATGATTGCTATGTAAACGTTGTAAGTGGTTTCGTTGTTATTCAATCCTTCAATATTCGTTCAGCTAATTGGAAAGATTTATGATTCGGGTGTGATGTTGCTATATTGGTTTTCTGGATTTGAGGACTTTGCTCGTGTTAAAAGAAATGTTACTAAGGATTGAATATGACACGGAATGAATCTAAAGCTGTAGTTTTCTAGAGAAAAGGATCAACATATCTAAGCATAAGGTAGGCAAAAAAGTGAGGAGAGAGAGAGAGAGAGAGAGAGAGAGAGAGAGAGAGAGAGAGAGAGACTGGCATCATTAGGAAGAAATGATTGAAATGACTAGAAAACAGCAATTGACAGGAGGAGATCAAGGAAGATTCATTACAACAGGCTGTTCAAAGTGAAAGACCAGGACATCAAAAGTACATAAATTGACAGATTGCTTGTAAATGGATCTCGGTCTGGCAAAGCTGAAGCCACAAGAAATGTTGACTGTAAGTACTGTGAATAAATAGCAACTGAAGAGCTGGTAATTGATGAAGAAATATGACAGCCAGACATTTTGGAGTCAACATGGTTGTGTGTGTGTGTGTGTGTGTGTGTGCTGTATAATCTCAGTTCAACTTTAGTTTCTTCTTCAAAATCTGTTACATTTTAAGATAATATTTTGGTTATTGAATTTTATATATTTGTGTGTAACCCGAGTGGCTTGTGTATATTTTTGAAAGCTCTACTTGAAGAGAGGAGCAGGGAAATTGACAGGGCATTATTCGATAAAAGAAGAATATTGTCGAATCTGTTCAAAACTCCGGAAGAAGACATGGAGCAGTTGACCCAGGTGCGCATCTGTTGCTGTATCATGATGCGCTACGTTTGCTATATCATGATAAGTCAGATACACAATGTTTGAACTCTCTCTCATGATCATCTTTATTGTGACAGCGTACAGCATGTCGCTGCAACGTGAGCCTGGTTGTCACTGTTATTATTATCATCAAGATGTGGGTAATTGGGGCACTGTAACTGATTAGCACTTTGCCTGTCGCAATGCGATTGCTGCAATCTTTTCCATTTGGTAAATATCTGACATTGGAAGTTGAGCTGTCAGATGTTATATTATTGATGGATGTGAGGAATATTCAGTAATGATTGTTACTAATTTTTAGAAGGATGTGGAACTCTCAGAAAACCTTACAGTCCATAAGATGATCTTGATGTCTCTTCTTCACTCCGACCGTCTGACTTCTGTGATAAATAATTCATTGGTTCCTTGTAAGAACGCCTGTCCAGATGGTGCTGTAGATAAGGAAGTTTCCAATCAAAAAGGTCCGTTAAACCATGCCAAGTATTTTGACATTTTATTTAGGCAAGTCATACATTGGTATCGCATGAATGCCATTTTAAAAATGGAATGCATCATATTTTTCATGAAATTCCTCTACCATTATAGAATTCCTGTTTATTTATGTCTGAAGAGGGTCATTCCATGAGAGTTTCATCATATTTTTATAACTTTAAACCCCATAGACTTGAATGATATTGTAAAGAATGGGTTCAAATTTCTGGACACGTTTACTTTTGGCAGTAATTTATTAAACATTAGCAGAGTTCTACTTGCTAACAAAGCTATCCTTGATGGGCAGTTGCAAATTGGAAAAAATTTTATGTTTAGCATTTAATTGTCAATAGAGCCTGTTTCTTTAGCTCTAAATAATTGAACTGTTTCTTATCAAACTGCAAGCAGATTTCCAATTTAAGCTTTATGTAAATATGTGTATTGTCTTGAACATGTTGGAATGCTTTGCTATGCCTTGGCTTTAAGTCTAAAATTACCCTGAAAATTGGCTGTATTTGAAAAGAATTAGATTTAAATTAATATTGTTATGGTATGACTGATGTTGAAATCCTATCCAGATTTTTATAATCCTATCCAGATTTTTACAAGTCTTGAAAAAGCGAGCATTGTGTTGTTAGTTCTTATTTAAGATGGAATTATTTAGTTTAGTGATTTAGTTTAGCAATTTGCAGTCATTTCTTGTAGATATCACATTCTGTTGACTGCTCAAACTGCTTTTACAGTAAAAGAAATTGAGCATATGCGATTGATAATGAGAGATGACCAAATTAATGTCACGAAAAGTAGTGTAATATTGACAGATTGACTAATGTCAGGTTTTCACGTATTGTGATAAACCATGTATTCCTATATGAGGATCTTAGTAATGATGGTCAACTGTTTATGTGTTTGCTTTAGGCAATAAATCTCACAATGAACAGCAGACCGACAATCCGTTAAACATCGAGTCGTTAAAATCTGCTGCTGTTCGACTGCACCAGCATCTCAAGCTCCTTACAGTAATGATATGACTGGATTTCCTCTCTCTGGGCTCTGAGCCACATATAAAGAGCTATTTAAGTGTTATCATTCTGAATGGTGCCTAATGTTGGTCTTTTTTTCTATGTCAATTACTTTATAACGTGTGATATCGTGAAGCAAGTGTTGAATCTCAAATTATGCTCAAATAAATCACTGTTTCAAGCTACTAAGACTTCCCATAAAAACTGTGCAGTGGTGAGAATTTTATCATTTTTTTGTATTTATATTTATTTGCAGTTCCTGTACTTAATACTAAATCATACCATTCAATGCAATTCAATATAGATGAAGGTTTTAACCCTTTGTAAGGAATTGCAGTTTCTAAAATATTGAAAAAATATGGCACATGCTATAAAACCCTTATAACTGAGAAATCTTGCTTAGAATTTGTTTAGCAAGCCTTTGATTTAAAGGTGAGTGATGGTTATAGTGTAAATGTGGTTTATGGTTATAGTGTAGTCAACTGAAGAAAGAATAAGGCAATAAGACATCATTGCTTAACAGTTTTGTTGAGTTCTGTAGGGTTTTCATGTTGAAAGAAAAGTGGAGCATGATAATGATTCTATTGTATAATTTTTTTTATTAAACAATGGCATATTTAGAGAAACCCACTTAAAGTTCATTGTGGGACTTTTGAAATCATGTGACATTGACCATAGTTGACAGTATTCAGAGATGACTGTGTTTTGCCAAGAGATTAAAGTCTTATGTGGCATTATGTGGAGTGTGTTGTAATTGGATATGGCATTATGCAACGTTCAACTGAATTTATGTAATGTTGATTTTTGGGTATTTTATTTGATTTTGTGTGTGTGTGTTTGTTGAGGATATGGTCAGTCAAGAAGCCAACGAAAACGATCGCTTGAAGAAGGAACTGAACGAGGCTCAAAATCGACTAAAAGAGAAGAATATTGAGATAGGTGTATCCGAAGCAAAATCGGAGGAAGATTACGATTTGCTTAAGACTCAACTGGAAGTTACCAGCACCAGCTCAGACTGGAATGCATCTACTGAAATTCAAGGTATGCTTAGCTGTAATTGGTCACAGGCTGAGTCACGTGACCTTAGCCAGAATGTTGCCATGGAGGATGCGTCGGAAATTACAGATTAGACACTCAGAGTGAAAAAGATTTGATTGTTTGCAGTCTCCTATATGCCATAAGGATGTGTTGACCGTTGCCTGGATGACCATTCACCTCACCCTTAGCTATTTTAAGAAAGACTAAGCAGCTAAGAATACGCAGCCACTGTTGTACTGCTTTTGAAAGTGCTATATAAATCCACGAGATTTTGCTTACTCACTTAGATGGAGTACATATGAAGCAGGAGGTAGAGCAGGTCTTCTCAGTGCTTCCCTTGTAGTTATGGGGTCGAGGGAGGTTGCAGCCTCTGGTCATGTTTGGCAATGTTATTAGATAAAATTCTTTGGCATGATCCCTTTATTTTATCACATTTGACTTAGGCATAGCACAATTATTGATCAGTGTATCTCCTAATGCCATACCGATGACGGATTACAAATTTTAAAAATAGCTTTAAAATGCTTACTGCATTTTGGAAGTGATATTCTAGCCAGTGTGGTTTTGAGCCAACTGCTGCTCTGTTAACAGACACATTTACCAAAAGGATAAATGTTCTTTTGTTGTGAAAGCAGTCAGTTGCAGCAGTGTTTCCAAACTGTGGGTCACAACCCACAGGTGGGTCGCAGGGCTCAGTCTCATGGGTTGTGGGCTAGTGTGAAAAATAGATTCAAAAGTGTTATTTTCTAACCAACACCACAATGTCACTAGCCTTGCAGAGCTGCAATTGGTCATAGTTTTAAGAAATTTATATACCTGCAATCCACGTAAGGCTTATATTAGAATGATTGGTGTTTTACCCACTTTTGGTTGATATAAACTTGCAGGGTCACGGAGCATACAAAACAGGGGAAGTGGGTCGCGTTTCCAAAAGTTTGGGAAACCCTGAATTACAGAATCTATTTCATTGTTCTTTATTTTATTCTTTCAATATTTTATTCTTTAAATTTTTCTTTAATACAATAACCTATTTACTGCATACCTACCACAGCACTTTGTAAATTTGATTGGGTTTATAATAATATTTGGTTTTGCAGTGAAGTTAAAATGGTAATTCTTGCATGGCCAAATGAGTCAATACAGGGATACTGATATGCCAATAACCTTATAGCATGTCGTGGATTTTGTAGATGACTAATTTGTGAATTTGCGTGGCTAGTGTCTGTTGTGTGTTATGGTTCTGGACAACTTCTATAGCGCCGTGTGTTTTGTGTTTGTGTTGGTATGTCTGTTTGCATACAATATGCGTTTGTGTTTGTTATTAGGTAACATGGGCCTTAGTGTCATTCTGATTGGTCAGCAAATTTTATTTATTTCAGGTCATGATGCTAAGCAGCTGAACAAAGAACTGGAAGTAAAACTGGATCAAAATGATGCAGTTACAGTTGGTGAATCAGTAGTAAATATGCAAATTGAGCATGAGACTGCATCAGTTTTAGAGACAGGTTGGCATAATTCTGAAAATGCTATAGAGGTGGGGATGAGGCCATCTAGTAAAGATAAAGATAGGCATCCATCTATTGAAGAACAATATGGCAGTGAGAATTTTAGAGAAGAGGAAAATTTTGCTTCTGCTTTGAAAACTGATTTTACAAATCTTTCCACTGCTATACAGGAAACCATAAAATACGATTCGATAGTGCCATTGTCAGGCAATGCTGGTAAAACAGTGGACTATAATTTTGTGTTCCAACAAGATAACAAAATTAATACAGATTCTTTCTATGATTCCATGCTGGAGAGTCAAGACGAAGAGACTGGTATTGCCAACCAGTCAGATGTCAACAGGAAATTCAGCAATTTGGAATCGATTCCAGAAGATGATGACAGGTTAAGCGCTTGTGATTTTGAACAAAAGGTTGTTTTTTATGACAATTCAAATGATGATTCCTCCAACCATGTGGTGTGCCACATGCTTGGAAATCTTTGTACAGAACATGGTGATGGAAATGTTATCTCGAGTTTAGATGTAGACAGTGACAAACTATCGGAGGCGGAAGACGACGATCTACCAAGTTTCAAACTCAACATTGGTTCTCAAATGAATGCCATTGCTCCATCAGATGTGGAAACCGGTAGCGGCTTAAACTGTGTAGGAAATGATTCTTTACAATCTGACACAGATACTGATGATAAAATCACATCAGAAGACCATGCTGATTCCAATGCATATAGCATTATTCATGGCTTAGAAGAAAACGGCACAGATTCTGACATTGATGTTGTTCTATCTGAAGTTGAAACAGTTGTAGATGAGAATGGCGATGTCCCTAATGCTGATGTCTCCAAAATCCAACTCGTAGAGCATTCTGATGATCTTGTGAAACCCGTAATCAATCTGCCTGGAATTGACATTTACAAAGAGAAACAAGAAGTCGATATATTCATAGTAAAGAACGAAGTGGGTCAGAGTTCTGGTGAAGAAGCTGATGATTTGAATTCCAAAAACGAAAAGGACTCTGAATCTGAATTGAAATGTGAAGGTGAAAGTGATGTAGTAACAGCTTTGTTAAGCTTGGAATTAGACAGAATTACTGAACCTCACTTGCCATTGGATGTGCACCCTTGCGAGGAAAATATATTGAAACCTAACGCTGCATCTGTTATTCAATTAGATGAGACTATGTTAACTGAAGACGAAATAACTAAGACAGGCATCTCTTTTGAGAGCCTTGCTGTGGAAAATCCCAATACCATTCCAGAAAATAGCGATCGACCACAGCTGAATAAAGAGTCCTCACTTGTAGATATTTCAGATGATCAGAAAGAAAACCAGGAAATAGAAAAGAGTTGTAAATTGCTTAGCAGAGAGCAGAATAAAGAACAGTTTGACAAAGAAACAGTTGATTTTGATGGGATGGATAGCAGCGGGATAGAAGTCGGCATACTCAGAGAATAATACTCATTGCTTATTATGAGTTCTATGGTTGCCCTTAAAGTCTGAATTTCAAATCTGTTTTAGATGTAAATTTTTACTTATTAGATATCGTGTTAAATTTTGCAATAATATTTGCTCTACTCCATATTCAGCTCAGAACATTGACCCCGTGTAAAGGTATTGATTGCTTGTTGAGTCGTATCTTTAGTCCATGGTGAACTGATAAGTGATAAGGCATATTGCATTGCTTGCAACTATGCTAGACAGTATGAATTGAGTGTCATGCGTATAATATTAGTGCAGATAAAAATTTGTTTTGATCATTATGGCATCTTGAATTTCAGATTGTAATAGTGTTTAGAGTAAAATTTAACAGAAGAAATCATTATGTTGCTAACAATAGTTGAGATGTATATAATGTACAGTTAGCAAACTGAAATTAGAATACCATATTGTCTATGCGACTACTGTCCTTAGCTTCAAGCATTTTTTCTTTCATGGTGTTAACATATGTTGGCATTTCTTGCACTTATTTTAAATTATTTCTTGTATATTAGCATTGGGGCTGTCCATTAATTACGTCAACAATTTAGGGGGAGGGGGTTTGGAAAAGTTTGACAGTTGTTGACAGAGGGGAGGGGGTCAAGAGAAGTTGACGTCAACAATTTCACTTTTTTCAAATAATCAAAAAACAGGAAATTTCATAGAATAGTACTTATTACAATGGAAAAAAGCATTAGAAAAAACCACCACATTTTGACACTCGATGTGGAAAAAAGGGAAAAAATGGTCATTACCACTAAAATAATAACCTTGTTATTGGGACCTGTCATTGATCTTAGGGGGGGTCAAAAGTTGTTGACGTAATTATGGGGGGGGGGTTAAGTGAAAGTTGACAGTTGTTGACAAGGGGGAGGGGGTCAAAAATTGCCCAAAAATTGTTGACATAATTATTGGACAGCCCCATTTGTGTTGTTTATAGTTTTGACTTTTTTAATAGAGATTATAGTTTGGCTTGTTTGCCCATTGATGGTGAAATCAGACTGTATAGTTGTGACTTGCAAATCATTCAGCATGTTGTTTCTTTTACTTGGCAGGGTTTTTCTTATTTTATATGGTAGATGAAATTGAAATATTCAAATGGCTGGAGTAGTGTTTGGGCATTTTCTTTTCATTTGTGTGCTTATGGATTTCTGTTTTTGGCAGATGTCGATATTACTTTTATCTTATGAGAAGTTTCATTTGTTACACTCAAAGGTTGTTTAATGTTTAATACTGCTTTGCATTGTTGAGTTTGTAATAATCTTGGAATGGCATTTAAATAGCACAGGTAGGTTTTTAAGTTTCCGGGGTTTGGCTTTGAAAATTAATTTATATGCTTTATGAACGATGAACCTGGTTACAGTAATTATTCTTTAGTGCAGAGGTACTCAAACTATTTTGAAGGCGGTCCACGTCCAGTCTTTCATTGTTTGTGTGGGTCCACTCGTTACAAGGGAAGTACAATTACTCCTGTGACAACTACAGCATGAAGTAATTACCGTAAGCCAATATTACAGGCTCGAAATTTCTCAGACACAGAAAGCTGTGACGGTCCACACCGTCCTCGCAGTCCGGATTGTGGACCACGGTTTGAGTACTCCTGTTTTAGTGTGTTATTTAATTCTGCTCTTTCTTTGAAGTTGTCAAGTGTAAACATTGGAGGGTATCAGAAGAGGAGGAACAAATCATTTTATTGGTCTGTTCTTCTGCCTAAATTTGAAGAATGGGCAGAAATGATAAACTCTCTTTGTTGCATTTATGATCATTCAGATTTGTAAAATAAATGACACTATTTAAAGTTTGAAAACACTATGTCTAACTGTGGTTTACAGATTTTCTTGGAATTTGCTACTATAAGTTGAAAAGCATTTCTTTACAGAACTGAATAGTCCAGATTCTGGTTGGACTTCTTGTGATAAAGACCATGTTGCTGGTGTAAAATAATGAGCTATCATTGCCGTATATTCATTCCTATGATGACTATTGTAACTAAAGATGATGATAAATGTTTTTTAGAGATTAATTAATTTATGATTGAAACATTTATTAAAGAATTTTTGCATTGTGCATCTGTACATTTGTTATTATTTCAAGGAAACAGAGTAACTGAATCGTTGTGGTTGCCATAATGTGTATTATTGCTATCATGTCAATGGCATATTATATATATATATATATATATATATATATATATATATATATATATATATATATATATATATATATATATAATTAAATATTAACACCTGAATTATTGTCATGGTGCATAGCAGAGCAGTAGTAATACAGTCTCAAATCATTGTTGCTGTTGTACCCCATTATTGCTATTAAAATGGTAGCATAGTCTGACATACCCCTAGCTACATTTTTATTTGCTTGCAGAGGCTAACAAACTTGGTACTGGTTTTTACGAGTTTATGATAATTCTGTGTGAGTGAGGTGGGGACAGTTTGGTGAAATTGTCGAGTTTGTTATCAGGTGCTGAAGTGAAACCAACTACCATGATTTTAGCTAGGTCCAGAGCTGTACAAAGCCATAATTGCACCCTGTGCTCAGCATTAATCTGACACCCCACCCAGGGCCACCCTCAAATTTTGTTCCCTTGATAGATTGTAATAGGTCTATGGCATGCAATAATAGGCCTATATAAGACATTGATGCCACTAATAATTCATATAAGCACCATTTTGCATTTATGTATATTTCCTTCTGGTTCTTCTTACTCACTTCAGAAATAAATCATGAAATGTTGTAGTAAAAATCACTTGTTTACTTACCTCCATTACAATTGTACAATTTTACCACTTCCTGAGCGTGAATGCCAGTTTGACCAGGCTGACTGCTTTCATTTCTTTAGGCATACTTTGTGTGCTTTTGGATAGCAATCA
Source organism: Metaphire vulgaris (assembly GCA_018105865.1). NCBI lineage: Eukaryota > Metazoa > Annelida > Clitellata > Crassiclitellata > Megascolecidae > Metaphire > Metaphire vulgaris. The sequence continues at coordinate 8,143,341 of CM030858.1, forward strand.
AGGGCCTTTTGTTCTAAGCCATTACCTTTTAAATGACACCTAACCTTCTCGCAAATTGGCCGCCAGTGCGCCACGTTGCCGGATCGTGAAATTGAAAATTGCTGTGCATTTCAACTTGACTCGTATTTGGATGGCGGAAATAGGACGCACGGGCTCATCAGTTTTTTTTCTGCTGCGAGTTCGTAAAATTGGGCAGAAATTTCGTTAGGCTTAGTATCACTTGACACTGGCATCCCTAACACAATGTCTTCAGTCGTGACTGTTGCAGCTACAGTAAGTTCGAGTCGTTGCCTATGAATGTCATTTTAATTAACAAAAAATCTTATAACAACACTATCAATCTGTAGGCCTAACAAATTTCTTTCTACTTCTTTGCCTACTATTAGAGCCTGTTTGCTCTGATGGCATTAGGGGCCTATAGAAAGAATGTTTACAGACTGCAGGGCGACATTTCAGGTCAAATTCTAAATTTGACCTTTTGTCAACGACCTGAGAGGTCCGAGGTCGCCCTCCAGATGCAATTTCGCTTTGATGTCAACAATTTCATTTTTGGAAATAATCAAAAATATGAAATTTCCTGGAATAGGTCTACTATTTGTTACATCCGGAAAAAGCACGGCAAACGTAAAAGGTCATCATCGCCACATTTTGTCACTCTATGGGCAAAAAAAGAAAAAGTCATCACGGCAAAAAGTAATATAGGCCTAAACTTTTAGTGCATGGGAACCTCCACTGATCTTGGGGAGGTCAAAAGGTTTTGACATAATTATAGGGGGGTCACTGAAAATTTGACAGTTGCTGACAAGGGGGAGCGGTCTCAGAGGTTCAACATTCAAAACTTGCACCAAAATTGCTGACGTTATTAATAGACAGCCCCAATTTAGCTGGCGTCGTTTTGTGGGCGAATAGAAAACTGCGATGACGTCGCCTTAGATATCTTTTGTTTAGGCCTATTTACAGCCAATCATTGCGAAATATCGGATATGCATTTGCTATAGATTCTACATACTCGTGAGTCCAAATAGGTGGGCAGAATTTATCCTGAGCATGGGCTGTAAGCCGTTATCAACTCATGTTCTGTATATTTACAGAGTCGCGCGCGATTCAGAGAGGTTCTATCTAACTTCACAGTGGCACACCCAGCTCAGCTGTGCTGCGATATCGAATCTGCTACCGGACGGCAAAGGTAGCAATTGGGTGTCCTGCACAGAGTTCAGCTGTTGATGGTTTATGGAAACTGCTACGGAGCGGAATATGAAAGACAGCAGTTGGTACCCCACTCAAAGGTTGGCTGTTACTGCGATAATGAAACTGCTAACGAAAGGTACCGGAAAGGCGTGACGTCCCAACCACGGATAGCTAACGTATTATTATTATTATTTATTAATAATTACTTATCGTTTCTATCAATAATTTAATGTTTAATTGTTTCACTGCTTAACTTGCGAACGTGATAATTTAACTAATTAGCGCTAATAACAAAAATTATTTTTAATTTTTTAATACCTGTGACGAACGAGGATGGTTGTTAACTAACGAATAGTGTTGTAGACAGTGGTTAGACAGGCCCTGTGTATTGGAAAATTTAATTTTCCATCTATAAAGATCTTTCGCATCCCGGCAACTAATTAGGCGACAATCGGCGTCAAGCGACCCGCTGCCTCATAGATACACTGACCTTTGCCCGGCCGACAAACCACCCTGCCTATAGCTATTTCAAGAAAGATTAAGCGCATAAGAATAAGCAGCTACTGCTGTGCTGCTTTCCTGGGCGCTGTAGAAGTTTATGAGATTTTACTTTACTTTACTTACTTGCTTGGGTCTTCGTGGTTTAGCAAGAGGTCGCTGGCGGCGCTTTTGGATGCTCGGTAGCAACATTAACCTAAACGGTGACCGAGCGCGGCGCCGTTCGACCGTCCATGGGCGACGCCGACGCTGGGTGCCGACAGTGTTCTAATCCCCGAGCGAGGAGGCAGCCTCAACCGTCTGTGCGTATCGTCGCCTTCGGAAGGAAGGACAAACGGGTGGTTCTGTTCTTTTATTTTCAGGAGTTAATTTCAAATGGAAATCTAAATTGTTCTGTGGTGCCTCTCATTTTTTTCAAGCAAATGATTACGAAGCGCTGCGGCGCTGTTGTTAGGCCTAATTAATCAGACGAGAGTTGTCACTTTCACATTCTAGCGAATCAAGATTTTGTAGATGTGTAACACATGCCAACGGTTTTGCATTACTCAAATCTTGGATTTGATTATTACTCAAGTTTAGAGCAACAAGCTAGCTTTTGGCAACGATCTAGCGCTTCAAGCAGTGGCGTAACCACGCCCGGGCAATTACGGGCAATGCCCGGGTTACTTTGCTTTCTGCCCGGGTTGAAAAATTTCTGCCCGGGTTGAATTTTTTTAAAATTATGCCTTTAGTATTTGGATAAACTTGCTTTTGCACTGCCGTGTACGTTATTGCAATACTATTCTAATAGTCTAAAACTAGTGTCTGGAAAACGTGTTTCACAGGTGACAGGTATCAGCTAGAATTAAGTGCAGTAATTACTACAGTCATTGTTTGGCATGTATATGTATCTACGCGATATATCGAATTTCAGTTATGGCGGTAATCGCCTGCCCCTATGGACCATTCAATCCATGGACAACTAGTAGTCTATGTTCAATCCTTCTGCATCTTCCTCTACCGAAGTGGACGCTAGGCACAGTGTAAGGTGATAATTGTTGCTCTGGCCGTGGCTGACTGATACCAGGGATAGCAGGCAGATGAAGTGGCTTTGACCTCTGCGCTCCAAAGACCCTCGTCAGGTCGGGTCCAACAGTCCAAGACCAAGACTGTTTAATACTATATGATCGTTAAACGACATGTTCTTATCAAATATCACCCCTAGGTTGCGGACAGACTGACTTAGATTAACTGAAATGTTGTCAAATATAAATGAATTTATGTCTTCAAATTTACTTAGATTAAATGATGTACCAAGAAGTAAAAACTCAGTTTTTGAAGGGTTAAGTGCAAGCTTATTATTAAACATCCAAGACTGAACGTTTTGCAGGCAAAGGGACAGATTTTCTAGTGACATGGAGGAGGTTTTATCGTCGAAGGCAATGAATAACTGTGTATCGTCAGCATAGAAATGATAGTCAGCAGAGAATTGTGTAAGAAGAGATCCAAGGGGCATTGTATATAAGGTGAAAAGAAGAGGGCCTAAAACAGATCCCTGGGGAACACCGGAATCTAATTTAGCTGAGTCTGACTGTGCGCCGTTACAATAAACAGATTGACTGCGATGTTTAAGATAGGATGTGAACCACTCTAATACAGTACCCGATAAAAATAAACGAATAAACAGTCTCAGCCTCTGAATAAGGTCCCAGAGGACATTTCCAGAGAACTAGATAGCCCAGTGTAGCCTAAATTGCATACATAGGCCTACACATGGAAATATTTTGGAACCAAGAAATCAGCCAAACGTCGTTTCCAAAGTTACTATATTGCAGAATTTCCATGGTTGACTACTTCTGTCCAGCAAGATGCTGCGTATTTCTTCTGTTGTCGTTACCAGAGCAAAGAAAGCGCACCACTTGGTGTACCTGATTGGCAGCACGCAACGGATCAAAGGTAGTGGTCTATGGATTCACTCTTTGAAATTCATCTGTTGAGCACTTGCTTTGTCTGAACTTGCCTTGTGGAAAGGGATCAGTTTAAAATCCTCATGTTAATTTTTAAAAATATTTTTGTTGAGTGACTGTCCACAAATTACGTAAACAAAAGAGGAAGGAGTTTGAAAAGTGTGACAACTGTTGATAAGGGGGAGGGGTTAAAATTCGCCCAAAAATTGCTTGCGTAATTTATGGACAGCCCATGGTCAGCTGCCCGGGTTACATTTTGACTCTGGTTACGCCACTGGCTTCAAGTAGGCCTAAGTCTATTTTGGATATCTTCCTATCGCTCAAATCAAGTTCACACAGATTTGGAAGCAGTGTTTTATCCAGGCCTGTTAGGAGGGGAGATTCCCCCCCCCAACCTCAAAATCCTCCCAAATCCCAGCACTTACACAAATTGTGCATTGACTTGTGTTTTTCCCCTCCAACCAAGTCGATTCCCCCTCCCGAAAGCCTCAATCCCCCCCCAAAGGCCTGGATAAAACACTGTTTGGAAGAACCGAGAGACCGTTAATTACTGTAAAGGGGCTGTCCATTAATTACGTCAACTAAATACGGCAAGTTCTGAAAAAGTTTGACAGTTGTTGACAGAGAGGGAGGGGTCAAGAGAAATTGACGTCAACAATTTCATTTTTTTGAAATAGCCTAATCAAAAATATGAAATTTATTGGAATACTATATTTATTGCATCCAGAAAAAAGCATGACAAGCATAAAAGGTCATCACCGCCACATTTTGTCACTTTACGGGCAAAAAAGTAATCACGGCAAAAATAATATAACCTTTTAAACTTTTTAATAATAATATAACCTTTTACACTTTTTAGTGTGCCCCTTCACTGATCTTGGAGGAGTGAAAAGTTTTTGACAAAATTATAAGGGTTCACTGAAAGTTTAACAGTTGAAGACAACTGAGACAAGCTTGACAAGGCAGTGTTTATTCTAGGCCCTTTGGCGGGGGAGATTCCCCCCAAAGTTTGAAAATTCCCTCCCAAAAATTTCTATATGTTGCATTGGGGGATGAAAATTTCCCCCCAAAAGTGTGACGAGAGGGTTTTTTTATTTTGGAGAGGGGAAAAAGAGAAGGATATGACCATATAGAAGAGTATTTGAAAGAAAAGGAAGGATGTGATGACATTTTTGCTCGTCGCCACATTCGAGACAAAAATTACATCAGGATGACCTTTTTGCTCGTCATCAAGGTTCTTTGCAGACAAACCTCCCCCCAAACATTTCAACCCCCCCCCCAATGTAAATGTGGCTAGAATAAACACTGGAGACAAGGGGTTAGGGGGTCCAAAAATTGACCCAAAATTGCTGACGTAATTAATGGAAAGCCCCAAATTTAGCTATTGTCATCTTGTGGGCGAATAGAAAACTGCGATGACGTCGCCTTAGATAGGCTATCTTTGTTTATTTACAGCCAATCATTGCGAAATATCGGATATGCATTTGCTATAGATTAGACATTCTCCTGAGCCCAAATAGGTGGGCAGAATTTATCCTGAGCATCGGTTGAAAGCCGTCATCAATTCATGTTCTGTTATTACACAGAGTCGCGCGATTCAGAGAAGTTCTACCTAACTCCGCAGTGGCACACAGCTCGGCTGTGCTGCGATATCGAAACTGCTCCCTAGACGGCAAAGGTCGCAGTTGGGTGTCCAACACAGAGTTCAGCTGTTGATGTGATATCGAAACTCCTATACGGAACGGTATATGAAAGACAGCAGTTAGTGGTTTTCACACAGGCTTACTTTGACTCCTAAACCACTTAAAACCACATTATTATTATATTATATTTTTAGTATCCCACACAAAGTTCAGCTGTCACTGCGAATCCACGATAATGAAACTGCATGCTACCGAAAGGTAGGCTACCGGAAATGTGTGGCGTCAAAGCCACGGATAGCCCATAAGGATTATGGATATAGCCAACGTATTATTATTAAATAATAATTTAAGCTTATTATTTCCATTATTAAATGTTTAATTGTTTCACTGCGTAAATTTAAAAATGTGATAGTTTTATTAGCTAATTAGCACTAATAACGATTTTAATTAAGTGTTAATACCTGTGACGGGCGAAGGTGGCGACATGTTGGTTAGCGAATAGTGTTTTAAGCTGGTTATAGACGGCAGTGGCGTATTTATCATTGGGCCATTTGGGCCATGGCCCCCATTTGGTCTTGGCCTAGCCTGTCCCCAGACCCCCATTATAGGCTCGCGCTTCGCGCTCGCCATGGGCTGCCCCCTTACCAAAATTCTAAATACGCCACTGATAGAAGGGTCCAGTGTAGGCCTACTTGAAATTCCATTTTCCATCTAAATTGCATTAGGTCAATCTATAGATTATAGGTTATAACCTCCCATAACGGAAAAAAGGCAAGGCGCCACATATTTGGCACATAGGCCTATAGTGTCTCTTTAATATGTTTTGATATTTGATTTATAAAAAAGCAAATCCGTTTTGAATTCAGAAAAAGTCAGTTCATGGCAAGTTTTCAACAGAAGACAAGTGGGATTAGTGGAAATAGAATAGGCCTACGTAAGGTCTTGTCAGTTGTCACTCTTGTGTGATGCGCTTGCGTATTGGATGGTATTGGATATAATTCATACAAAGTGCTTGGAATCTAACGTAGGGCCTACTGAATTGTACAGGTCCGTTCAGTCGTTATAAATTACACGGGCGTAAATCACGGGGAGGCCCCGGAGGGGGAGTAGGACAGGGGCGCCCATCCCCCTTGGCTGCTGGAAGCATCTTCCCCCTTCCATATCCATTCCTTCCCACCTCTAAACGTGGCCAGTCCGGCAGGCACGTCTGGACGATTTTTAGCGGGAGGAGTGCAGATTTTAAAGGGCAATTAATACAATTTACCATAGAAATCAAACCTGACAAGCAAAAAACGGTCGTCACCCCATCTTCCAGCGGGTGTGGAGTCCCCCACCCCTAGGGGCTGTCCATTAATTACGTCAACAATTTAGGGGTTTGAAAAAGTTTGACAGTTGTTGACAGAGGGGAGGAGGGTCAAGAGAAGTTGACTTCAACAATTTCACTTTTTACAAATAATCAAAACATGTGAAATTTCATGGAATACTACTTATTAGCCTACAATGGAAAAACATGGCAAAATTTCATCACCACCACATTTTGACACTCGATAAGCAGTGCACCTCCCAAATTTTTCCAGGGGTGCACCTGCACCTGCAACTCCTGCACCAACACTTCCTACGGGTCTGTATAATATGACTTATACTAAAAAGTATTTGCCTTAGGGGTCGTCCATAAACTACGTAACGCGATTTTGACACTTTTGTGACCCCCTCTCCCCTACGTAACAAGCAAAAAAGGAGGTTATCTTTATATATTTTTCCTCTCCAAATATGCTGACAGGCAAAAAAGGTCATCGCTACCTGATAAAATTTTGCCTTCTCCAAACATCAAACTTCCCCAAATAGGCCTATAGGCCTGCCCTGGTAAGCAAAAAAGGTCGTCAAGGTCGTCACTTAAAATTTTTGCATTGTGTTACGTCACATTTACGGAACACCCTCGTACACACTTCGTAACAAATGTCCGGACCCCTCCCCTAAACGCGTTACGTAATTTATGGACGACCCCTTAAGTGAGATTTTGAAGTCAACGCATACATCAGTTGTTACATGTCGTGGTAAATGTTGAGATTAAGATAACGCTCATTTTCTTCAAATGTCTTGTCACGCACAGTAGGTAAGCCTACCTCTAAACAAAAGGTAAAGGTAGTCCCAAACTGAAACGAGCGTAGTGCCCGACACTGATCTGATCTCCGTGTACTAGGCAAACAGCGACGCAGTTGCCTTAAGCCATTAATCTTGAGTAGTTCGCCATTACTTTAATTAGACACGCGCTTTACCACCGCAGCTTAACGCTGCTATCAAAACTAGACAAAACAGATAACTTGAAGGTAATTTACTTTCTTACTTGTTACGCCTTCGAGACTGTCGCGTCACCGGAAGCGCTTTGTAATACTTCCTGAAAAGGCTGAAAGTCTGAAGTCGTTGATTGGTTTTATTTGTGGTGAAAACTCGATATTTGTTGTAATCCTCAATTAATTTAAACATTTTCGACGAATAAATTGTAAAATGTCTTACGACGGCGGCTTCGGTAAACGCGGCGGAGGTCGAGGTGGCGGAGACGCCGGGTAAAATTTACTTTTATACATTGTGCTCTTCCTTGGTCTTTGTTCTCTAGAACAGACATATTTAAAGTAATTTTATATTTAAAATAAACGTTTCAGCTGGCAATCCTTAAGACTGGATTATCAACAGTATCATTGAGAGATAGTAGCCACCACCCAGCAACCTTCTAATCAGAATTGTGTCCTAAATCCACAATAAAATAACCGTTTTGGATAGAGTCCCGGCAGCCGTTTTTTTCACGTGGGGCACGTCATTGGGCGCCATTTTAACCATTTTTGTTTTTAGTCATGTAAAGCTTTTGTTTTGCAATCCAGAACGATAAATTTTCTAGTGACACCGATTTGATTAGCTTTGAAGTCATGCAAAGACTTTAATGTTATTTTGTTATGGTTATATGTTGTAATTTGTATCATTACACTGTTGGACTGCAACAATTTTCTATTGTATGCCCAATCTTATGAATTACCTCTCAGCTATCAGGTAGATTAAAGAAGTTGACTGATAAGCTGTTTATCATCTGTTTTTGATTTGACTTTGCAAAGTAGCTTGTTTGATTGTGTTTTTGGTTATTAATGTGTAAGATTTAGAAATTGAAAGTGATTGAATGTTAGAATTACACACGATAGGATAGTAGACAATGTTTAGTGGCAATTCCAAATTCTCTAGGACAATTATAGCATGGAAAACTCCAGTAATTACAGTATTTAATTTGCTTTCTGAACATTGGGAAAGCAGTTTGTCTGCTGTGGGAGCTAGTGAGCATCCACTTTTATACTAGGGAACGTCCACTCATATAGGGATTCCCTTGCTTTACCATTGTGATAGTTATCAAGTGTTTATGTGAAAATATTGAGCAATTTGCCTTTTATAATATGTTGCTGTGTCCTTTTTGCTGTTTCTTGGATCCATATATGGTGTTAATTGTGTATTTGCATTCATTTTCAGAAAATTATTTGTTGGTGGTTTAAACAGAGAAACAGATGATGGTAATTATATAAAAATGCTTGATTTTACCCAGTATTTCGATCTAAATGGATATTTGTTTTCTTTCACTCTTTTGTCACACAGAATTCTAATGGCAGTTAATTTTTTTAAGGCATTATATCATCAGCAGCATTAGCTTCTGCATCACCAGCTTCAACATGCACCAAAAACATGGCTGACTAGAAAACTGACCATTTTGACCATTGATAGCTAATATCAGAAGCAATGGCATATTGAGGGATCTTGCTCTAAACTAATGATAATAAATATTATATAAATAAATATAAATAAACATTAAAATAATGAAAACTAATGATAGTCATATTAAAAAAAGAAATACGATTTAATTAAAAGCACTAAACAGGATGTGCAGTTTTCAGATTACAGATTTTGGTTTTTCTTGAAATGTGAGAGAGAACCAGATGATTTTACTAATATCAACACATTGTTCCATGTTTGTTGATCTGACACTGCAATTAACCTGGCTCTGAATGATGTTTTATAGCATCATAAGTCTTTGAGCTTTGGAATGCATGGTCATTTGCCAATTTTGTGATGTCCATAGTTGATACTGTATTATTATTAAAGTAATATCAGTTTTTTTATTGTTTCTCTATCCATCTGAATGTTACTGATTTGTTGAATTGGTGTGTTGCAGAGGAGCTAAAGAATTACTTTTCGAGCTTCGGTGTTGTCGCTGAGTGCATGGTCAAAAAGGATCCAAACACCGGAATGTCACGGGGCTTTGGATTCGTTAGCTTTACAGATCCAGTCTCTGTCGATCACGTGCGTAGAATTGGCAGTATCTATAAATGAGAATAAAACTACTTGAGCAGTTGAATAGAACAGAACAGACAATTGTTGAATGGATGTATATTTTTTAAAAAGTATTTTGTGATTTTCAAGTTTTAAAAAAATATTTACTTTGCCTTTAAAATGTATTCTAGCTGGAATTATTTGAAATAGGCACCAGGTCTTTAATTTATTTATTTATTTATTTAGCCCTAAGACCTTTCTGAACATGACATATAGATGCATTAAATGCTTAAGTTTATGGTTCATTGTAGCTCTGATCTGTTTATACAATTAGCCCTTGCAGTGACGTTCAAATAATGTTGCACCTAGTTGACTCTTGCCCTAAAACCAGTCTAGAGAACTGTGGACTACATGCAGCTGATGACGTTGCATTCATATGGCTAACATCATTCAGTACATTCAGCATTCAATGATAATAATAATAATAATAATAATAATAATAATAATAATAATAATAATAATAGTACCCTTAAACCGCGGGGATCTAGTATATTCAGCCCCCGTTGCATATAGGTTCAAAGTATGTGTAAGTTTAAGGGTTAAGTTTAGTGTTCATTGCAGCTGTGTTGTTTTGTAGGTCCTGGCAGAAAGTACTCATGTACTCCATGGTAAAAACATTGACCCAAAACGAGCAAAGGCCCGCTCTGGTAATGAAGAGTGCACAAAGGTGTTCGTCGGTGGACTGGATCCAAATCTCAGTGAAAATGAAATCAGAGAATATTTTGGTCGATTTGGAAAGGTTTTATTGCAGCACCTCCTTTGATGATTGCCTTGTGTAATCTTGATGTAATGTAATAGAATATTTGCATAGCGCTTCTTATGTAAATCACTCGACGGCACTCCAGCTCCAATTACTGCACACTTATAAAGAGGCGAGTCATTTCTGAAAGAGTGGCAGAGAATCTGCTGTTTTGATTGGGTTAAGAGCATTCCAGAGATTAGGGCCAACTGACTTGATACCTTGCTTATTGAATAAGGAGGTTTATGCTTGGGAGCATACTGATGATGATGATGATGATGATGATATCCGAGGTACGTTAAATCCGAATCCATCCAATATGGTAGCGCATCACCTGGCACTGTACATTGCGGTACGTTATAACCGAATACCGGTATACGTTATAGCAGAGTCCGTTATAAAAAATTCTACTATAAGTGATAAATGTAAAGGTTTATGACCTCTTCTGATAAAGCAAGTTACAGGTATTGCATTGGTTGGTTTACTGTTGATGTTAATTAATTTTGGTGTTGGTTGTTTTTCTCTAGATTGAAACATTAGAGTTGCCTTTTGATCGGGAAAAGAATCAAAGACGTGGTTTCTGCTTTGTTAGTTTTGAGTCGTCCGATGCGGTCGAGACGCTTTGCACCAGCGCAAAGCACAACATTGGTGGAAGAGAAGTAAGCTTATGGTTTGATTGGTTTTGTTCGGGTGTATTTCGGCTGAATGAATGAAATTTGTTGTTGAAGCATATTTGAGGCTTGGCTTTTATTTAGAATTGTTACAAAGGATGACATTACTGATTTCTTAAAAGAAGTGTATTGTAATTGTGCTTTGAAATAAAGTTGTGTTAGGGCCATTGATGTAAGCTGTTTTTGACATATAATGATTTCATGCCTGTAACTAATATCAATGTGTTGTCATGTTATCTATGTGTGTTAGAGAAACAGGGAGTATTCGATTTGCTTCTTGAACTTGCTTAACAGTTGATTGTTTTAGGTAACAATTTTTAGTCAATGGAATCTTCAAGATACGACTCAGTTAACAGCAGTTTGTCTAACTCTAAAGAGAGTCTGTCTAGCACTAAAGCGATCCTAAATCATTGAGTATGGCAGTCTCGGTTGCAAAATTGCATTTCCGTTTTTTTCCAGTTTGACCTGCAGACGAGGAGGGAATGGCAAAGAGTAGCGAGCTGCTGGAAAGGTTGACAGATTCAACTGAGTCGTCGCTGACCTTGCCACAGTCTCTGTCTATTTGCTAAGCTTCTTATTCGACCTAATCTAACCTAACCTAACCTTGGCAACCGCTGTTTAATTAAAACCCTTAGTTTTTACAGTAAATGGCACATCTGTATCATTTGCAGAATTAAGGACTAAAGTGCATTGTTTAAATGTTCAAACGATGCGTGGCCCTTTTCGATTGATTGAGTTCTTATACAGGTTGATGAAATATATTGTCTGACTTCTGATGCTCCTGTGCAGTTGTGATTCTTGTCTCTGTAGAACTTGTAAATTAGTGTTGTATGATAATATTTTAAAATCAACATTTTTGGGTAATTAGGGCTAATTCTAAGCATTACAGTTAACATTTAATAGCTGTTCAGAGAATAGTTTTATTTCAAACACAAAATTTATGCTTAGAAGCAGGCATTTATCTTAAAATTGCTAGACTTGCTTATTAAAATTGCTTATTAAAACTAGGATTGCCATAATTGTATTGATATTGGCTATATTAAAATTATATATTATACTAAATAATGAGTATAATGAACGCTTGAGTCAACATGCAAGGTGAGCCATTTTATTGTAGCTCCTTAGTAAAAGTTTATAACTATAGTATAATATTGATATGGTTTATGGCATTCGACATGCACAGTTTATAATTTAAAATATGACTCTTTCTAGTTTTTACTTGTATGTAATAAAATGGTAAATTATTAAAATGTATTTTACCTCAGTTTATATCCATTTGATAATGAAATTATTTAAGAACATTTGCTGTTTTTTTGAGCAATTACAGTTTTATTTTAGAGTTAGATGTAGCTGTAGAATAAACTTTTAAAATGTCATTTATGAATAAATATAAATTATTAAAATAATATCAGAACAACACTAATCTATTCTTCAACTTTTGTGTTCGTCTACAGTGACCTTTGTGTCTATCCTTAGATGGTCTTTTGTGGGTCTATGTAAACCATTGTGGGCTCTTAATGGCGTGTTATAGGTTGATGTGAAAAAGGCCACGCCAAAAGGGGCCCAACAGACTCAATCAAGAGCTGGTCGTGGAGGACGAGGAGGTGGACAGGGTGGTGGTCAAGGTATGTACTTTTGAAATATAGACACTTGGTGAGCATTCTTGAATTATGATTTGATAACTGGCATCTTGCATATGGCTATTTCAATTATTGCTTTGTTGTAGTGATCCTGAAATGCTTTAAATCTACAGCCATTAGGTGTAAACAATAATTGTTTGTTTCACTGTCTAATTCGGATGTTGAAATTATGGTAGTTATGCAGCACCTTGCACAAAATATGCCTTCACCAGCACTTAGCACTTGCTTTTGTTGCTGCAGGCGGCGGTGGTCCAAGTGCGTATGGTGGTGGGTGGAGCGCACCGGGCTATCCAGCACCAACGCAGCCATATGGCGGTGGTTATGATTACAGTGCCTATTATGGCCAACAGGGTTCATATGCTGGGTATGCCCAGCAACCACAGGCTGCATATTCGGCACCAGCTGCTTATCAAGACCCATATGCTCAAGCATATGCACAGAATACAGGTAGACTGTGTGGACGATTTCTTACACTGTGCATGCAATTCGTTTGATAAAGTTGATTGTACTGACTTCATGTGAGATGTATTTGAGAAGTAAAGTTAAACGAGTTCTTTACTTTGGATCGTCTTACTGTTCACGTGATTTTGTTGAGGCTTTGCTAGTTCATTCATTGCACTTAGATAGGCCTTCATTCTACGCTGTACTTTGAAAGGGCAAGAATTACATGTATATATGTAATCATTGCATCTCTTTCATTAACGCAGGGTATGATTATTCTTCATGGTATGGAGGAGCAAATCCTGGAGGTCAGTATTCAGCGCCTTTCTGCATAAAAAACCGTTAGATAGGATCGTCTTCGAAGTCATAAACAAATACGGTATATATGTTTGATTTTCTGTATTTCAGCTTGCCAGCATCAGTTATGTCTCCTATAGGATTATTTTTCAGTGTATGAACCTGTTAATAAGTAGAAGTCAACTTGTTTGTTTTACAGCACAGTCGGCACAACAGCAACCTAATGGACTTGGTCCGTATGGTCGAGGACAGAGGGCAGCTGGGGAGAACAGATATCAGCCATATTAAGTAAAATGGTTTTTCTTGTGTGTAATAGCGAGTTATTCTCGCTTAAAAGCTTCATATGATTGATTGCCATTATTATAAACATGCTGACATTTGGTAGCTGCACATCCTGTTTAAAAATGTGTAGGCTCAAATTTGAACATCTGCAGTACGGTGTTGTGAATGTAGTGGTAGTAATTGTGCTAGAAGTGGTAGTGGTCTATATCAGATCAGGTTATTTTATTACTAAGATACGAGTGTTTTATATTGTGGTTGTTTTTTTGATTGAGTAATAATTTTTTTGTCTGTTTGGTTTCAGATTGAATCTGAATTCCTGTATATAGTCCACTATAACGGAAGTCCGCAAAAAATTGGAATTGACAGACTGAATTTTATTTCTGATTGTGAACCTAATAAAATGTTTGCAGACAGTTTCTTGGCCATTTCTAAATGATAGTGGTATTGATATTAAAGTTATAGAAATTATTTTGTGAAGTCTGAGCAATTTTCTGATTGACAAGCAAAAGTACATGATATGTCTACTCTTATGTGATATTTTGGGATTATGTGCATGAATATGTATATATGCCTAAGGGAATTTTATATATTTTAATGTTACAATTTTGGGGTTATTCTCAGTTCTTACTGAGCACTTGACTTGCAGGGCTCTTAAATTGTCGAGTTCTGCATAACAGAATCCAAAAGCTTTAAGATCTGTCAGCAGAGCTCAAAGTGAAAGGTGTTAAGTACAGTACTGTAAATACTTCTTTTAGACCAGGAAATTACCTTTTGCCATCTCATGAGTTTTGATGCATGAATAGCTCCTTGGTATCGTAAGATTACTGAATGGTCTTGTCATCTGTGTTCAAGCTTGTGTAGTGACATTTTGGATTATTGTTTCTATTGAAATCGAAGACCCACAAATGGTTATTACAGTACTGCTCTGTCACAAGCCTGCACAACTCTTAAAATTTAAAAACAGTGTTTCAGACATGTCTCGTCATAATCAAGAAGTAAACGTGGAAGTGCAATGGAAATTGGTTATAAATCTGTAATTCAATGGTGAGTTTCTTCCAAATGGTAGACGAATGCTGTATTGGTCCATATCTTTGTAGATAGATACACTGTATGCATTGAGAGTAATCTGTTTAGATGATCTTCAATTGAAGACGGATTTTTGGTGGGCTGGTGGAGAGGATGCATCCCCCAACGTGAAACTTCTTTGACTTACTATGAGTTTGCAATGTGACAGAATTGTAATTTCAAATGTATAGAATTTAATCGAAAAGCTCATATAAAATCACAGTACAATTTTATATATATATATATATATATAATGATTTATAGATGTCTGAACACAAAAGCAGATAAGACATTCTTGAATGCATTTTCAAAGTTTCAATGCAGTTTGAATTCCATATACTTCAAGTGCAGTATTTTAAATTGGGTCTGGAAAATTGGAGATTTCTCTTAGAAGCCATCTATCCAAAAGTTTTGAAGGCAACAGTGGTGCAAGGAACACTTTCACCTATAACAGATTCAAAAATAACCAAATCAGAAATGCTGTCACAGGTCACAACCAGTGTGGTATTTGAGTTAGACCAGGGGTGGATTTGCAAAGAGTAGACAAGCCAGTAAGCAGTGAACATTTCCCTCTGTAAATACCACACTGGTTACCATGACCATAAAAAATTAACCAAATCATAATTTAAAATAAAAGATTAATCTGGTAGATTGCCGATGACATCTTTATTTATTTGCTTATTTCCTCCATAATTTCCATAAGAGAGATAAACAGAATAACATATAATCCTATAAACTTATCACATAATAACCTAGTATCTACTCATAGGAAAGGGGAGAAAAAAGAAATGGTTACTGAAGGGATCATAGATCCCAAATGAAAGTAACCAATACATATAGAATTTTAAAATGTTAGCAGACAAATTAAGAAATTAGTTTCATGATGTTTCTAATGAATATCATCAAGAGACGAGAGCATTATGCAATAATCGGGCATGGTTAAGTGACTGCATTGGTTCTCTTGTTTACAAAAACATTCAACAGGCTGAATGAAACTTTAACTTTAATTAAATGTGTGTGATCTCCATCAGACATGATACACACTTGGGGAAAATAATGCAAGTGAATAATAAAATTATTTTTAAAGAAAACAAAAAAGTTATAAATTAAGGGTATACATTTGTATACATTTGAATGACACTCACAGAGTATAAGTCATACCAATGACTGCTTCCTGGTACTAAGTATCTACAACGTGGCTTGAATGAAAACAGCGCATCAGTGATTGCTTCAAGAACAGGAAGAAGATTAAAGCTGGCTGTTGGAATACTGTCTTCAGTCCGTTTTAGGTGATGATCAATGTATTTCTTTCCGTAAAGCAATTGTGCATCCTCACTCATTGCTTCCCACATTGTTCTGAAATCATTTCCAATCCGCTCCATCTACAATATGAATGTGCAAATGCACACTGCATGTCATCTAGGACTTGAGACCAGTGGCGGCTCCACCGGGGGGCCAGAGGGGCCCATGCCCCCTATTGAGTGCCTGCCCCCCACTGGCCCCTCCAGTTGGGACCCTATACTTAATGCTACATACATTAAACAACAAATGCTTGGCCCCATGATTAGAAGTTGCCACCCCAACGACCCCCCCTTGCCAAATCCTAGAGCCGCCACTGCTTGAGACTTTCAAACATCCCATGAATGCCAAAAATTTGAGCTGATTATATATACTAGGATAGATACAAATGCAAGAGTACAAAATGTTAAAAATGTGTTGATTCTCAAAATATTCTGACAGGGAAAATGTGGAATTGCTAGAACTAAAGTCAGAGTCGATAATCTTTTCTGCTTACATCATCACCATCATCATCATCACCACTACTACCATCGCCTCGGCTATCTACCAGGGTGAATGCAGCAATATCTAGGTTGGAAATGTTTCCAGTCTTTCTTTTCTTTAGCTTGTCTTAAGCTTCTTCAATGTTGATTTGTCTGGATTCTAGGTCTTCCTTTATGTCATATTGTCAACTTAACTGCTTACTTAGAGCTACCCAGGTATATAAATTCAAGAGATTTTATTACTCACTGAGATGAGATATGCTAAAACAGCATAATGAATGAAGAATAACATACTGGGGAAAATTTTGCTATTTGGTTATGGTAGGTGTATACAAAAGGAATGGGTTTTTTAATATTAAAAGACAATTTTCTGCTAAGCTCATCATTTCAAGTATAAAGTATAAAGATTCCATTGTTTTAATAACGAAAAAATGTTCTCTGCAAATAAATTTGTAAGCTGTCATACAAATCATACATAGTTTTTAAACAAAAATGTATGGACTTTGTAACTTTTATTAGAATTATGAATCTGTAAAATACATTATGGGTCACAAAAGCATTCAGAGTGACTGGACCTCTCTCTGGAATGAATTGATTTCATCCATTTGGGCATCACTTCTTGTTTCCTCAAACTCTTCAATGCAGCTGCTAAAATCTCACTTTTATCTTGCAACTCCAAAGCCGGGAGTGCCTTCACATGAAAATACAGCATCAGAGGCTCTATATAGGGGAATGACCGGATGGCTATTGTTGACTGGATACTAGATCCGGATATTTTGGGTCAACATTTGCCGGATCCAAAGTGAAAATTCCCGCACACGATTAAAGTGACGCTTCACAGGATTACAATGACCCTAACTTACTACTTACTAAAGTTACCAGTAGTCACTTAATACTCACTACTCAGTTAGTGTAAGCAGCTTCAACTAATTCTTTGTGTGACATAGTTCCAGTTAAATTTTGAGGGTGCATTAGTAAACTTAAATTTGCGGGTGCGCTCGTTAACTTCAGTTACGTTGCTTTTCATTAAAACATTAAATGTGACAATAATATTTGGAAGGGTTAGCGAATACCAGTCCAGTCAATCCGACCGGAGCAGTTTCCCGTCATTTTCTAGCACTATACAAATGCTACATTACATTATAAAACTTATGACATCGAAGAAACTATTTGCAATTCTGCACCTTACTTACATCAAGACAACCCGTCGCTCCACCAAAGTTTCCCGGCTCAACTATGGAGACAGAAACTCCAAATTTTTTCATTTCCATCCGAAGTACATCGGAAAATGCTTCCCCCGCAAATTTAGTCATTGCATACGTGGCATTGAATGGCTCAGCAACTCGACCTTTCACAGAAGTAATGTTAACAATTCTACCTAACACAATGACATCAGCAACAGTCTCACCAAAATGAAGCAAATGCTTTATAAATTATGCTTTATGTCCATGGTTAACACTGGAATTACATTTGCCTCACTAGTAACATTGGGCAAAATGCTTACAATGGACTGGCATGCAATTGGTATACTTTGATACAAAAAATAAATTCAATGCCATTTTTTGCCATTCACTGATTTCTGGCTGTTGCATGCACTGCTGACATTAAGGTCTTTTCTCCTTAATTGGCTAACTTGTCCAGTTCTATCTGAATTATTCCGAATTTTGGCCAAATTTACTGAAAATATCAAACAGCTCAACAAACTAAGAAATAAGTCCCAGCAAGAAGTATTCTTTGATATATTTTTTATTCCCCTTTCAACTATCACATACTTTTATGATTTTTATCACATTACAATATTATCAGTGCCTTCAAGTACAGGTAAAAAGTGGTTCACAGCTTTCATATGATATAAAAGTTGGATATGGCCTTATCCAAATAGTCACATCAACCCTCCATATTGATAGTTCAGGGTTAACTGGCATGCATGGTCAATTTGATTCCTTAGATGCTTTATTACTCAGGATGGAATTTGCTGTTGCTCAATGCAATAGCTATTTCAACTACCTTTATTTTTCCGGATGTCTGGGATGAAGGCTTTCGTGACACGGACCATGCCAAGCTGGTTCACGCTGGTGACTGCAGCGAACTGCTGCATGGTTGTCAATTCTATGTCTCCCAGGAAATTTACACCGGCATTGTTAACAATTCCAAAGACGCCTTGAAACAAGAAACTTTCACTGAACAGAACACAATACTTTAACATTTTAACTAACACCTTACAGTGTTTGAAGCGTTTGCATGGTCCATGAATGCAAACTGAAACATACATGTACCTAAGAGGAATAAACATATATGACAGTAAAAATTACAACTAATTAAAAATACTCTATCTATTATTACAACATTAATTAAGAAGGCATCTGCAGCTCAAACATAGGTATTACGATAATGGTGCCATAGAAATTTGATAGGTTGATGAGATGCGAAGGTGCCAAGAATTCTTGCATCCATTTTTTTGACAAAAGCACTCCTCACTCCTATATATCTGGTCCCAGCCAGCCCAATTCACTGGAATAAACTTGATGTTAGCATATGCAAACTTGCAGTCAAACACTCTATGACATCCTGAAACACTTCAAAACCTATTTATTTCCCATTCAAGGCAATCGTAGTGGGAGTACTTCTGTGTGCTTGAAAAGAAGAGGCGCTATATGAATGCCCAGTTACATTTCATTACCATGGCTGAGCTAGAAAATTTCAAATTGATAATATTCATTGCATAAATTTCAACAGAAGAAATTGTTCTACAGAAAAATATAATTGCTTACCAACTCCATTTGTTTTCTCACGAACATAGGCAACACACTTTTTCACTTCTTCTTCACTTGTAACGTCCATTTGTAAAACGTGAAGCCCCTCAAATCCATAACTCCTCAAAGCCACTGCACCCTCTCCTCCACCTTTCAGGCAGCCAGCAAACACCAGCACTCCACGCTCTGCCAGATGCTTTGCCAAAAGATTTCCAAATCCTGTAAATGAAATCGTACGCTACGAATTATCTTTTATTAAATTCCCTCTGCCATCTTTAGTCCAAATGGCATGCAGGTTTAGAAACCAGCAGCTTTCTAATTGCTACCATAAGACTGTAATACAGTCTCAAAATCATGGGATATATTACACATATTATATGAATAAAGTTCTCTTACTTAAAGCTCAGTATTATTCATCACAAACAGCACTGTATAGCATAAATAAACAAAAAAATAAGTTTGAAATTTCATTAAATCCAGCCCTCAATTAATCAGCGGTATCCATTATTTTACCTGCCTCCACAAGCAGAAACTGGTAGGCATAAAGAAACATATGTCTAGTTCACAATTTACAAAATATTAAATTGCCAATGAAAATATAAACTGAAAATCTAACGTACCGGAATCGCAGCCAGTAATAACAACTGCTTTTCCTCGAAGTGGAATGAATCCACGGGGTCTAAATACTGCCTCACTGATCCAGGAGCACAGCGCAATAACTATGACGCCAAGAAGTGCAACCTCTGTCGTCGACCAGTTCATAAAGATCATAAAGCAACTGAACACGACAAAGCCAAGGATTAAGTTTTTTATCAAACTTCTCTTGAGGCTGCCCGAGACCTCGTTGCTGAATTCTACTTGAGCTGCGTGAGGCAATTTCTGCGTAGAAAATTTATACCAATTTTATTCAAGATGCAATGCAAACATATTTTTAAAAGCTACTGTATTCTCATCTCTGTGTGTCCCTTTCTGCCTAACTGTCTGTGTCTCTTTCTCACTGCCTGTCTGTCTCTATCTCACTCTCACTCACTCTCTCACACTCAAACAGACTATACCAAGAGTTGTGAGCAGACCTCCTGTATCAATTTGTGTGATCACCAAAGATGACAATGGTCTGATATTCAAAATGCCTGCCATTTCCAAGTTCCTCAATCAAGAAGAAAATATTAAAATACAAATATCAAGTATTGTGTTATACAATTATCCTGACAACCAAACAATACATTTTGTGAATCATGACAAATAAACATCACCAAACTGAGAATAACCTAGATTAGGAAAGCAAATTGTGAAAAGTTCATTCACTTAGATAAGTTGATCTGGCGAAATTCAACCTGGACCTCTGCCATAATGAACGACTGACGGTACTGTATGTATATGCAAGCACAAATGGAGCAGAGCTAAGATTACAACTTAAACTACCGCCGTTGCAACACAACTTCAAAATAGTCAACAATCTGTTGCAGATTTCCTGAGCTGTAAGACTTTACCTTAGACATAATCTAGCACGACAGATTAAATTATTTTAAAATAGATATTCAACTTCAACTGGGACGTCGACCTATGCAATGGAGACACTTTTCGTCCCGCTGCTCATCCACCAACCAAAGGTCACTGAAAGCGGCCTTTGAAGCCATCGCTCCAGCGACCGAGTCCTTCGTGAAATTCCAAATATTCGCTGTAATTAGACACCCTGCAGCATAACTAATCACCGGCCATTAATTAGATTTAAAATTATACGCAGTAATAAAATATTATGCAGTGAATTTCACCTGTCGATTTCATCGTATAAATATATGGTGGACGGATTTTAACTTTTAAGCACTCTAATTTAAAAATTAAGTAAAATTAATTCTCAAAAGCTTGCATAAGTTATTGAGTTCCAGTATGATCAAGCCATAGATAGAATAAAATGGAGAAGGTAAGTAAGAAAGTGGTCATCGTAAAACCAAAGATGTCATGATACTAAAAGCACTAATGCCAGCAGCAACTAAATAGTGACTGAACGAAAGCCATTTAATTTCGTATAATAAATGGACAATAAATTTCAAAGGCATAATAATTGTTTCGCGAGTTTGTTCTTTGAAGGTTCTTTAAATAGGTATTTCAAGGCAAATTTACTGTACGGCCTTGTGGCCTAATGGATAAGGCGTTGGCCTCCGGAGCCAGAGATTGTGGGTTCAAGTCCCACCAAGGTCGATGTTGTTACTTTTTCCAACAACGCTGTATTGTAACTCTTGTAACACTTACTACTCCGGCGTTATAATATATTAATACAACATTTTACATAAGATTATTAGATCTAAAAGATGATAATATACGGATTTTGCGTTGTGACGATGGTAGTGAACTCCAGCGTAAGGGGCAACACAGAGAAATGACTAGTACCAATGAATGTACGACAGTAAGGAACAACAAACAAAACTCCCACGAGCATCAAGTGGAATGACTGTACTCCTTGGAGTTTCTTCATGTTAGATATTATGCCAAAAAGCAGGGATGCAATAATCTAGGTAACTAGATACCAATGCATTAGCTAACTGAATAAGAACAGGCTTGGGTTGGTCTCACGCTATAAATGTCTTGAATTTTACAGTGAGAAATTTTGCAAACTGAATTTATACGAGTGTCCATCCATATAGACTATACAGTATGTACGTACTGAGAGGGGGCATGATTTGGGAGAATTTGCATATGTATGGTGTGCAAACTCAGGGTTGAAACTACAGTATGTTTTTTTGTGTATGTACTGTATGGACGAGCCCTGACTAGTGAAATAGTCACCAAACAAAACTTTTTGAAAAACATATGTAAGAGTGAATTGTTAAGTGAAATTTATGGTTATGAACAAAAAAACAAAATGCAAAGGCACTGTAACCAATGTGCAAAGGAATTCAAATAATGAGAAAATGGGGGAAGGGCATGAAGCAGGCAGTTCAGGAAGTAGCATTCTGAACAGATTGAATTTCAGATAAGGTGTCCTAGCAGTACCTGCAACATATGTCGACCTTATCAGTTATATATTTCTAAAGATCTGTGATGTCACAAATAAGCAGGTTAAAATTTGAACCTTAAAGCACAACAGAATTGGAACATATTTGAATCTAGGCAACTCCTGTTAAACAACTTTATTAATTGTCATTGTTTAATTTTCCATCTAAAAACTTTTCAGTTTGTCAACCAGAGCAGCCTCTGCAGCCACAGTTGATGCACTCCACAATCTTTCCCTGGAAAAAAAACATAAAACTCAGATTAATCAACATTGGACAAGATAAAGAAAACAAAATATTGTTTACTCTCACATACATAAATAATGTTTTATCATTCAAATTTACAGTGCAATGTTCTCAAAAGACTTCCTCACTACTCTAAACAATCCATCATTGTGGAAGCATCTAATAAGCAGCAGACCAATAATTAATTTACTGTGTAGGTTAGAGTTCATCGTGTTAGTCAATGGACAATTGAAAGAATATGGTCACATTTGTTGGCAAAACGTATTAAAGTAAGGATAGCTGCAGATGCATTTGTTTGTAATGCTAGACAATAAAGCAAGGATATTTTTTTAAGTGTAATTGGACTGTAATAGCCCTCAGGTATCATAATGCATATTTTCAATTATCAGTACAATGACATTTTACCATAGTTTTATTGCCTGAGGATTAAATGTCAAAATGGTTTAACTCAACTCGTCAATCAGTTTGAAGAAAAACACAAAACTTGCCTCCTCCAGTTTTGTTTTCGGGACACGACAAATGCAGTTAGTGTGGAATGTTGTATCATTTGTCTGTATGCATTTCAAACAGCAAAGATTTTCATATCCTGGTTTCTTCCATTTAGCAATCAGATTGGCATCTGCAATTTTCTCCTTTATGCAGTATTCATAGAGCTCTATACAAAAACAACGCAAATCACTCACAGACAGAGGCTACCCCCGTTATCTCACCCCTTGAACGCCAGACAGATATGGGCGGCATAACGGGGTAAGACTGTAGCTCATTTATCACTGGAAACAGAAATTCTGAACAAAACATGTACATTAACAAAAGCAGTAATTAATTAAGCATAATATTTAAGTTCTGGTTAAATTAAGGTATAGGTCACATGATCAGCACAATTATTTTATTTAAGATGCTATCAGTCTTCTTACATCAAAATAACATCAGGAAGTGAATACCAATCACTCAAAGACATAGTTATTTATCAAAAACCGGGACAGCCGAGCATATCTGACCTGTATTGTCAGGGCATTTACAGAAAACTGCTTTCCAGGTCATCAAAACACAGAAGTGCAAGTCATGCATGCATCAAACTTAAAGCAAAATGTCATGTGTGTATACAAACATATATGTCTCAGACCCCCCACTTTTTGAGGGTTTAAGCTAGGGAAGGGGAAAGGTATAGTGGTAAGGCCCCACTTTTTCACCCAAGTTCATGTCTATGATTAATTATAATTAATGTAATTACAGACAATAAGCTTATAGAATATCAGTACTTAGATAACTGAATATTTTTAAATACATCAGTGTTTTTGCTTTTAACCAATGACAGTCAATTTGTGACTGGGCAATGACAATGTCATAGATTCAACTGAAACTAATATATTGCATACTGAGCATTCAAAATCTAATGTGATTACTGCACAGTGCCAGCTGCATCATTGGCATTTATAGCATCAAATGCAATATTATGAAGCAAAATATTCAAACCTCTGCTTATGGCCCTTCTTCTGTAAAACAGATCAAATATATAACGACTCTTTTGGTTGTGCAGACGATATATGGGCCACAGAGCCTCAACCTTTCTTTTGCCTTCATGTGGATCAGTTTCAGCTAAAAACACACAAGAACTTTCAATAAAGCACAACAATAAAGCACGCACACACTACATACAAATGTTCTACTAACACACTAACTGCACGTTCCACCTCCGTTGAAGACTGTCAAGTTCGGAGAACGTTCATTCTCGCACGGAAATCCTCTCCTCTGGAATTCCTTGCCGGACAGCATGTCATCCTTCACTTCCTTTGGAGAGTTTGCGAGCAAACTAAAGACGTATTTATTTAATATCTCGTTTCCACGTTCCTTGTAAAGCACCCTTGACTTTGACCCTCGTTATGTTACAGCGCTATATAAATTGTCATGAACAATAACAATAACACAGTTGTTCCTAACCTTTTCATGATTACATACCCCTGGAACAAGTATAAGAGAGCAAATTACCCTTCCCCACCCCCACCCCCTCCCTGCATACCTTATCCAGGACAAAAGTTTATGTTCTGCAATATTTTGAAAAAAATTATAATTCGCAACAGACATCAGTCACAGGTTGTGCTGTGCGCATGCCAGAAAGTGGGATTTTCTTTCGCATTTCTAATTTAGTACAAACATATCTACTGTATCTGTACAGTGTACAGAGCAAATTGTAGAAAATATCTTTAACACAGACTTTATTTCCAGATCTTTCTGTCTGCATACCCCCACAATACCCTTCAAGTACCCCTGAGGGGTACAAGTAGCCCCGGTTAAGAACCACTGTACTAACATTACAATAGCAAATATAAAGAATACTTCATGTATTAAAAAGCCACAGTCAGTAACAAGGCATTGGTTGCAAACCAAACATCAGAAGAGCATCAAGGTGAAGGCAGTAGTTTCATGAGGGAAACTGAGTTGAATTCTTGATTTTCACTGAATGCCTATATGTACTAATTGTCTACATCAGCACTGTCATTCATTCAAACATGATAGGCAAACACAGACAAAATTAAAAGTAAGAAGTATTGCAAATATTGCCCCAAAATATGCCTTGCAACTTTAAACATGTCAAAATCACAGAAAAAATTGCTGTATATCCTCATAAATTATGCAGTCCATTTCATTTGTTTAGTGTAAACAAATGATCCAAATCCCTATTTAGGGGTCTCTCCCGAAATTTTAGAGAGGAGACCTGTATAGCTGACTCAAATACAGCAGTGTTGATATATATATATATATATATACCGTATATATATATACACTGTGTATATATATTATTTAGACAATTTCTACGCAGCAGCTGGCATGGCGAAGGCCAAAGTCAATTTCGCTTTAACAAATGTCACTTGTAAGAGATGTCAAGCGAATAATCAAATTTAATCATTAACTTCGAATCGTCTTGGTTCTGATGGCGACAAGCCCTGTAACGCGCTTAAGAACAAACAGCTACTATGGTATAACAACGACAGCGCTACATAAATTTAAGAGATCTTACTTGGCGACGATGGTACAGCGGATCGAGAGTTCAGTAAAGCCGATTACCTTCTCGCATTTTTTGATCGAGCTCTTCTAGAGTCGGTTCAATCAGTTCCCAGCCTTCGGGAGGAGCCTTTCGCGACCTTTTAACCTTCGGCATTTTCGCTTCCAATTTATCTTTCACCGAAAAAATTATTAAGGAAACAAAATTAACGAAAGACAGCTTCTTGTCCCACTTCTGCGCTGACTAGCATATTATAAATTATAGCGCTTTATTTTTAAAGACATATTTAAAAAATTAAGCTAACGTGCACATAAAGTAAATTCGCAAGGTTTCAAACTAAATTCATAAATTTATTGTTAATTTACTTGACGACAATGATAAATGTGCAGTGTAGATCTTCTAGTAGCAGACGTTTTATTGAACTCATTCAGTGCCAGATAGGTCGCATAAGTCAGAGTGAACAACAAACTATAGCTTATATGTATTATAGAAGAAAACCCAACGGAACGAAACCTAACTTTGGTCTAGATTTGAAGCGATATAAACGCAGCAATTATTTCTACTAGTCTATAAATTTTAAAGACTAAAAATTGGTCTCATTGCCTGTGTAGTTCGAAATTCACTTGAAAGAGTTTTGGATCTTAATTCATTTCATAACTTTGAACTCTTTTATGACAAACCATGTAATATGCTGTTAATTTTCCTATCCTTAGCGAAAAGAAACCTAGAAAAGCTCGACGTGTGAACGTTTTCCCTTTACTTGTGGAAAGCATTCCACGACCATTCGTAGGCCCCCTTTACAAGCACATAAATCACAAACATACACACACATATATGTAGTCTGGTGATAGTTGCATTTTAGTGCCCACTTGCCACTCCATTGGCCACTCCTAGAATCGCGTATTCTGGTTAGGCTTCCTGGGTTGCTTGCCTTATCAATGTGCCCTCGGCGGAACGTTGGAGGTTGTTCGTCGGAATTGTGGAATTGGAAAAATATCCGATCTTCACTAATCTCATCATTCGATCTTATTTTATCGGACTTCCTAGCTTCGTCGCTGTCTAAACGTTTGCAGTTGGATTTTAATGGTTATTTTTTGGATAAAATATTAAAAATACCGTTTGCTCAGCAAGGTGAACGCAAGACATGGACCAGAGCATCATCATAGCAGTGGACCACTCATCACAAGCAGAGAATGCCGTCAAATGTGGGGATGGGTTTAATATCTTCTTAATGAATAGCTTGTTAGTTTAGTAATAAAATAGAGGTAAACTTTTGGCCTTTAGATATTTTGATTTAGTCAGTTTGTATTTTGTTTTAAAAGGCTAAACAAAGCATAAGATTAAATAATTGCTTTAAATACAAATGACGGTTAAATATTAACAATTTTGCATTTTTATAGCACCACACTTATGCTTCTCTACTGGAATCAATTGGTGATACTCCAACTCAATCAGTAAAAGGCTAGGTCAAATATTAGTCAGTGGGAAATGGTGAGACAGACTCAGGAGAAAAGCCAATAAGAAGAGATGTGTTTTTAAACCTTGATTTAGATACAGAGATCAGTGCATAAATATCCCTTTTGATATGAAAAACAGTGCCCTGGAGTGAACATTTCAGGATCAAAATCACCATAAGTCACAGACCCGCTTATGTTCTAGAACTGTTTGACTTGTTTGGCAATTCAGCTGTTGTGACTGACTCGTGCCTGTTAATGCCTTTTAGTCTATTTGGAAAAAGTTCACCGTCCTGGCAATAAAGTTGTGTTTGTTCACTGCATTGAGCTGCCAGAACTGAGCATCAGCAGAGCAAGTATGCTTCTCACTGCACTTTAGTTTCTTTGACGTTGCAGTACATTTGTATGGATTTTTTTAGTGAGTGTGCAAGTAGACCAGATGGCTTCTCCGCTGGCTTTTTACCCATGCAAGCATTTGTTTCTAGATTTGTAAAATGGTAGTCGTGTTCTCCATTACTCATTTATTTGGTTCAATGGGTTCGACATGAAGTGTTTTGCCAGATGTTTTGGAGTGGATCAACAAACTTGTGTTCGAATAATGGCAGATAAATTTCTTGCACTTCTGCTAACTCAGAATGTTATTAGATGTGAAGTGGGCATGGTGCAAGACAGGTGATTAGTGTTATAAGATAAAACAGCAGAAAGTCCAAGTAATTTTATGATGATACAAGGCCAAGTGACTATTCAAGATATTCAATTCCATGATAAGAGGCAATGTATTTCAAATGAGACAGATATTTTCAAAATGACAGATGTACCAGCTTAATCTTGGCAGCTTATCATTGCTTTTAGTTTAGCTAAAGTCTTTAAAATAAATAAATAAATAATTAATTAATTAATAATTAATAGAGAGCACCATTCATTTCAGGATATGTGTATACAACTATACTTGTGTGTGTTGGTTAAAAATAATTAAGTATATGTTAATAAAATAATCTCACTCATGTTAATATCTCTTACTAAACCATTTAGAAATCACATTATTATTTTTTTGAAATTATTTTTTAAAAAAATTGTTATTTGAAGGAGACAGTCATATGTCATCTGGTGTGTTGGCAAGCATAAGGAAAGAGGAGGAAGAAAGAACTAAAGTTCTCGAGGAGAAGTTAGCTCCTCTTCTTAAAGAAAAACAAGTTAGTCTCTTTTAAAAACAATCTTATCTAAGAATTATGTTTTCATAAAACATAAGAAGTTTAAGGTCAGCGATTAAAACTGTAATGTGGTTACTTTGTTATGACGCTAAATTAGCGCACAGACTTCATCCTATTTACAGGTCAGGTCTGTTCTCTAATCTAATCTTAAACTTCTATAGCATCTCTTCATAATGTATTGAAGTATCAGCCGATGGCACACCAAATCACAATTTCACACGATTCAAGTAAAATTCAGTATATCAAACCCGACAATCGCTTGGCAGTTTATGGTGGATTAGCCAGTTGAAAAACATGGATTTTATTTTTAATCTTGTTCTAAAATTTGATTTGCAGTGTGCACATGCTTTGTGATACAGGTGCCTGGAAAGCTGCGAACGTCTGCTGGGAGACCAGGTGAACTGATATGTCACATTGCTGAGGAAGAGAGTGCAGTCATGATCATTACTGGGACTCGGGGAATGGGGAAAATGAGAAAAACGATCTTGGGCAGCGTGAGTGATTACCTCGTTAACCACGCTTCCTGTCCGGTTATGGTCTGCCACGATCCATCGGACGTCGAAAGGAATCGTCGCGTGTCCGTGGAATTCAAGAGGTTGCGACGGGCTTCGGGAGACTCGCTGAATTCTTTCGCCACAAACCTTCGACAGCGTTTTTCATCTGGCAGCAAGTCGAGATCCCAATCGGCGAGTGCCGACAAAGATGATGCAAGAAGAGAGAGAGAAAATCTTGAAGTGAAAGAAGATATCGAGGAAGAGTCTATGACCAGTGGCTTCAGTTAAGCCGGTAAAATATTTAGAATTTTAAAAATCGGTTTGGAAGATTTTTTGTTGGAGTCACTTAGTCTGTGTGAAAAGCATTGTTTTTTAGCGGAATAACTTGTTTATTTTGCTTACATTTATGATACTTGTTAGCTATCTTGTGCTGATGACATTTAAGTTTTGTGTGATGGTCATATTATTAGTAAATATGAGAATGAACATTGGTGTTGCCATGGGGGAGGCACAGGAGTGGACCATCACCCCTATTTGGATTGGAACCAGTCGTGGGATTTGTGCAAACCATTAAGCAGTTAGGAGGGTAGGTAGTGTGAGATCGAAGAGAGGAGAGGAGAATGCACTAAAGACGTTCAAAGCTCTTCACACGACAATTTTTTTTGCTCATCAGGACTTTTTCACCCGAAATTGTGCACGTGCAACCCCTTATTCCAGAATCCTGGCTATGCCACTGGGAGTGAAAGATGGAATGTTTCAAGAAGTGAATTTAAAACTGACATTATGAATTTTGCTGATAGGTTACAAGCGTATTCTACTTGAGATTTTGCGTGAAGTATAACGCTCGTTTAAAAATGTAGTTTATCAGGCAGTTTCATATTCTTATTTGCAGCAAATAGACCCATAGTCCGCCATAGTTAGCTGCCAAGCTGAAAATATTTAGCCATAGCTGTAAAACCACCAAATTGTTGTGACTAACAATGATGAAATTCTTGGTTTCTGGTAGAAAAATTGCAATCTGTACTCTACTTTGAGCCAAGTTGCATGGCTATTGTTGGTACCAGTAGAGTCAGTTTTCTCCACAACAGGTCTTGTTTGCTATAACAGACGATGCATGGTTTTTTGTCAATAAATTTTAAAACTCAAGGCATCATTGCACTTATCAGTGAATTCTTAGTATTCTGATGCTAGTCTTGAGAGATTCTAATGGACAATTTTGCGTGATTTTGCCTCCTTATTAGCAAGGCTTCTGCACTCTGTTTTTTTTTATCGTGCAGGATTTCATTATTAAAAGAGATTTTTGCTGACTGCAGCTTCTAAAAATAGTTTTAGCATCAGATGTAAATGGTTGAAACCTACTTTTGTGCAGTAATGCAATGATTGAGGTGTATTTGATTGCTCTATTATTGTTATACTAGGCTGGGCTTTTGGATATATTCATCTATTTTGTATTAGTCAACTGTAAATAGATATATAATATGATTATAATGATGATGACTGTTTTATGAGTACAGATTTTTGCACCATTTTACTTATTGATATTTGTTTACTCTTTATAGTCATTTCTACAGTATGTGCTCAGTTCAAGTCTGTTTTTTTTCGGTGAACAACTTTACATATATGTTTTTATTAGGCATTATTTGATGGTTCTAAGAGACAGGAAGTAGGAAGAGACAGAGACAAAATATTTATCCCATTTGGATCTGTTTCTAATAATCAGCAGCAGTTGATCTGTTGAAACATTTCTTATTGGCATTATCATCTTATGACAGAGATACTCAAGTGGCGGCCCACAGGCCAGATCCGGCCTGCCAAGGGTGTGAAATGGTCCGCAAAGATGCTAAAACGATTACTTTTTCTAATACTTGCAAAATTGCAAAATATTGATAAATGACAGCTACTGACTTCAAAATCACATGGCTTTCAGGTAAAAGTCAAAAAGGTCTAGCTCCTCATAAAATTTAATTGAACATCACTGTCTTATGATGTCTAGATTATCCTCTCCAGAATGTGTATTGGCAGTCAGCTTTGAAGATGCTGAAGTTGACATAGAGGTGTTTGACAACTCAGGAAAATAATGTTAAGCAATTATTGTTTTGAACTTGAAATTTTGCAAGGTGATCTGACATTAGAATGAATAAGATACGATTGCTTGTGATAATGTGATAATAATGTGTTGTTATGATTTGCTGGTCTCATTCTCATTTTTATTTCAGTATATTAACACAACTAAAAATATAGAGCTGCTGATATGTTTATGATGTACAATAGAGTCTAACCTGTTTAAAGCAATAGCAGTGTTGTTGAACATTGTAATTGTTGCAACACTATTATTTTAGCTATTGTAGCTGGCTGCTATTAGTAAATGATCTTCTATTAATATTACGGTAACTGCTTTTAATATCATACATTTTGTAGTTTACTTAAATGCAGCATTAGTCAAGTTCTACCATACATCTGTGTGTTTTCAAGTAGATGCTGCATTTAAATTGGCCATGTGCTTCAATCACTAGTGGATTTGCCATTGTGCTTATGTGTGCTCGAGCACGTGGCCCCATTGGCCAGGGGGCTCATCATCCTGACCAAAAATTGCAAAGAATTTTTCAAATGTTTAAAAATGATTGATCAGGTAATACACAATATTCTGACTACTCCTGAATTTCCAGAGTATGTAATGCTTGACTGCGTGGAGGCTTCTGGGCCTACTGGCTTAGGGGCTCAAGTATGGGGCATCATAACTTAACTAGCACAGGGCATAGGTGCCCAC
The DNA here is from genome assembly GCA_018105865.1 of Metaphire vulgaris. NCBI lineage: Eukaryota > Metazoa > Annelida > Clitellata > Crassiclitellata > Megascolecidae > Metaphire > Metaphire vulgaris. The sequence goes on from CM030858.1 coordinate 8,174,810, forward strand.
ATGCATTTTTTCAGGAGGGGCAAAACGCATTTTAACACAATGGTCACGGTTAATATTTTAGCAAAGTTTTCAAATTTAATGTGAAATATTAGTATTTGCATTTTCCAGGCCCATGGCACAGGGCCTCATTTGTCCTAAATCCGGCACTTTGTTTCATATCAGACAAAAAGTAACCATAATTATGTGTTATTAGCATCATTGATGTACTGTATACCTGTGATGATTTGTGTCAAAAAACAGTGGATCAGAGCATTTTTGTATAAATTTTGAATATTTTTAAAGCAGTTATGAAAGCAGGTGTGAAATGTAAAACTAAATGAGTCTGGATGACCAAAAAATCTAGGGTTATTATATATTATGCTTTGTACGGCCACTGTAATTTTGCAGTTGCCACTTCTACTGTAGTTACAAAAATTGCCCAGCACAAGATGTTGTATAACAGCGGTTCTCAACCTTTATAGTGCCGCGACCCTTTTAATTCAATTCCCATGATGTGGCGACCCCCCAACGGTAAAATTATTTTCGTTCACAATGTAAACTGCTAAAAATAATAATGCTACGACAATCAAAATGTTCGAAATCGTTATTATTTAATTGTCTCCATTATTATTTAATTGTCTCTAAGTCTATCCTCGAATGACAATTATAGTAAAACAACTAGTACGTCGTAACTACCACTGAGGAAATTTTGTACAATAACAAGAAAAGAGACAACCCCATATTTCTGATGGTCTCCGGCGACCCCTGGCAAATCGTCATTCGACCCCCTTGGGGGTCGCGACCCACAGGTTGAGAACCGCTGTTGTATAATGTGATATGATATGCAACATGTTTATCATTTTTAGATGGATAAAGCAAGTTTTTGACCAGAGAAATTCCACAATAATTTAATTTGCATGTCTGTTGATAATTTGTTATTGATTTGATTTTTATGTTGCGTTGAAGAAAGTGTCTTTGATTTTGTTTGGCTACATTTTTATACATGCTATCTGCATATTTTTGTGCTATTTTGAAGTGCTGTTGTGTTCCATGTTTTTCTATAGAAAGCAGTGTTTTATCCAGACTCCAGGCCTTTGGGGAGGGGGAAATTGAGGCTTTTTTGGGGGGAATCAACTTGGTTGGAGGGGAAAAGACACAGTTCAATGCAAAATTGCTGGGATTTTGGGGTGGGAATTTCGAGTTTTTTTGGGGGGTGGGGGGTGGGGAATCTCCCCCTAACCGGCCTGGATAAAACACTGATAGAAAGGATTCATATGGGTGTATGTACCTGGTATGTATATGTATATATATATATATATACAGTATATATAGTGTATATATATATATTATGGGTGAAGTTTGAGGTGTGCAATATCATTGTTTTTTATTTAATTTAAAATTTAAAAAATTATTTTAATGACTTTTTTCTAGTTTATTATAAGTTAGTTAGTTAGTTAAGTCTCTTGCATCAATATGTAATTTGTTTTGATGCTGAACTTATAAGTTTCTTGCATAATTATGTATTTTTGTATATGTATTTTGTAAAGTAGCTCACTACCACCTTCGTGATTTGTATCGTATTAGGAAATTTCTGAATAAACCTGCATTAATGCTTTTGGCAAATGCCTTAGTGTCCAGTCGTCTTGATTATTGCAACTCCCATCTTTTTGGCATTTCTAAATCAAACCTGGCTAAACTCCAACGAGTTCAAAATTCATTGGCTCGGGTAGTTTCAAAAACCCCAAAGCGTGAGCACATAACCCCAGTCCGTAAGGGTCTTCACTGGCTTCCAATTAAAGAAAGGATAGACTTTAAAATCTGCCTTCAGGTATACAAAACACTTTACTACAAGGAACCCAGTTACCTTCTTTCAAAACTTTCTGTACAAGCAAACAAATACTCGACCAGATCCGCGTCTGCAATAGTTCTCTCCATCCCACATACTCGGACAGTTCTTGGTTCTCGTGCTTTCTCAGTGGCTGCCCCAAAACTCTGGAACTCATTGCCTCAGCATGTTCGCATTGCAAATTCATTACAAATTTTTAGAGCAAGATTAAAAACCCATCTTTTTGACCGGGCTTATCCACCATAGACTGTCACCCGTTTGTCCGGCCGGATACCCTGGATTTGACCTGGATCTTTAGTGATTTGGATTTGGTGTGCCATCGGTTGATGCTTCTGTGCATTATGAAAGTGGCGCTATAGAAGTTTAAGATTAGATTAGATATGATGCTGGTCTTGAAATAAACTAATGTCAATATTGACTCATTATTCCTCACTTTGACTGTTAGCTGTGGCATTGACCTAATCTTGTGTGGATGAATTTGAATATGGTCAATTTATTGACACCTTTGAGTGTAAGAACAGGTACTGGTTCTTTGAAAGCGTACACTATAATGTGGGCCTATGTTTACATATACCAAATTAAATTCAGAGATGCACACATACACAAGTTGCATGCATCACAGGTTTTAATGTAGGCCCCATACGTTGCATAGAACAGATATATTTTGAGGAAATTAATGAGAAAATTTACTTTTTAAACCCGTCTATTTTCAGACCTCTGTGAAGTCTAGACCATTATTTGCACAGAACCTTGCACAGTCATGTGCAGGTGGTTTCACTGCCAACAATTGAGACTAAGCAGAGTGGGCCTTCAGGCTCAAGGACCGGAGCCTTTGCTTCATGTGAGCCATGTTACTGTTACGCCACTGTTACCATTTGAAACGACAATATATTCAATTTCATATTAAACTAGACCATGCGCTTTTTATCTGCTATATGTTAATGTCATTAACGAAGCGATAAGCTGTAGGTCTACAACGTGCTTTGGTTTGGTGTATTCGATCCACACTACACCGCCATATAGCAAATCTTTTATAAAGAAAGTACGGAAATGACATATACTTTGCATCATGCCAGGGAGTCTGTGCAGGCTCCTTCACCATACTGAATGTATGAGGGCGCTATAGAAGCTCTGTGGCGTATTATCGTATCTATGCAACGCATGCAGCGTTGACTCGACTGAGTGAACGGTGTTCGGAGATTTTGTGGAGATAAAATAATGTCGCATTCGTCTAAAAAACAGAAACTGGAGGGAGGCGAAAGTTACAGGAAGGAAGACCCGGTAGATCCGATCGTTTTTAAACGTTTGATACGAAATTATTCCTTATTCTGAACGAGTCTTTAATATGTGTGCCAGCCACCATTCCGTTCCATAATCTGATTGAAATTAAGGGACTTTTCGTCTTGAAGACTAACATTTCATCAACCGTTGTATTTCTTGTGTTTACGAATTAAAAATATGCATTTTAAGAATCTTTTAAAGAAAGATAGGATTTCACATTTCTCTGTGTAAGACCACTTTTATTTCAGCATTAATGGGATCCATCTTGATATTTAGGACTCCTATGATCAAGTCCATAAGGTAGCTCCATCGCCAGTGGTCCATGTACGTGGTTTGGTTGGAATGGTTAGCGAAAATGATTTGCGTCAAGCTGTTCAGTGCTTTGGTTCCGTCAGGTGAGTGTTTGTGTGTTGCTCTCAGATGATAGAAGAAGGTGTTGAGACATTTCTGAAAATTATTTATTATGGTCATTTGGCTTATGGGGTTTCAGATTTGAATTTCAGTAGATAAGTAACTTATTTCACATTACGTTATTTTATAGATTCTAGCCGAAAGTATTCTTAGTTAATTGAAACTTAATTTTTGATTTATGTTGTATTGTAAGATTTGTATAGCACCTTGTCTATTTCTGCTCGGAGGTAACTTTGGAGTCGCTTAATAAATGAGATTTTAGTTTTTGCATTAAATTTCAAAAGGGGATAAGAATTGAGGAATGAGCAGATGGAGTCAACCAATTGCAAAGAATGTCTAATGATTGAATGCTTGATATTGGGTAAGAGTGGTGTCTGGTCTAAGAACATTATCATCATCCCTGTGGTGAGTTGAGTGGAACAGGAATATGTAGTGGAAACTGGTGGCGTGAAAAGTTCAGTGATTGTAAGAAGGCACCGAACCTCTAAGTGCTGCTGAAACCGATATTATTAGTTTAAATTTGGTGCTGTCAGAAAGTGGAAGCCATTAGAGGGTGTTTAGCATAAAATCTAAAATGGTGGCATAGCGAGGAGCTTTGGCCACATGATGAGCTGAAGCATATAAGATGCATTGCTAAGTGGAAAACTGGCTTTTGGGCAGACCAAGATAAAGTGCATTGCAATGATCTAACTTTGTGAGCTAAAATTTGGCTGCAGACATAGAAAGTAAAAAACAAATTACCCTAATTTGTATAATCTGGTAAAATCAGGATCAGGCTACCTCCAAAATGCTCGTTGAAGGCCAAGTTGCTGTCAGATATCTTGATGCAGTTTGAGAAAGTTAGATTAGGAAATAGAGAGTTTGGCAAGGCATTATACAATAACTTTAGTGTGTAGTGTTAACCAGATTAGTTGAGTTTTGTCAATAAGGCTATTTAATTAAAGTTTCTATGAAAGAAAATTTCATCCATTTATGAAAAATTGGATTTGACGTCAACTTGCAGTCTGTAAATACCGGTATTGATAACCTTGTTGGCAGATTTGAATGTCATCGTCATACAGGTGCACGCTGAAGCCAAACTAGTTAATTCGAGAGCACTGGTAAGATGTATAGAGTATATAGAGCATGGGACCGAGCACCATTACATATTACTCGGGGAACACTAAATGGATTATTGAATTGATTAAAGCAGGAGTGCTCCATAGATGTCTGCTTTTGTTTTGCAGCTATGTTATGAACTTTCCAAACAGGAAGATGGCTCTGATTGAATTTGAGGTAAGATGCTAGAACTTGAGATTGTTTCAGTGGGCTGCTTTTTTGTTTATTGAAATGTATGTTTAATTATACATTCACTGTATTCATATAGTGCAAGATGCATATGTGAAAGAATTTACACTGTTTAAAATAGTATATAGCAGGAGTTGTCCTGAAATTAGTGATGTAAAAAAACGTGTTTTTTATTTTCGTGAAATATTTCATGTTTTATTCGTGTTTTTTTCAAGTTTTTATGAAAGATTCGTTTTTTTCATTTCACACTACTGTGTATGGCACATACTTTGCTAGCCTGTCCTAAAAAGTCAGTTATTGTAGACATTACTAATTTTTATAACAATAAATTCACCATCAGTGTCAAAATGTATTTAAACTTGAACCGTAACCAACCAAATCATTTAACCAGAACACTGAATACAATGTTACAAACACAAATGAAATATTTATGTAATGAGAATTACCCGGTACTAATGTAATGAAAACTAGGCAGTGTTTACAATACTTTGTAAAGTTATTAGTTCCAGTAAAATAGGCAGATAGTAATAATTAATACTAATACTGTTTGTTTTCAGTTTCACTTATCTACAATTCGCTTACATTCTATCAAAATACAATGTCCACAACATCGCGAAACGGTCATAACAAATAGAAAAAAATTTGGCGTTAGCCATCTATGACTAGCTATTAAATGTCACACTTGTGTGTGTATTGCTATGCAACTGCCATGGAACTGTCGGCACGTTTTTATTGTCTAATGTTCACTACTATTAAATGTCTTCAAAACTTGTTCAAAACTGAGTTCAGCTTCATCATCCTCTTCATCAAAGCTGGTCTCATTCACAGATTCATCTAGTAGCTTAAAATATTGAACAGCTGAGTGATATTTGTGTGGCTCTTACATGCTATGATGCTCAGTACATAACAGATTAAGCAGAAATAGGCCTACTTATAACCATCTTCTGGAATTCTGGTTCAACATTGCTTAAAATAATTAAAAATGCACAGTTTACAGTCACAGTACTCACTGGTGAGTGATAAATAACAGAATCAGTTCCTCAAGACTCCCCAAAATTTATGAATTGGTTAGCTTGATAGGCAATGGTAGCTGATTGAAAAAAAGCCGGTAAAGACTGTTACAGTTCCAGATTCGGTTTGAGGTAACTTGTAAACCAGCAGGCAAAAAGAATAAACAACTAATTAGCATAATGAACATATATAACTGAGTGATAATAGGGGATTAAGACATGCAAAGCCAAACAAAACAGCCAGTATTTGCCAAACGGTTTTATGTTGGAATGAAATGCTACTGCAATAGACTACATAAATTAAAATATTTATCATTATTCAACCAACAAAACTAACCTCTATATCTGTATAACTTGTGCCTGTTCGCTGACTTGACAAAATAAAATAGATCGTCTGTTTGCAAGTATTTACCATAGAAATCTAACCACAGTTAGATTTCTATGGTATTTACTTAGGTAGTCAGAGTCGCCAGATGGCAAACTTAAATAAGTAAGAGGCTAGCATCTAGGTAAATCAATGACTGAAATCTGTTATAGCTGTCATTACTAATTAGTCAGGACTATTGCAAAAGTTAGGTACTTATCAATCATATATTTACTTAGTAATTACAAAATATTTATTTATATTTGTTAGAAAATTATCAAATATAACTGTAATTATGAAATTATATTAAAATTCAATGTAATTACAGATTTATCAATTGATTTGAAACTTTCACGTGTTTTTTCAGCATGTGTAATATTTAATAAAAAACGTGTTTCTTTCGAAAAAAACATTTGAAATATTTCACGCTCACATCACTACCTGAAATAAAACTGAAAACTGAAATATTCGTGTTTTTAGTGTCCATGCTAGTTTGCGATAACTTCAGCTTTTTTGTACTGTCATTGTTATTTTACTTTTTGTGATAAAGTTATTAACCCCTTTACCGGGGACCCCGGATATATCAGTCCATTTTACATTGAGTTACAGTTAAATACATGGGAAAGGGGTTAATTTAATTGAATTATTTGTATGAATTAAAATGAAATTGCTGATAGCTATTTACTCAATATATTGTTGGTTTTTATTTTTCTGGCAACTTTAATCCTATTTTATAGAAAAATTTGTGATTCATATTATGACATTGTTGATATTTGTTAAATTATAACCCAAACCCTAAACTGAATCTTATTCTAATGAATTATGTGTTGTTTATATGTTTGTTCTGTAGGATATTCAGTCTGCAAAGCAGCTGGTCACATATGCTCAGGTAGTACCATTAGTAGCTTATTGCTGTGGTTTAGGTTGTTGTCTTTCATGTGAAGTGAAACTTATATTAACAATTTTCACTGTGATGTCTTGGTTAGTTGCAGCATTTCTATACAGGTTAAGGCACTCCTGTAATTGAACAAGCATAGGGTCTGGTACTGATCTACATGCACTAGGCAAGCAGTGAAGCAGGTGTCTTACACCATTAATCTAGAGTTGGTTGTCATTATTTTCTCTAGACCCATGTTTTACCTTCGCAACATAACGATTCTGTAACATGTCTTAAAATTGCTGTGAATGATAATATGTTGGACACTTTGATACTTCACGTGTCTAAATTGCAACTGGTATAATGTGAATCGATGATTGTTTTTCTTCAGACTGGGACTTTATGCGTTGCCGGAAAATCTGCAAAATTCAACTTTTCAACCAGTCAGGCCATAAAAAGACCAACGTTAGTATAATTTAATTCACAAATGATGACTTGACTAACACTTTTAGTCATACTGCTGCACAGTAAAATTAAAGCACTGCCAGACATATTATGCTAGTGTGCTTGCTAAAAATATTGCTAGAAGTTGAAATTACACTTCACTGTCAAGTTGCAGTTATGATACTTGCAGTTGCTAAAAGAAAGCGGGTGGTTATTTATCAAATGCTGTCGTCCTGTTTCAGGTTACTGTACGGTATATAGTTTCTTACTGTATATAGCTTCTTGCCAGATTATGTGATAGGATTTTTTGTAAGTCCTGAATTTCTTCGAGAGAATGTTCGGGCAGTGAAATTTCTTGATTACGGAAAAAATTAAAATTATACAGAATTTTTGGCTACATATTTGTGAAGCTTATTTTAAACAAATAGACATTGTATTTCCCAAATTTTTAAACTAGGCCTATGATGATTGTTGAACTTCCACAGTGTTTAAACCTGTCCTTGGCCTGTTGCCACTTGATTAATGCTGGCTTAGGTACCTTCATTTTCTAGTACTCTGCTTTGTGTGAGTCCATTGGTGTTACCATTAAACTCTGTTCTGTACTTTTTTCCTTGAGTGTCTTTGTAACTAGTGATGTTGTATTCATCCACAATCCAGCTAAGTGACACCATTTTTGGTTATTCATTGGTCTTATGTCCCTTTAAGTGTGTTTCTATTGTCTTTGTCATCATTGAGTTTCCTCGTAAAATGTGACCCATCCATTGATGTTGTTGCTTTCTTATTGCATCCAGCATTCATAGGTACCAGTATGCTGGTAAAGAAATTTTGCATTTGATATTGATGTAAACTGTAGACATATTGAAGATCATCCGAACAATGTCATTCTATTGACGGTAATGAATCCGAAACATGCAATTACTGTTGTAAGTCTTTGAAATAGAATTTCTTAAAATTGTTGCATTGCTTAACCCTTTGGCTGCTGGCGAATATATGGTGTCTATGGTATATAATGACGAGTGGCGCTCGTCAGCACGAAACTTAAGGGGTTAAACACTGACTGTTGAATCTGAATTATGTAGAATTATATTTGTGTTATTTGCAATGTCTGCGTAAATAATTAAGTAACTTGTTGAATGTTAATGACGGTAAACATTGTAAGAAAATTTACATTAAAAACTCCCGATGTTGACAAGCATGTGTATAACTCACATATATGTGGTGAGGTGCATTTGCAGGAATGATTATGTTGCATATGGAAGTCAAAAGAATTTATCATTCAAGTTGAATGGAAAAGGATAGCTGTGAATTGTTATATCTGTGCTTTATATGTTGTATTGGTATCATTTAGGATTAACCAATTAATATTGAGTTTGATATTTTTGAATGGACTGATAAAAGAATTTTAAAGAGATTAAAGATAAGATGTAGTACAAATCACAGATGGCTGAAATTAATGTCTCTTCTCTTGTCTTTCCCAGGATGTCATTAACGCCATTTGTTCTCCGCATGGAAATGTCTTGAGAATTGTCATATTTCGCAAGAATGGTGTTCAGGCAATGGTTGAATATCCTTTTGTTATATTAAAAGGCATTGACTTTAGCGCTTCGTAACGATTTGCTTGCTTGTTTTGCTTTTAGTTTTGTTAAGGAATTATTTCTATGGTAATTTATTGCATAAACTGTTAGTCTGTTACTTAAAATACTTTCTATTCCTAATGTCAAAAACAGTCATTTGATTAATTATTTGATCACATTCAGACCTTCTTATGCAAGTCAACATAAAGTTGTTTTTTTTACTTCAACGGTTAAAGGAATATTGTTTGAAATTATATTTGTCATGTTTGGTACAGCATTTTAAAATAACTTTGCTGCTATGGACTCACAGTGTGACTATTTCATGCACTTCTGCACTTTATGATCACAACTTAGCAAAGTCTGGTAAGATGAAGTCCCTTTGTTACTTAGGCTTAAGGCCCTGAAATGTATAGTAATTTTTAAATGAGCTTGCCTGGATGTGTAGACTTTCTCATGGTTTTATGGTAATCAGATAGACTATCGTACTAAATATGCTGTACCTTTTGACGAAAGAATTGAGGCATAGTTTTAATATAGGATTATTTTAAAGTTGCAATATTTAGGTTGACGTTTTAAATATGACATCTCTTTGAAGTTGGGCCAACCAGCATACTGTGCAAATATATGTGGGTCACCCTGTGTCTGTCGTTGGCCTTGTTTGCAAAAAAAATTTTTTTATTTTCTAAAAGACTAATGTTTCCCAGGTATTTATGTCTCCTTTAGTCATCCATAATTTTGAAATTGTCACTATATGCATGCTTTTGTGATGGAGACTTGCTGAAATGTATTTATAGTTAGATTTTATAACCGCATTAAGTTCACTATTTTCCAGTGTGATTCTTTAACATGTTGAGTACATTTGATGACATTGAAAGTGCTGGGAAAGCAAAGGCTACGCTCCATGGAGCTGACATTTATTCAAACTGTTGCACAATTCGCGCAGAGTATGCAAAGGTAGGATCTCATTTTTATGATTACATTATTTGAGGTTTGGAGTGCAGAAGTCACTCTGTATTAATTAAGAATCTTTGAGATGATATGACATATAATGAGGAATTCGGTAATATCCGTACATGACCTGTGACTGGGAAATCTTTTTATTTAAAGTAGGGAATAACCGGAAACCACTCCGGACATTTGCTCCGGTCGGATAATGTGGCATTCAGCAATATCTGGATTCGCCAAATACTTATGTCATGAAACTACTGAACCCGAATTTATTGATTTTTGCTCTAGTTTTCAATTTCTTTGTTGAACAATTTAACTGTAGCTTTATATAGATTTTGTGTAACTTTCACTTTGAAGTTGCAATTATGATTTTAAGACTTTTTAAGATACTTGATGCTCATGGGACGTGTGATAGCTTAATGAGTCTTTTTAGTTCTGAGGGAATGATTATCCTATTTACTTTCAATCCCCAGGTAGTCTACCTGCAAACTCAATAGTCGCAGGGTCATTCTAATCCTGTGCGGTAATATTTGCTCCGGACCCGGACCTGGCAAATGTTGACCCAAAGTATCCGGATCCAGTATGCGGTGGAAAATACACAGCCAGTCACTCCCTTATTTAAAGTCGCTCAATTGCTAATTTATTTGCACAGTTTTTGTTTTGCCACAAGAAGACCCAATTTATTATTATCTTTACTCTTTGCATTCACTTATGATTTAGTGTGCAGTTTGACAAAGCGTGCAGATTTTATTAAATATTAATACTTTTATAATTTGTTAGCAAACAATGCATAGATTGTTCGGATTTGAAATATGTTTTTTGGCTGCATTTGTTTCTTTAGCCAAATACATTGACGGTGATAAGGAACGACTGTGACAGTTGGGATTACACCACAAACAATTTTGGTAAATTCTCTTTAATGCTATTATTGTTACTTCAGTAATTTAAGTTATCGTAGCTGACGGTGCGCTTGTTCTGCTTACATGATAATAGGCTCATCTATGGCTGTTGTGTTCTCTGGGCATGCTTGTTTTTTCTTCTGGAAGTAATCTGTTCTGGTGGAACTATGTAGACTATGAAATTACATGTCATATTGTTGTGTACCTGTGAAAGGACTTTTACTAAGTGAACATGATTTTATTCCCAAAATTCTTCAAATCCTGCTCTATCATTGAAGGTGTCAACCCCTTTACCATCCACTAAAATTCCTGCCATTGGCACCCTGGTGGCCATTTATTTTTAGCAGAAGGTCACCCCGCCTTGCTCGTATGGGCCAAGTGGCTTGGCTGGGATCGATAGATTTGTGGGCTTTTGATAGCCATACAAGAATACATTCTTGAAAAAAATTCATAACAGAAAATATATATTTAGTAATAATTTGATAATTTAGGGATCAAACATAGCAGCTCTATTGGCGAAAATCAATTATTTTACCTGCAATATTTAGCGCCGCATTACTGCCGCATGAATGATCTATATGCCGTGTTGGCCGTCATAGGAATGGGCGTTTCGATTCTAAGAGGGAATGTCTACAAATATATCATTATTGATGCAAAAAACCCCGATAGATTAGAAAAGTGGCGCCAATTGGAGAATGAATAAGAACTAAAGCTAATGTAGGTATTATGAGAATTTTCAGGGCAGCTGGTTTGTGAATGCTTTTCCAAGTCCACGTACAAGAGTTCTCGGAGCAACCATCTAACATAAGTTAATGTGGGATGAGAATCCTCAGGGGGCAACTGGTAAAGGGATTAGAATAATAAATCCTGTGTTTATTAGACTGTGTATGCTAGTTTAGTAGTACAAGGCAGTCATTTATTTTTCTCTACAGTGTTCCATTATTCTACTTGTTAGGACTCTGTTATAGTGTTTCTGTTTTCTTGAGAGCATTTTACTCTTTGTTTTTTTCTGATGCTGTTAGATAATTGTGAAATTGGCGCTTTAATGTTGAGTTTGAAGATTTTTCAAATTGTAACAAATTCTGCGATTCGCGGCAGACTTTGGCCGTTTAATGCAGTGGTATTTAAGATGTGCTGAACATTTGAAAACAACATGTTGCTAGCATTCATCTGTCACTTACATGATCACTGCACTTAAATTCTGGATGATGAGAAACCAGGAAACATAGCTGTACATCATCATAGACAACAACAACAATTCATGACTATGACGTGCAACAACGTCTGGATATGACAGAATTCACTGAAAATTGTTCCTACAAGAGGAGCTGCTCACCGTGCAAACATAATTGCCGTTGGCACTTCATTGAAAACACAAAGGCACAATGCCTTCAGTGTCCAGCGTCCACTATCAACATCGTGAACTCTCAAACACATACAAAGGGCAGTTTCTGAACATATTAGTCACAGAACAGGAGTTTCGAACACTTCACACGCCAATGATCTATTTCATCAGTGAACATACATCACAAGCAGCAAGACACACTTGAATAATTTCGGTAAGATGTTCAATTCTATCTGTCATTGCATTTGGTAAAATATTCATTAGCACACAAAGCATGCTTCAGAATGGCAATCATACATTGATTAAGATGTATTCGGAACTTTTTTGCGATAGTGATTTTATTTTAAAATTGGCCCACAAAATGAAATCTGGTCAACTTCTGACTTATGTTATTTTGTATCGTTGTGGAGCTTGGTTGATTGTGCATTGGCAAGCAGCTGTATTTTTTGCGAAAAAATGTAATTAAATGACAAAACATTATTTCATTCTGGGATCAGTCAAAATACGAAAACTTGTCCTTTTATATTTTATTCTGCAATTTTTGAATATCCGTTCAAAGTCATTCTTCATCTGGGGATGCCGTTGGTTTCCTTGGCTGCATATGGAGCTAGACAACTAGGAGCTTGGGAGTCATTGAATATCTTAAGTACACTGTTCCATTAGAACACTGCCCACTTTCCATATTTTTATATGATGGCCGCCGCTTCATAAGAAATCTTTGTAACTCATGCACAGTCACTGCAGATGAGGATGAGGGGCTCTTCAAATTATGTAGAACAAATGTTTCTTTTTGTTTATCTGTTGCAGCAGAATTGTAATTTTTTCAATATAAGAATGCTTTTTGCAAGTCAAAATCAACTAATTAAGGGTGATGTATTTGTTTTTTTAGTTAAAACTGCCGAAAGCCAGAAAATATCACCAGATGAACTATTTCTGAAGATGCAGGAATATCTGGCTTTGTCATTTAAGCACAAGGCTTAAATGAAATGGATTGAGTTTGGCTTTTGTGAGAGTGCACCCACATTTGGATGGAGTATTTGTATCTATGTTAGATCATGTGACAGTATCAATTACGCGTTGCAGTGTAATCTTTTGTACCATTTTTGGGCAGCTGGGATTTTGACTCCTGGTTGGCATTTGAGCGTGAAGGCTTTATAAACGGACTTCTTGATGATTGAGAATTTTCATTATTTGACCGTTTCGGCAACATTAGCAATTATTGTCTTCTAGTGTTCAGTGTTTTTGAGAACATGCTGTGGTTGTGGTGAGACATGTTTTGTTTGTGGTCATTAAAAATTGCAGTATAGAGTTTTGATCTGTCAGTATTTCTGACAGGTTTCATGTTTTGGTCTGGTATTAGTTTCTGTTGAAACTAAACTTAGAATAAGTAAACTGATGCCAATGTTGTGTTTGTGACTAGCACTGAAGGGATGGAATTGTCAGAGCATAGGGTGAAAATGGTGACTTCTTATAAATAGTCAGCTTTATTTTGTTGCTCTTTCCCAACAGAAAATTTGATTTTCTGTTGCAAGAGTAGTTTCACCAGCACCATATTACTTACATGAGAAAATCAATTTTGAGAAACATGCTGTTATTGAGAATGATGTGTGTACGTTATTGAAATTATCACAAGTGCCGTTTATTTTGATTGCAGTGACAAATGCACGTAAAGGTGTAAAATCTAATTCCAGTGTGTTCAGTTAATCGTTTCTTCCAGCTTTTGCCTTTCTGTCTGCACAAGTTATTAGTAAGATACTTCTTGTTATGCGTCTATACTAGTCTAGACTTGGTTTTGGGATAACGGCAATGAATTGTGACTGTTTTCTTACTTCAGGTAGAGATATGTTCCCGGCCATGTCTAAGCCACAGCCGTTGCTGGCTGACCCGGGCATGGTTTCAATGCCGCCGATGCCATTTGGTAAATCAATTTATCACAGTCAGGCTTGGAGTGTATCTTATATTTTATCTAATCCAATGTTTGCCTGGGTAGAAATGTAATCTTAAATTTGATGTCTCGTTTCTGCCAGAAATGCACACCTGTTTGGTGAATTCTTGAGTTTAATTTTATAGATCCCCGATATCAAGATTTTGTTTAAAATAAACAGTTGCTATCTTGATTTGATATTTAGAACTTTTCCTCTTGATTCGGAAATTTTATTAGATTATATATTTGCTTTGGCACTGGTAGCAATGGGAGCAGGTGGTAGGCCGGTTGGAATGGGAGGTCCAGATATGTCGCTTCTGGGTGGCGGTCACATCGATGCATTGGACTACGAAAGAGCAATGGAACGCTTTGGAGCAGTTCAGGTGAATTTCTTTGTCAGCGTACTACAGTTGCTAAAATCATTTTAGAGACGAACTGTACATTTTGAAAGTGTAGGTTCCACTGTTCTAAGATGAAACTATCAAGAGTGTGGAATATATCTTCTCTTACCATTTTGAGGAACCATAGAGTAATATGTGAAGGGAAAATGGTGACTATTCAACATGCTGTTTGCTATGCCTTGTTCATAAAAATGTAACTGTGCCTGTTGCTGTGTTATTACCTATTGCTTATCGTAAATGTTTGTGCTTTTGGTTCATATACAGGGTGCTTCTATGCTGGGCGGTTTGGGCGGATATGATCCTAACTTTGCAATGGGAGGTGTCTTTGGTGGAGGAGGTTCAGGACAAGGAGGAATGCCAGACTGTGTTCTGATGGTTTACGGGCTGAATGTTCAGAAGATTAACTGTCAGAAGCTGTTTAACCTTTTCTGTCTCTATGGGAATGTTCTTCGAGTGAGTAATTGTTGCTGTAACGTAACGAATGGCACATGTTTCTTCAGATTTCCTGATTCTTGTGATTATACGACGATGTATGTGATCATTTGAAATCTAAGTTCTCTTTATGACAAGTTTTGCTTTCACCTCACGGCATTATGGAATATGTTTGTACCGAGAGCTGTGGGTCTGGATATTTGGGCTCATCCTTTTCCTTTTTATGGCTTTAAAATATTCTGAACAAGTGTTAACAAGATTTCTGTTTTTTTTAAAGGTCAGATTCTTGAAGTCTAAGGAGGGATCTGCGATGGTTCAGATGTCTGACCGGGAGGGGTGCGAACGTGTTATTCGAATGTTGGGCAATACAAAATTGCATGACGGCAAAATTCAGTTAAGGTTAGTCAACGGGTCAATTTCATTGTTTTCTATAATTAATTATCAGTGGACAATATTGTGCTAAACTATAGTCATCACCATCCTATTCTGTTAGTTCTTGTTTTATTATGTTGTTTTCTGCATTATTGTTAGATAATTCTATGTCTGTAGCTACAGAATCTGTTGTGTTGCTGTGGTTTTATCTTTAGGGAAATGTGCCTGTTGTAAATGTGACTAAGCTGTTTACTTTGTTTGTGGCGTGCATGCAAGTCAGTTTGTAGTCTTAATGTAGCATAGAGGACCCTGTTGATGTTGCATTATTTCTTAAATGACTAGCTACTGAGTGCTTTCTGTAGTTGTTGAAGATAAATGTGATAATGTAAATATTTTGATGGTTTTCCTTTTGCTTCATCAGTTTTTCCAAGCAAACCTACCTACAGGACATCGGCAATCCACACCTGTTACCTGATGGCTCACTGGCCTATCAGAATTACACAGGTAGCAAGAACAATCGTTACAATGGACCAGATGCAGTAAATAAGAACAATATCCTTTGAAGAGGCATTTATCTTAGCTTGTAATTATCTTCAAATCAGCTTTTAGTGCTTGAATCACTGAGATTCTGATGATTATTCTTGCTTATTGTGCATGTAAAATATGTTCTTTGCAAAGTAGTGTCTTGCAAGGCATTTGTAGTATCAACCCTATCGCCCCATAAGACCACTGTTTTGACTTGGTGCCCTGTAAGCAATTCCCCACAAGACTGACATTTTTTACAGAGTTTCATTACTGGCTCCAGTTATTACAATGGAGGTAGAGATGTATCTGGGAAACAGGCATGCCAGGGTATGTTTTTTTTCCTGTTGGAACGTAGGACGGATAGGGTTAATCATACCTGTTCTGCGAAAATAATTGCTCTGTTTCTACATTTGGTGTGAAGTAAGAAATTTCTTATATGTTTGCAGTTGGTTATTCTTAAAGTTTTGAGACAATTGTAACTGCTTACAATAGCATAATAAGTAATAATAATAATTATGCACTTCTATAGCACCATTTCTGATACCCAATAGTATGAATCGAGGGTACTTTGAATCCATCCGCAAAAGACCAGGTCTTTTCAGGGATCAGTCAGAGGGAAACAGCAAGACAGACTATGGAGGAAATACTACCCCTAATTGGAAGAGATGTGCTTTAAACTTAGATCTGAAAATACTTAGTTTTTGTAAGATCTGACAACCAGAGGGGAAAGTTCAAGAATTTTGGCTCTCTTGCCAATTTCAGTGTTGGTTCTAGGAATATTTAACAGTGAATCAATAATAAGTAATGCTTTATTTTCATATATCTGTAATTCTTCAGATTTATTATTAAAATCTACAGGTTTATTTTCTTCTTTCTGCCTCTCATTTAACATCAAGGTGTTCATTAGTTGAGTGTTTCAGCTTGTTTTCTTTAACCATAATACGGGCCCAGCCCCCTTCTGCCGTGCATTATTTCTTCAACGCACCACCAAATGTGTCTGAAAGCACAATACTCAATGTGAGTATCTGCTCCACTGTCTAGTTTAAATAAGAACATTTGCTCTAACCCCTTTACTGTTCATTAAAATTTTTAGATGCCGTCATCATGCCAGGGATTTCTTTTTGGAAAAAACGTCCTTCAAAACGGAATACTGTAATTTTTAAAGTTTACTACGGAACATAAAGTCGCCCGTCGCTTTCCGTAAACATTTGAAAACACATCTGTTTAATTGTGCTTATAATAATTGACATAATTGACATTAATTGTAATGCGCTTGCTAACATTGATTGATTAGGCGCAATATAAATAGCTAATTACATTACATTACATTACATTACACTATATCTCAGGCTATCTAAAAGCTAAGAAGATGAGATATATGCCATTGTTTAGCTTTTTAATGCTCTTTCTAACTATCCGTGCAAAACAAAAATGTGGGGTAGGTCCAAGTTTCACCAAGATTGGTCAAAATTTGACAAGGCCATAACCAAAATAAAAAGGGGTATGGGATTTATTGGCTCTCAATGTGTGCGTGCGTGTGTGTATTGACGTTTTTTTATTTCCATAGGCTTTTGCAGAAGCTGATGTCGTTGGACCAGATAGGATAACTACGTTCCCACCAAAGTGTATGTTATTTTCAGTATTCTTGTTGCTAAGCTAGCGAGCAATGATACATTTTACCTTTCCTATCTCTAGTTTATGTACTGTCAAGTGTCTGCCATGTACGTGCTCCTTGTTTTCACTCTTTATCACTTATTAAGTTGCTTTTTTTTCAAGCTGATCATCTCATGTTCCACAGTATTATAGCCTTATGAATGCTGTAGACTGTTTTGACTTGTTATAAACTGGACGTGGCAGCAAAATGTGTTTGCTTTTCAGATCCTTGAGGTTTTCTTATGTAATTTTTGTCAGGAAAAGTACATTTTTAGACCGGTTTGGTTTTGTAGCGGAGAAGAGTTCTCGCGGTCTATTGTTCTTTAGCGATGTGTATACCAGCACTGAGGCATTGGCGGCTACAAACAACTCCAAGCTGCCCAATCCAAGTTAGTAGATTGAAATATTCAAAGTAATATTTAACCTCCACCTTCACATCCTTAGTTATCCTTCTTGTGTGTACGGTATATACTGGTATACTATACACGCATGCACAGAGTGAGGGTTTTACAGTAGAACTTCATTATAATGTACTTAGATGGTCTGTAAAATTCAGTACATTATATCTGAAGTATGTTATATGCAATACCGTCCAATTTGGTATCCATACTTTGTGGTACATTATAACCAAGTATTCGATAACCGATAAGAAGCAGCTGAGTCCATTATAACGAAGTTCTCCTGTAGTAACACAGTGTTGCCCCGAGAAAGAACAAGTTACCCAACAGGTCACAGGCAATATCATGAAAGGTTTATTGTAATATACGTTATGTTCTGCTTTAATTTTGGCAATAGTTTTTATTTTATGACATTTAATTTATTGAAATTGACAGTGATTTATTGGACATTTATTCATTGTGCATTTTATTTCAGATGGGAAGGCTCCCTACGTTCTGAAACTCTGCTTTTCTAATGCCAGCCCTGATTTCTAGAATAAAATCAACAAACAGATGTCACTTTTACCTATTCTCAATTGCCAGTTGAATATTTATTATCAATGACATTTCAGAGTTTACATAGGCTTTGAGATATTTGGCTTGCTGTACTGATATATTTTTTAGACTTAAAATTGCCTGTCAATTTTGCCACTGGAAAAACCAAATAATGTGTAGATGGTTAATGTTGGTAATGAATTAACGTTCTTATGAACTGAGCTCATTAGCATGCATAAACTACAAGACTTTTGTTGGTTATATAGCGAATAACAGGTTCTATCCACTGTATTACTTATGTGTCTGTAGTATCAGGAACTATGAAATCAAATAATTGACCATATAGTTTTGTGTTTATGTGCATCTGATATTAGTTTAATTTTCAATAATATTTGATGGAAGCACAGTTTAGCACAGGCATAGGTAAACAACTGATGCTGGCAACATGAAACTCCAAAGTCAGTAATTTCATGCTCAGGACTCTTAATTTGTGATTTTGGGAGTACTGACAAGAGGTAGTGTAGTATGAATTCTGAGTGCCAGAATGTTGCCCTATACCAGGGATGGCCAATCCGCGGCCCACCAGCAGAAAATTGGCAGCCTGCACACACGGTGTCTTTCTAAATACATGTAAATTTTATTGGTCCTATTTATGCATGCATACAATATTGAGTCATGAGTAAGACTTAGTTCCGGTGCTTAATTTAGTGAACTAATAAATAACTTTTAAACTGCTGTTTAATTATAACTGTTACCAGTTACTACCATTACTGTATGTGACTGCAGTCATTGTCACTACGGTTGAACACAGTGCACAAAAGGCAACAAAACCATTCAGTCCTCTGCATGTTGATCAAAATTTATGATGGGCCCTTGTAAAAATGGTTGGCCACCCCTGTTCTATACAGAAAAGATGAATCTGAAAACTGTCTATAAACCCTAAACTGAATTACAGTACATCAGGTGGTAACAGATCACATAAATGACCATTGTGTTGTGTTGCTAAGGTCTTGTCTTGTTTGATGTGTGCTATTATTGTTATTTGTCTACTACCTGTACTAGTTTTCTGTTTATCAACAAAGCTTAAAAATTTCTTGCAGTTTACTGGTGACCTGATTAAATTTCTTCATTATGCAATTAATTACAGTATTGAAGTTCAGTCAACTTCAGTGCATACAATACAATGGTCCTGTTGACCTTGAAATATCTTGATACAAAACCTAAAACATTCCATTTAAAATTTATTACAATTTATGAAACAAATACATTTAAGAAACCCGATATTCTCAATATTTGTGTTCCAAATTAGCACATGTTATAACAACTTCAGTTAATTTGGTAGCTTAAAGCCCCATTTAGTGAAGATTTGTGTAAACTTCACATACTGTACATTATTCATATAATTAACAGGGTTTCGATAATTATTGTTTAGCAAATAGACATCTTTATGAACAATGTCAAAGATTGTATCAACAGCTTAAGCAGTTGTTTCATTTGAGTTGTGATTTACACAGAACTTCCATTAGAATAATGTAATAAATAGAAAAAAATAACAGCTAGGCTTAATCAGAGTTTAGATAAAATATTATCTCTAGGATAAAAGTCAATATCGGCTTGGAAAAGAAGCACGCTGTCTTTGAAGAGCTGAAAGTGCAGCATGGTTGTTGAATGACCATCCTCCCAGACAACTGCATTAACTGTGTCTCCCTCGCCGCATTCTTTAGCAAAATATCGTTCAACCAGTCTTGGCTTTTCAAAATCACCAAAGAACCGTTTGAAGAAATCATGTTTAGATGCTGCCATATCAGCACAATCAAGGCAGAGCATTGCATAGATACTATTTGACGTGTGTCCGTTTGCATCTGTATCTGATGGCCGAATAACAAACTGATGGTTAAAGCTATTGTCTGGTGCCTTCGTCAGTTTAAACGGTGGTAATTTTGAAGTTCCTATTTTAGCAAATTGGGCATATTTTGCTAGGAAACTATCAGAAAAATGTGATGATCTTCTGGTAATAGAATCAACTTTTGCCATTTTGATCAAAGTACTTCCAAGTATCTCATCATCAGACATGTCCATGATTGTCATATGAAATAGCAACGTGGATTTTCCTATACCGAGCAACTGCATAGATGATTTGACGTTAAACCAAGCATCACGTCTCGTAGCTTTCTCGTAGAAAGAGTGCTTCAATTCCAGCTTACAATGAATTAAAAAGTAAAGACTGGTGATACTACCAGAGGCTTCATTAAAAACAAATTCAGGTATGCGATAGGCCGTTCTTCTGATTAAAGTCAGGTGCTGTGTTATCTTCGATATATCAATCTTGTCTGGATAAAGAAATAACGGAATGAATATGTACAGGGTGTGCCAATAAATCCCGGTCGATTTTGAAGCGAAGTAACTTTCTTAACCACAACAAAAGATTCATGATCATGACGTGGATCTTAATATGAAAGAAGTGTTAACATTGTGTTGGGATCAGATCGGACAGGATTTGATAGACAAAGCAATTGACCAGTGGTTGGGCAGAATTTTACTGGTTATTCAGGCTAAAGGAGGACACATTCAGTGCTGGGTAGTAACTAGTTACAGTAACGCTAGTTACTGTAACTAGTTGCTATTTTGAGTAACTAGTAACGTAACTAGTTACTTTCAACCAAGAGTAACTATTGTCAGTAACTAGTTACTATTTTGAGTAACTAGTAACGCTAGTTACTAGTTACCGTAACTAGTTACTTTTATACGTGTTATTGCATTTCAAACGTTTGCATTATGCGACTCACTGTCACTGAGCTACTACATTAACAACAACTTACATACCGGAACACCGGGCATTCGTCCTGTTTCACATGACTGGCAACCATAAATCGCACTGCCACCATCATGCACTAGCCTCTAGTACTTTACTTACGATATACAAGTATGCCTAAACTCCGTGTTGTATTTGAGCGATAATAAAAGGAGTAAACTTCAATCATTTTAACTGACGAAAAGCAGTAAACAGTAGATAGACTTTTGAGTGTGGGCGGGCAGATTCTTACACCACGAAGAAACAGTCTAACTGACGAGCTCTTCGAAATGCTTTTACTGTTGAGAGCTAATAAAAATATAATTTGAACAATGAACATCAGGTAAACATTGACGCTTGTTTTGTGTCAGTAGACTACACTGCTTGTTTAATGTTGCCTATTAGGGAACTGTGACTGTTAGTTACACAGAATTTCAAATTATCTTCGATTGTTCGTTGATTATATTTATTGTACGTTTTGATGCATAAGTGCAGGTTGTGCAGCATCGATAACAAGCCATGAAATTAGTAAGTAACTAGTAAGTAACTAGTTACTTTTTTGGAGTAACTAGTAACGTAACTAGTTACTTTTGGAAACTAGTAACTAATCTCAGTAACTAGTTACTTTTTATCCCTTGTAACTAGTAACTATAACTAGTTACATTTTGCAAGTAACTAGCACAGCACTGGACACATTGAAGATGATTGAACATCACTTGGACTAAGACTACCTTCCGTAGTCTGTAGCAAACCTTCCGTAGTCTGTAGCAAACTTTGTTTTAAGCGATTATGTGACGCATCGTATGTTAATGTTTTAATTACGTCAATTTCTTGTCTACCTGTTTGTTACCATTTTTCTTCGTCATTTGTTAGAGCAATGTTAATTACGTTAGATTTTTTGATTTCTCGAGTAAATATTCTCAAATTTCGTATTTTTATTTTCTTCGTAACTGAAATATTAGGAAAGTTACATCGCTTCAAAATCAAGCGGGATTTATTGGCACACCCTGTAGATACATTACCATAATTAAGATTTCACAAAGGTGTTGGCCACAAAATTTTTATCTAGTTATCACTGAGATCAAGAATGTATGTTTAGGCCTAAATAAGTGCAGTGAACTCCCAGTAGCCAAAAGATTTCAGTGCGCACAGACAATGTGAAAATTGGCTATATTTCCAATACCAATTATAGAATTAAGCAGGTTTAGAGTTGTCCATATAAAACACCCGTGGACACAAATTGGTTCTCTGCAAAAGCCATGAATGTGCAAAACTGTACACATGCAACATTTTAAAATACTTATTTCGATTTTAATTTTTTTTAAATATTCAAAGAGAAATTGCTCTTTAAATTAAAGTGTGCTAAAGCCATCATGACCATTTACAAAACCTACTGAAGCATACCTAACCTACCTAAGCATACCTAATGATACCCACTTGAAGCTTTCAGGCATGCTCCATACCAGACCTCATCATAACCCTAGATAATAATAATAATTAATAATAATAATTATGCACTTCTATAGCACCAGTTCTAATACCCAAGGTATCAATCGACGGTACTTCAAAATCAATCCGCAAAAGATCCAGGTCATTCCAGAGATCAGTCAGAGGGAGAGAGTGAGACGGACTATGGAGGAAACGCCAATTGAAAGAGATGCGTCTTAAGTCTGGATCGGAAGATGCTCAATGAATTGGAAGATCTGACAGCCGGAGGGAGAGAGTTCCAGATTTTAGGCCCAGAAATAGAAAAAGCTCTCTTACCAATTTCACTGTTGGTTCTAGGTACATTCAACAATGAATCAGCATACCTTGTTGAATGACAATGGTTTGGGTGATTCAACATAGATTTTAAATATTGAGGTTGGCCAGACTGCAGTGTTTTAAAAACCAGGAGACCAGTTTTGAATAGAATTCTTTGTTCTACCGGCAACTAGTGTAACTTTTGAAGAACAGGTTTAATATGATCATGCTTACGAGTTTTTGTAATGGCTCGGGCAATAGAATTCTGAATCCTTTGAAGCTTTTGCATGTTAGATCTGGTCATACCATTGTAAAGAGAATTGCAATAATCAAGTCTGCTGCTGACAAGGGCGTTTGCAAGAGGAATCAGAGCGGATTTGGGCACAAAATCACGAATTCGTCGAATATCTCTGATTTGCATATGAGCAGCTCTGCTGACCTTATTTATATGATCGTTAAACGATGCTCTTACAGCTGGGACTCTACCCCGGATCCAAATGGGGAGCTAATTACCGGTACACTTACCCAAATCTCTAAGCCTTCAAATGTTGTGCCCACTGCCCACTTTCAACTTTTGTACTGAAGATAAATAGTGATTCATTATTCTACAATAAGCTATAATAATCAAATACTAGGGTTTGTAGACTTTTCATAACTTTGTAAATAATGCATGATTGATACAGAGATGTATATATTTATAATTATACTGCTGATGACCATTAATGATAGACATATTACCTTTTTGGTTGAAGAAATTGACTCCGTTAAAATGAATCTTGATATCAGTATTCTGTCCTTTAGTTCTCACGACATATTTTAAGAATTCGGTTGGTTCAGAGCGTCTGAATCCTGTGGCGCTCATTTTGGCAAAATATTACTTTTTTAAAACAAATTCGAAAGCACCTGCACACTCCTATAAGAAGTAAAACATGCACACATGATTGGTCTAAGCTTCGAAATTTAGTGAAGAGTCAAAAGTAAATCCAAAATTTTTTTGCAGTTGGAACAGGGGTTATTATTGTGTGGGGGCTAAAATCAGTGTGATTTTTCTTTTTTTCAGTTGTCTTTCAGTGGGTCTAAACACGTATAATTTTCTGCTTTTAGACGTATCTCACAGCCAGCAAATCTAATTTATTCAATGTTTTTCTGACAAAACAAACTGCAAATAAAAACAATTCATTTACCGATATCAGCAACGCTTGCCACCGCCAAATATGTTATATAACGATGCCGTAGTCGCATAAATCTGGGTTTAAAGGTCCTCGGACCTTCAGTTGAGTAAGGTTCGAGGTCCGCCATTTAAGGTTCGCAGGCCTTCAGTCAAGGCTCGAGGTTCGCCATTTAAGGACGATCAAATGAACCAATTAGAAGCGTCGAATTTGCCTTGGTGTATTATACAACTAGCATTTGGAAATTTGCATTCGGTATACCATAAAATGTTTTCAATCAATCAATCAACTTCTATAGCGCCACTATCATAATGCCCAGGGCATCAGCCGATGGCGCACCAAATCCAAATAGCATTAGAGCCAGGTCAAGCCAGAAGATCAGTCCGAAACGGCGGGAAACAGTGGCGGCTCTAGGATTTGGCAAGTGGGGGGGGGGCGTTGGAGTGGCAACTTCTAATCACGGGGGGCCAGCCATTTGTTGTTTAATGTATATAGCATTGAGTATAGGGTCCCAACTGGGGGCCACTGGGGGGCCAGGCACTCAATAGAGGGCAAGGGCCCCCCTGGCCCCTCCCGGTGGAGCCGCCACTGGCGGGAGAGCATACTATGCGCTGCCCTATCTTCATGACTTCCAGAACAATTTTGCTTTGATCCAAAATAAAATCTTTTAAAGTCATTTTTATCTTAGGCCCATTCACTGAGACATCTTGCATTCCAGTTCTTAGACAAATTAGACAATCGCCTTAACAGAAAATGAAAACTCTACGTAAAAGTAGGCGCAACATAAATTTATCGTTGTGAGATGAGAACAGAAAGTAAGAACGCCGTTGCCATCGACAAAAACAATATGGCGGTCGCTAACGTTGAAGACGAACGAAGATCTACCCTTTAATGTTCGCTTAGTAAATTGAATAAATGGCTTTTATGAAATTAATTGATCCTGAGTTGCGAAAATATGTCAGCAGCAATAGACTTCCAGAAGTTTATGAGGTGAACACCACGCACTGTTGCTATCTTTGTATTTTTGTATCACTTTTAACATAGAATAGATCCTACTAACCCATCGTCCTGAGCCGTCCTCCTCATCATCTTCATCATCATCACCATCATCACCATCATCGCCATCATCATCATCATCATCATCATCATCATCATCATCAGCAGCAGCATCATCAGCATCTTCGTCATCAGCACCATCAGCAGCAGCCACTAACTGCTTTGTGCAATGGAATCACAAAGGTTCCTTTAGTAAAAATATGCTCTCCAGTTTAATTGCACAAGCTCTTGCCATTTTTTGTTGTCATATTTATTGAGGCTATTGAACAAGACCTGATCTATGAAATTTGGAGTAATTGGCTAGTTTAGCGTCCCAAATTAAAATTAGCGTCCCATATTAAATCAATACATGCTGTCTCCAATCATTTCATTAATACATTTTGTCTCCAATCTACTCACAAAGTTATTGTAAAATTATATGAAGTACCGACATGACCAACGGTATCCATCGATACCTTCGGAGTATTTGACTAATGAAGCAGGCAACTGACAACCACTGCAAACACGTGTTCATGATGAGACGACGCCTAGCCAACCACTGCGAACGATGCTCATTTGTATCAATTGGTTTTATAGACAAAAAGTTCACAAATTCATCGCTAATCACTTGGACGTTTAGCAGCTGGATAGCAGGTACAATTTCTCTTAGTGCGCGCAGTCTACCTGTCATTTCTTTGATGGGTTTTGAAACTTATAACTAAAATTTTATAACTTATAACTGATGCTTATACATTTATAGCGACAACATGAAATGGCATATTCTCGAACATTATAAGTTAGCCAATTTCTGAAAAAGTCAGGATTAATTTGGGACACTAAACTAGCCAATTACCAAATTTGGTTGCTAAATCTATGCATAAATTTAAATTATATTTGGTTCTGCAAATTTTTGCAATGAAACTGTGAATAGGACAAGTTACCCATTAATGCTAGCTATGAATAAAACTAGCTACCCAGTTATGCTTTGATTTTAAACAATCTTATGTAGTGTTGACTTCTTAATATTTTTTCAGGCTCTTTTGTCGGGCTTGGCCATCATGTGTCCTGAAGACCCTTTTCAATTTATAATTGATAGCCTGCGATACCTCAAGGAAAAGGGATTTGAAAACTTGGCATGGTCAGAACAAATGCTAAAAGTTCAGATCTATGCTAATTATAAAATACACTGAGACAGCATTGTTTTATATATTTTGTATTGTAATGTAATAAAGGACTTACATAGAACCTTTATATCACTATTCAGGTGCTCCCAGCTTTAGAGTTGCTTCATAAGAAAAGTTATTGTGACAATTTATTGCTCTACTTATGTCCCTCAGCTTATTATGCCCAATTGATACATAAAATGTGCATATATTATGTTAGAAGCATCATTTGAAAGAAATTGTTAGCCATCTGCATAAAGTACTTGGTACGAAAATTTACACGGTATCACGAGACAGTGGAAAGTAAAGTAAAGTTTGCTGCTACTTTATCATTTTATTATTTTTGCTTGGCCTAATTAATTATGAATGCATTTGAAATAACTGTTCAGTATCGCTTTTCTGTTGCCTTTGAAAGCAGATACAGACTGATATTTAAGAGAAGTGAGAAACAGAGCATTTGCATTTATGATCAAACAGGGACATGTTTATAGACGAACAGATGCGGCCGCCATCTAAAATCATATCGCCGAGGAGCCTCTGCAGCATCTTTGATGTGGATGGATTTGGCAGCGTACGTAATCGATTTTCTGAAATTTAACCCTTAAACCTAGTATACTTGGTTCCCATTGTATATAAATCCAAAGTATATGGTGGCTTAAGGGTTAAAAGATTTTATAAATGGTTTCTTATGTTTGCTTTTGTGGCTTATTTTTGAATATATAAGAAATTTTGACTTATTCCAAAACTTATGAGACATTTGTTTTCATTCTGATTTGGGATAATTAATTTTTATTAAGAACTATGAAAAAGATTTAGTAAAAATATTAAATTTTTCAAATTACCGGTAATATTTGAGTGAAATTGTCATGCCAAATACTGTGATGTCACTGAACTGAATATGCATTTCTCTCTAAATTTCGTCAGGAGACAAATTCTCTAAATTATATTATAGATACTAGTTGACTATGTTTGCTTAATAAAGATTGAATCGTCATCATCATTGTCATCGTAGTCATCGTCGTCGTCATCATGATCCAGTAATCTTTCTTTCGTCTGACGCTGAGGTGGCAGAACATATTATATGATTCTAGATGTCTCTAGTTTTCTGTTGCTCTTATAGCTGATGTTAATTTCATCCCGGTCCACTGTTATATTCACTTTGCAATCAATTCTTAGTAAGTTAAAATTTTATTTTTTAGGTAAAACCAGAGCAATACGAGAAAGCGTATGCCCATTACAACAGGACATTGCTATTGAAAGCCCTGAAGTTAGTTTTATTATTATACATGCTGCACTGGCTTTTAAGACATTTTTAAAATCATTTAGTAAACTATGGTTGTGTTCCAATATTGCTTGACATTAAAGACCTGGAGCCAAGTTTAGAGAAAGGTCATTCTCCAAAGGGAATCCGATCCAGACATGGGTCAATTACAATTATAATTGTAATTCAATTGTAATTAATTACATTTTGCCAATGTAATTGTAATTGTAATTGATCTGTGGAAAGTTCAATTACAAGTAATTGTAATTGTAATTGTCATGCGTGTAATTGTAATTGTAATTGAGCTATTGTAATTGTTTTACTCAATTACAGGAATGTGAGTTTTATAAGTTCTAATAGCGTATTAGCATGTATGAGCCGAAGTCTTGTCAGTCTGTGAATGTATGGCAGTGAATACATTGGATGGTTAGTGAATTGTCAAAGCACAATGGTTATTGGTAAATGGACTCACTGCTCTGGTCAGTTGCCATGCAAACATTTACTTAGGCCTATTTACTTTTTACTGCCTTTCAAATTGGAAGAGAACCAGCTTATCATTTGTCTACTTCCTGTGTTCTGCAGCTGCGCTTTTTTGTGAATAAAAGTTTAATGCCAGTAAAGAGGAGCGTAAATCAAACAGGAGTAATATGGAATTACTCTGAAAATCAGATGACTTTAATAATGCTGTTTCCAATACAAATGTTAATTAAAGTGAAGTGCCGGTTTTGTGGTGAATTAGTGTCATGCTCGAAAAAGGCTACTTCGAATTTGTTGACTCATTTGCGGGTTTGTGAAACTTTGTGTTACGGTTTTTTAAATAGGCCGTAGCATATGAATTTGTTGAACTAATTTATGTTAATTATTTTAGACATTAAGTTTTTTAAAAGAAGCAGAAAGAGGAATGAAAAGTAATTGTAATTGTAATTGTAATTGACACGTTTGTAATTGTAATTGTAATTGGTCCCAATGTAATTGGCTGTAATTGTAATTGTAATTGTAATTGACAAAAATCCGTATAATTGTAATGTAATTGTAATTGCTTAAAACGTAATTGACCCATGTCTGATCCGATCCTATGGAACTTGGTACCTGATGCCGTGTCGGAAGCGGTCTCTGCGGAACCATTTCTTAGGAATCTAAAAACACACCCTTTTAATATAGGATTTAAATTATATATGTCAAAGCACTCTTGTCATAGGCCCTAGCCTTGTTTACTGTGCTGGAGAAATTGTCTGGAAATAAAAATAATAATAATATATTGCTGGTTATATGCTATATGCACTTTTGCAGGCTCTGGAGGCTTAGTTAATGTTCGGTTGAATTTTGCACTTGATTTATTTCAAAATGTTTCTATTGATTTAATTTTAAAATAGTTGGTAGAAAAATGTAGAGCTTGATAAAGTATTAATCGTGTAAAGAATGTATTTGCAAGCAGTTGACCAGTTTAATTTACAGGTGATGATGTCAACCATGGTTTTACTTGAACAGTGCATTGCTGACGTATCGTCTGTATCGGCAGGAGAAGAGACGTTGGCTGCAGGTGAATATGGAAAGGGCAGAAAAACATCACAATCTGAAGAACTGCAAACGTGTTTTTGAAACTTGGAAGGTTTTGACAATGCTTTCTTATGATTTGTGAGATTCATAATTCATCTGAATTTAAACTGGCTTCATTGGTTTAACTTTGAACTTAGTCATCTGAACCCTGTTTGCAGTGGTGTATCCTGAGGGGGCAAGGATCAGCCCCCCCTGGGCGAAATTTTTTTATGATGGGACCACAAAATTTCAAGTGACAAATGAAAAGTCTAAGTAATAAATAATATATAATAAATGCTAAAATCAGAAATAGGTTGTCATATATCTGAATTGTTGGGATGAAAATACGACTAATAAGAGAGAGGACCTTTATTACTCGTCAAGACTTTTTGGGGAGAAAAGGGAAAGTTGAAGGCACAAATTCCTCTTTTGCTCTGGGCACATCCAACCCGTGCTACAACAACTCCTGTTTGGTAAGAGCATTTGCTTAAACGACTGTAGTGTCCATTAAGTTCAGCAGTGTAGGATAACATGAATAGCATTTTCTGCCAGTCTTGCTGCCCTTTACTTTCCTGGCAGCGGTTGATATCGTGAAAGGCTTTAACCCCTTAACTGTGTATTTAACTGTAACTCAATGTAGAATGGACAGATATATCCGGGATCCCCAGTTAAGGGGTTAACTAAAGACAGAGACTAAAATGTCAGAAATGTCAGATGCCATGTGACGTTTTTGCATTACTTTAGGTTATAAATTCTGTTCTCATTGAAAGTCCTTTTGTAGAAAATTCTGCAGTAAAATGGTAAATAAGCCAATATTCGCTTTGTGAGGAAGCATGTACGCTTAGACTTAAATAAGTCCACTACCAGAAATATAAATGCCATTAAGTCATTTTGCTTTCTTTATAGAAATGGTTAGATTTTCGAAAAGGAAGACAAGCAGGTGACTTTACTTTATTGTATACTTTACTCCTTGCTGTAAATATATTTACAAGAACACTTTACTTGCTTTAAAACATTTAACTGTGTCGTCTCGTCTCAATGCATCTGTGTAAGTTTGTCTAACAATGTCTATTTAATGGGATTAATTAGTTAAGTTTTCTCTGTAACTCCAGAACGTTAAAGCAGCTTTTGTAAAGTATGCGTTTCTCGACAATAAAATCCAACAAACTTGTAAAATAATGTTGAAAACGATAATTTTTCACTTTGGATTTTGGACCCCTAAAACTGCTGATGTTAGACAGGAAAAAGGAGATCTGATGTTAACTTTCTCCTTGAAAGAGGCCACTGGCTTTTGTAAGCGATAAAAGTGATAACAATTGTTCTTGGCTAACTTATTTGTAATTTTAGCTGCTTTTTTGATGTCGTTAGTTAGCATTATTCATTTACTTTATTTACTTGACCGCCTTACATTTCTTTGCTTTGACAGTTGCTTTCAATCATCTGCAGCACATCTACTTTGTCTACATTTCTCGAACTGTGTTCGACGCTTGGCGTGACGTCACTCAAACCTCGAAGAAGACGAGAGAATATTTTGAGGTTGGCTTAATTGTTTGAACTTTCTTTGCCTTGTCAAACTTACTGCATCATTCATCTGTGATGAAATTGATAAATTTGTTTACATCTGATTTCGTATATATTGTCCCTCCCATCAGGTTATTTTCATGATGCCAAATACACACTGAATATGCACTAGTGTAGCCACGGAAGTGCGCGGCCTGGGGGTACCGACTCCCCTATTCGGATCGGGAGCAGTCCCGAGATTCATCCAAAACCGATGAGTTGTTGGGGGTAGGAGTACCGGTAGTATTAGATAGAGGATAACGCACCAGTTAGTAGAGTTTAAAGCGTTTGAGACGATAATATTTTTTTGCTCCTCAAGACTTTTTGGCCAAAATTGCTGAAGTGTCCCTATATTCTCGAATCCTGGCTGTGGCACTGTGAATATGTGCAAGATGCATTATTTTAAAAAGTTATAAATGTAGATAGTTTCAAGATATTTATGCAAGTAACCTTAGAGTATATGCAATTTTATTCTCCTTATCCAACATTTAGTAAAAAGAGTTACATTTAGTTTAATTTTATAGCTAAGAGTAATTTTTAGATCTTTTGGAAAAATTTAAGAAACTATCTTATATTATAGTCAGTAAATACCTGGTGGGCGATGTTCTTGCAAATATTTTGATAGCTCTTGGTATATTTAATTTAAAATGCAACGAATGCAACACTGCTTAAATATTTATTGTAAATGATGAAGTAGTGTTTGCTTGGCGTCTGTGGTAGCATCTCAGGCTCGTAACTGAAGACAGGCTATTAATAGCAGTCAGTCACAAACTGTTGCAAAGTTTGCATCAATATAAGTGAAGTCTCTACATGATTCTGTGACTATATATGCATGTCTTAATATAAGCTTTAAAAATTTAGATAATAAACAATAATAATAATAATAATAATTATGCATTTTTATAGCACCGTTTCTAATATTCAATGGTATCAGTCGATGGTACTGATATTGAATGAGTAACAGTTATTCTTAAAAGTAATTGCATTCAAAGTAGAAAACCAGTCAGTAACACTTAGTTTGGCTTAGGATAACCATTGTGGGGTAATGGCTCACTATAGGCCTACTGGTTTAGCATCAGAAATATACATGTTCTAAGTTTTTAATAAACATATTTAACAGTTAATATTCTTGGTCTCAAGACTCTGCTGGTGTCTTTAACTCAGAACAAATTTTGAACATTTCACCAAATTGTATTTGAATCATGGTGTGTCATTGCAGAAGCCATCCAGGCAACTGATTTAAGTCGGGTTTCTTTGTAATTTCTGACAAGATGAATTGAAGATGAGATTAGATTTTGAATGAGACATTGAGCATTCTTTCCACTCAGATTCTACAAGGCATATCGTAGTGTGATATGCTCAACTCTTGGTAGTTGAACGAATATTTTTAACCCTTTAACTGGGGATCCCGGATATATCCGTCCATTTTACATTGAGTTACAGTTAAATACATGGTTAAGGGGTTAATGAATGGTTACTTTGATGTTATTGTTTTCTTAAAATCTATTTTAATATTTTGATACCTTTTTCTAGCGACTAGCAAGGGGAGAGGATTTGGATGAAGAGGAAGAGGAGTATGGCTTTGATGATGGCAAGGCTAGAGATGACATTTCGAGGCTTCCAAATAAAGTTGCTATTAAAGTGGGCTTCTGTCTTGATCTGTTCTTTCTAGATAAAAGCAACACTTATTAATATACATTTGGCAGATATTATTTATATTTTCATCATCATCACCACAACCATCATCACCCCACCATCACCAATATGACGATATGAAGATTGATTTATTAATGGGCTAGTTATTGACAGTGGACTCTTGGTGGCAAGTTAGTCAGTTGGATCCTTGTTATTTGTACTTATTCAAGTTTTAAAATTGCTTTAGTGAATTGTGTGATAAGCAAGGGTATTATTATAGATTGTTTTTTAACTTTGCAGATTTTCAGTTACGTTGACATTTGTGATTTGGCACAGTGTTCACGCGTGTGTCGCTCGTGGAAGATGCTGACTCAGAGCACAGCATTACTTAGTCGAGTGAGTATAGCTTACAATTAAAAGTTGTTTTCAAAGAAGCATGCACACAGAGTTAAATACTGTATTTTCATGTATATAAGACGTGCCTTATATGATACTTTACATATCTTGCACAATGGGTGCGTCTTGTATTCAGGAGCATCTTATCTAAATTTTTTAGAACACAAAGAATATCATTGTCAATAAATAACTCAAAGACAACACACACAATGCATAATGATTTGCTTAAAGAAGTTTAGTGATGCAGGAACTATATGCAGCATGATGCAACGAACAGTAACCGGGGCTTTGTCTAGTATTTGAGGGTAGTTTATTATGACATTTATGGACTCTTTAGGAGGTATAGAATACTCATAAAAATACCTAAAACAGGTTTTGGGGACTGTTTCCCTAGCACTTCTTAAAGGACTTTGGTTGTTAAAACATTGACAACACAGATGGAAAGTGATCCTTTTCATAAGAAGATGGAAATTTTTACCTAATACCAGCATCAATGGCAGTTCTATGCTGGAGCTGGGGGCTGTAGCCCCAGATTTTAGCTTTGCCCCAGAGAGTATTAGTGGATGACCCTTTTTGCTCATCAGACTTTTTCAGTTGTTTTAGAAGTTGGGAAGTGTTGGCAGTCGTTGACTAAGGCTTTGCCCCCCCCCCCCAGTTTTTTTCCAGCTAGAACCGCTACTGGCCAGCATATATATTAGCAATGATCTGTGGGCATTTATTAGCAATTGATAACTGAGTACTCGGTCTGGCCATGATGAAAAATCATGAAGCCAAATTTCTGGCACCACATTTTCTAGCTGACCAAAATTGACAGCAGTCAGCCAGAAAATGGTTGCAACACAAAGGAAGGCTTTAGGCTTGTATATGTGTGGCCTAAGATGGATTGTTTCTTAATGTTTTGTCCCTATTATTTTTAAATTCATGTCTCTTAAGTGTCTGCATATACACAGGTCATAGGGATTTTTGTATCATTTCTTACTTTAAGTAAAATTTTTTGTTTTTAAAATTTTCAGTTGAATTTGACTGGAGTGAAATCCAGGTATCTCATCACTTTTCAATTTATTATTTATACAGTTAAATGTATCTGTATTGTGAAGGGTTGTTTGCTAAGGTTTTGCAATAATTTATATCAATATTTATTTGACAAGTACTGTATCAAAACAACTGTGACACTATTCATGTTATTTGATATTTGTAAGCAAGGTTTTCAGTTTTGAATTTTAATCCTTTTTTTACTTTAAGCAGACAGGCTGTTTAGATTTTCTCTTTTGAATCTTTTGTAATGAACTTTCATCAAAAAATCTTCTCTGTTCTGGTAATTAACAGAATGTTTTATGTAATTTTAAGTATTTCATTAACTTTTTGGTAGAGAATATTAAGAACTGTTGCTATAAATAACCTTTTCATATCAGCAGTTCTTAATATAGACTCCAGCTTAATCCAAATGGTTCCTGTGTCCACAAGGATCGTATGCATATGTTGGCAGTGTACAGTGTGTAATGCTGCTTGTGCAGCTGATTACTGGTACTTGTTGTGTTTTATGTTTTAGATTGACTGATAAGATAGCTGCCAAGCTGTTGTTAACTTGTCGGCCATATCTTGTACACTGCAATCTACGTGGTTGCAATCAGATTGGTGTCGATACCTTCTCTGCCTTGAGAGAATGTCGCAATTTGCAGGATCTTAACCTTTCAGAAGTTCAAAGTCTTGACGTTAGTTACAATACAGAAAGCGTGATTGAAAATTTCTTTCTTTCAAAAAGTATTATGAAATTATTGTTTGCATCGTAGACGCCAAATGGGCAGAACGAGCGTCTTATTGGTGCTATTTGCTAGTTGCGTGTTCAAGATGAGTAGAAAATAATCATGAAATGATACAGTAAATTTGGTTTAGGTGGTCTCTAGGGTGATGTTTAGTGTCACCATGACTCATTACAGTTGCAATAAGTGTAAAATCCATATAATCAATATTAGACAGTTTGATAGTGTTGTGGATAAGAATGCATTGATTTTGGTTTGGGATATGAGTTTCAATCCACGGATCCAGTTGTATTTGCAACATCCAGGCGTAGGATCTGAGCATTTCTGCACTTTGTTCAGAGGTTGATATTTGCACGTCATCAGAAGTGTATGCTTTTTGTTTTGCTGACTTTACAGACCCAAGGTACAGTTTGGTCTCTGTCTTCAGTTTCCTTTGTATCTGATCTATTTTCTTAGAAGAATTTTCCTTACCGCTTTGTCGTGTTTGCACGTTCTATATTCTGTCCGACCAAGAATCCTTCAGCTCAATAACGGCACCTAAGGCACAAGGCCAAGCACCTAAGGCACAAGGCCAAGCACAAGGCCAAGCACCTAAGGCACAAGGCCAAGCACAAGGCCAAGCACCTAAGGCACAAGGCCAAACACAAGGCCAAGCACTCATTAGTCCAAGGCCAAGGCCAAGCACAAGCACTTGCTTTTTGGTACTTAAGCACAGTACAAGTCCAAGCACAAGGCCAAGCACTAACAAGCCTGAATAACAGGACCTGGATCATACTTGATTTCCTGAATCTGGATCTAGAGCTGGATCTGATATAAAGTCCCTTTGATTTGGAATCAGATCCTGTTTGAAAGGGTGCTATACATTCTGTTGCTGTGGACGTATTGGTGAGTTTTGATGGGTAAATTGCTGTAGACTGGCATTAAAAGCTGCAGCAGAGTTGGCATAGTTGCAATGGCTTTGAATGGCTTTTATTCACTTTGTTTTATTGCACAGGATGACCTATGCAAAATGATAACAGATGGATGTAGGATCCTCCTCTATCTTAACCTCTCCTGCACTAAAATTACAGATGCCACACTTTGCAACATCTCGATGTACGTCATACTGCATTTGTTTTAGATTTGCTAAACAATTTTATGCAAATGTATTGGCTTAATGTTGACACAAATTGTCCAAGACTAGCATATTTTAGAAATAATTTGGAATAATAATTTGGAATAATAATAATAATAATAAGTGATGAAAATTGGAAATGTACTTGAGAAATGTGTTAATTTTATCATTGCACATAATGATCACATGTTTTCCATTTTAGTTTTAGTTTGGTTAAGGTTTGTTGTGAGCTTTACCTTGTTTTTATTTTTAAAATGGTGTATTTTATGTACAGAAATTTGAACAACCTGCAATATCTGAGTCTAATGAGTTGTTTGAAATTCACTGATCGAGGTCTTGGCTATTTAGCAACTGGCAAAGGCGCTAAGCAGCTGGCTTATCTTGACATGTCTTATTGTCAGCAGGTGAATTTATGTTACATTACTTTAGCAGTTTCTATTAGAGTTTGTGCACAATATATTGCTTAGTTTTGCTGTGTTGGTTACAGTTGCTTCAATAGGTGGGAACTGTCAACACAAATGTGGTCCTGCTTTCGCTGGACATTTGAGAGTTTTCAGACATTTTGAGATTCAAAAGCTTTTGGATATTTTTATATGTTAATTTTAAAACTTTGTGTGCATAATGAATTAAACCAAGATTGAGTGCCATTGTTACATTAAAATTTTTAGAATGTTAGTGGTTTGTGTTGAACTGCAATATGTCTGATTAGAAAAGAAATAGCATAACAAATGTTTGAGCTGCTAATCTCTGAATTTTAGTTTTGCTAGATTTTAGTTCAGAACCAGGGCTTACACGATATGGATGTATGAATATGTATTGAATACCAATTACCATTGGCCTATCTGCAGTAAATTGCTCTCCTGCTGGTCTGGACTCACCCTTTTAGATTGTCCTAACTGTAATATAATTCAGCTTGGATTTGGTTCACCATTGGCTGGTACCCAGTGCATTATAATAATGGTGGCGTTGAAGTCGACTGATCTACCTTCAAAATTTGCAATTACTAACAAGATGGCTATTGCAAATTTTGAAGGTAGATTAGCAAAAAATATAAAACAGAACAGTAAAAGTTTCTACAAATATTGTAATAGAAAGTTGAGACGAAAGGACACAGTCGGTCCCCTCTTGGACAGCGCAGGATGTGCAATAACAGACGATGTAGAAACTGCACAGATTCTAAATAACTATTTTTGTTCAGTATTTACAGAGGAAAATACAAATACTATGCCAGAAGCCAAATTTGTGTTTGATGGAAATGAAGAAGAAATGCTAACAGATATAGTGTGTACAAAAGAATGTGTTATCAAGGTTTTGACCAATTTAAAGACAGACAAGAGCCCAGGATTAGATGGCTTACATCCAAAGTTTCTTTACGAGGTTCGAAATGAAATAGGACATGCAATTGCTTTGATAATCAATGAATCACTCAGAACTGGAGTAGTACCGCAAGACTGGAGAGACGCATTAGTCAGCCCACTGTTCAAGAAGGGAAAACGAAGTGAACCAAGCAATTACAGACCAGTGAGCCTAACATCTGTAATCGGTAAAGTTATGGAAAAAATACTGAAAGAAAGCATTTTGGAACATTTGACTAGGCATAAAATTGTTAAAGATAGTCAGCATGGATTTACAAAGGGGCGTTCATGCCTGACCAACCTGTTGGACTTTCTGGAGGAGGTTTTTGATAAGCTAGACAAGGGCAAGGGAGTAGACATAATATATTTAGAATTTGCCAAAGCTTTTGATAAAGTACCCCATATAAGGCTGGCTGCCAAACTGAAGTCCTGTGGAATAAGGGGCAATATTCTGAGATGGATTGAAAATTGGTTGAAGGGAAGAAGACAGAAGGTTGGCATTAGGGGAGGCCATTCGCAATGGGCAAGAGTTATCAGTGGAGTGCCTCAGGGCTCAGTGCTTGGGCCATTGCTTTTTCTAATATATATAAATGATATCAATGAAGGATTACTGTCCAAAATTTCAAAGTTTGCCGATGACACAAAGTTATGCAGAAATATAGACTCGGAGGATGATGCAAAAATTTTACAAGAAGATCTAAGGAAATTGTTTCAGTGGTCTGTGGACTGGCAGATGCTTTTCAATATTGATAAATGTTCTGTAATGCATGTTGGGAAGTCTAATAATGGTAATGAATATTCTTTAGGGGAAGGTTCTAACCACAACAGAAAAAGAAAGAGACTTGGGGATAATCACCCATAGAAGTATGAATCCATCTCACCAATGCATGGAGGCAGCAAAAAGGGAAACCAAATGTTGGGAATGGTGAAAAGGACAATTGTGAGTCGTGACAAAGAGATAATCATTAAACTTTATAAGTCATTAGTAAGGCCTCATCTGGAATACTGTGTTCAGGCTTGGAATCCATTCCTGAAAAAAGATATAGAACTTTTAGAAAAAGTGCAAAGACGAGCAACGAAGATGGTCAATGGGTGCCATAATTTAAGCTACGAAAAAAGACTTCAATATTGTGGACTGACAACATTAGAAAGGAGAAGAGAAAGAGGAGATTTGATAGAAACATACAAAATAATGACTGGGAAAGTAGATGTGCCATATGATCGATTCTTTACATTGGCACACTATAGCAGCACAAGAGGCCACAAGTGCAAAATGTTTAAGCAGAGGGTTGGTCCAAGAAAGAAAAACTTTTTTAGTGCAAGGGTTGTGGACAAATGGAACAGTTTGGACGAGGTGGGAGTGACAGTTGAAACAGTGAACGGATTCAAAGGCTATCTAGATAAACTAGGTTATTGAATGCAGATGGTTACATCAGTGGTTTTCACACAGGCTTACTTAGCCTCCTAAACCACTTAAAATCACATCACATTATTATTATTGCTTGGCTGATTAGTTGATTGATTATTTTGTTATTGCTTCATTTTGATTTGGATATATGTAATTTCTGTGGTAGTTGTATGTCTTGAATTTTATAGATTACAGCAGTTGGGTATCAGAAATTGGTTGAAGGTTGCAAAGGGCTTCAGCATCTTATCTTAGATGACCAGTTTACACTGGATGACAACTGCGTTAAGGTGTTTGCATGGTATCATCTTTGTTTACAGATGAATTCTTTCAGTCAATTTAGAATTGATCTGGGGGGGAGTATACTAGGAGAATCCACTACTTTGCATTGCTGTGTTCTGGTCATCATTTATTTGATCCTTTTCTTAGTTACTGTTATCTGTAAAATTATATTTATGGTATTTCAGAGTAGTAGTACCAGTTTTTTTTAAATTTTGTCAATCAATACTTTAAACAACTATCCAATTTAGTGAAGTTCTAAGAAAATTACTTATGTTAATAAGCATGTGTGCACATGTGTGTGTGTGTGTTTGATGTATTTAGTTTTTCTGTTTTGTTTCCAGTGTATTGCAGCAAGCTGTCCAAAGTGTATGTACTTGTGTGTATGTGTGTGTTGTGTGTGTGTGTGTGTTTGTAATGTATCTTTTTTCCTTACAGCATATCGCAGCAAACTGTCCGAAGCTGCAATCTCTGTCTTTATACGGTTCATCCAATCCCTCCGACGAGACTTTCAAGAGACTTGCAGCGAACAAAAGACTGATTTGTTTGAAGATTGACAGTAAGTTGTTTTGGTTTTTTGTTAAAGTCATTTAGTACTCTGTTTTGTGTGTGTGTTTTTTCTGATTTAGATAGAAGGTACTTGAGTGGGATAGTATGAATGAATGTTTTAAGCATGTACAAAATTGATACTGCACAACTTTTTCAGTATTTTGGATGAGTTTTCGTGCTGTGGATACAATTTTTTGTTTTATTGGTATTAATTACACAGGTCCTTTTGCTTCAAAGTTCTGTTGTTACTTTTGTCTTTTTTAAATTTCTTAGACCTTTATCAGTATTTTAAAAATTAGAAAATGTGTGGCTTTTCACTATGACTAGTGATTTCTGTTTGGTTGGTTTTTGTTTGAAATGCTTTTAAGTTTGTCGAGTAAAATTATTTTTAGACAATCACAAAATCACCGATTATTCTATCAAGGCACTTGGCAAGTGTTGTTCTGAGTTACGATATCTGTCACTTGTTGACTGTCCCAACATCACCGATGGAAGTCTGAAAGCAATTATGTCTTGTCCTCTTACTGTTCTCAACCTGTCCGACTGTGTTAGGTATGCAGAGTATTTGACATTCTAAATCTCTCCGTACAAATACATTTAATAATAATTAACATGATTTAAAGTGGTTTAAGAGGCTAAGTTATCCTGTGTGAAAATCGCTGTAATAACTCTACATTTAATAGCCTAGTTTTCCCATGTAACATATCAATCTATTTATTGTTTCAACTGTTGCTGCCTCTTCATACAAATTGTTCTATTTGTTAGTTAGTTATAGGCTAATTTATACAGCGCTAGAGTCAAGAGTGCTTTATATTGAATTAAAAGAGTGTCCGAACAAGTGCGTTTTTAGTTTCTTAGCGAATGTTTCCAAGTTGGTCGCGTTGGTGACACTGTCTGGTAATGCGTTCCAGAGAGCCGGGTTCCCTCGAGTAACAGAACGCTCCCCCAGAATGCTCCCCCATATTTGTGTACAACTCTTACACATAAAAGTGTTTCTTCCTTCATACCACCCTCTGTTTAAGCAATTTGCATTTGTGGCCTCTTGTGCTGCTAATGTGTGCTAATGTAAAAATCGATCTTTTAGAAAAATGCATTTTCTATTGCAGCAGAGTTTGCATTACTGTTTACATGATTTTCACCGTAAGAGAAATTCGTAAAAGAAATGGATTAACTGAGAACTAATCGTCTTTATAAAATTACAGTGCATTTTAAATATTCTGATGAACTGATGCTATGGGGACTCAGATGAGATATATGCTATGGCAAAAAACTGTTTACATTGGTTAAATGTTTCATTTGAGAAAATTAGCTGTTTTATTGGCCTGTTTTGCGCTGAACCTGATATGCCATAAACACTATCTATTTAGGACTTTTTAAGAAATCATAGTTTTTCTGCTGGGGTTTTTTTTTTCTGAGACACCCTGTAGTCTTCCTGTTTCAGTTTATGACAGTCTCAGGCCATGAAGAATTTCTTTCGAAACAAGTGTTAGAAATTCTGTTGCAGATGTTGGTAATTTATTTTGCAAACGATTCTTCTGCAGTTAGAGCTCAAACATTAAATTAAGATTGTTCCAGGTGTTACTTTGCTTACATATTCACTCAAACTGAGCAGTTTCATGAGCTTTCGGCATAACCTACAGTTTATGCTGCAGTTTTTCTACGTGCCAACTAGTCTCTTGGGCATTATTCTTATCCAGTTAAATTTTTGGTTTCTAGGATAACAGACAGTGGTGTGAAATACCTTATGGAAGGAACCTGTGGACTCAGGCTTCAGGAACTTTCATTGACTAACTGCATCCGATTAACTGATTTGTCTATTATCACCATTCAGAAGAGGTATCCAAGATTGTGCATTCATTTGTGTTCGTGCTATTACACGATCTTTATATTGCACGTTTTTCTAATTTTCAGTGCACAATTACATGCAAAACTACTGGCCATCATGATTAGCCACCATGCTTTCATTAGATTAATCGAAGATTTTATTTTAGTTAGAAGAAAATGTGAACTTATTGCATATATTGGCACAAGGACTTTGGCAGCTGGTCTCAATGGTTCCTGAGGATGCTTTGATTTTGATGGATGGATGGATGAATGAATGAATGGATGTATTGATCTAAAGATGGATGGAGAGAGTGTATTTGAAAGTTGGAAGAATGGAGATATAGAAGTTAGCATTTAGTTGATTGCTTTAATTTTGAGTAAGTTGTATATTTATAATTTTTTTGGGCACAATAATTGGTTGTTAAACTTTCTGGTTATTTTAGGGCACGTAACTTGGCCTACTTCAGCCTCTGTTTCTGTTCAAATGTTACAGAAGCTGGACTTGAGCTACTTGGACAGATTCATTCGCTCGCTTCTCTTGACATTTCAGGCTGCCGTAGCACTGATCAGGTATGTATACAGTATGATGTGTTTGAGAATTCTGCAGATAGGTAACTTTTATCTTTATATCAGACATGGGTCAATTACAATTGTAATTGTAATTCAATTGTAATTAATTACATTTCGCCAATGTAATTGTAATTCTAATTGATCTGTGGAAAGTCCAATTACATGTAATTGTAATTGTAATTGTCATTTGTGTAATTGTAATTGTAATTGAGCTATTGTAATTGATTTACCCAATTACAGGAATGTGAGTTTTATAAGTTCTAATAGCGTATTAGCATGTATGAGCCGAAGTCTTGTCAGTCTATGAATGTATGGCAGTGAATACATTGGATGGTTAGTGAATTGTCAAAGCACAACGGTTATTGGTAAATGGACTCACTGATCTGGTCAGTTGCCATGCAAAAATTTACTTATTTACTTTTTACTGCCTTTCAAATTGGAAGGGAACCAGCTTATCATTTGTCTACTTCCTGTGTTCTGCGGCTGCACTTTTTGTGAATGAAAGTTTAATGCCAGTAAAGATGAGCATAGATCAAGCAGGAGTAATATGGAATTATTTAGAAAAGTCTGATGACTTTAATAATGCTGTTTCCAATGCAAATGTTAAAGTGAAGTGCCGGTTGTGTGGTGAATTAGTGTCATGCTCGAAAAAGGCTACTTCGAATTTGTTGACTCATTTGCAGGTTTGTGAAACTTGTGTTACGGTTTTTTAAATCGGCCGTAGCAGATGACTTTGTTGAACTAATTTACGTTAATTATTTTAGACACTTAAGTTTATTAAAAGAAGCAGAAAGAGTAATGAAAAGTAATTGTAATTGTAATTGTAATTGACACGTTTGTAATTGTAATTGTAATTGATCCCAATGTAATTGGCTGTAATTGTAATTGTAATTGTAATTGACAAAAATCCGTATAATTGTAATGTAATTGTAATTGCTTAAAACGTAATTGACCCATGTCTGCTTTATATTGGTATGTTAGACACCATGGGGGGGGCTTTATGTCATTTTTGTTCTATTTGTGTCATAAGTTAGTTTTGTGGTCAAATGATGATGAAGATGCAAGAAGCTTGAATAGCATACTTGGCATATTTTCTTACACACAATGAATGTCTGTCAAACCAATGATTCCAGTAAATCTAGGTATGCTGTCTGTAGCATAACCATAAAATAAATGGCTTAATTTAACCCCTTAACCGTGTATTTAACTGTAACTCAATGTAAAATGGACGGATATATCCGGGATCCCCAGTTAAGGGGTTAAGGTAATTATTGCATATAGTTATTTCTGTGATTATTCTTAGTTTGGCTTATTCCAGACCATCCCTGCAATCAACCAATCAATAACTTCTATGGCGCCATCATCTTATGTCTATAGTAACCAGTGTTGAATTTGCTAGCAGACCTGGAGGCTCTAATTCTCCACGATTGAGGACTATCCCTGCTAACTACTGGCAAAAATGTCTGGGCTGCAAATAGACCAGCTCATTTGGTTTTTTGAGGGGAAAAGTTGAGCATCTTTATGTCAAATTAAAATATGCACTTAACTGGGGACCCCGGATATATCCGCCCATTTTACATTGAGTTACAGTTAAATACACAGTTAAGGGGTTAAAATGGACATGTACATATCAGTGACGTATTTCATTGTTATGTTGAACAGAACCTTTCAGCAATTGGTGGCAGCACGCGTTTACGAATGCTTTCCGTTTCGCAGTGCCCTTTGCTCGGTGACCTTGGGCTCCAGAAATTTGCCCAGCAGTGTGCCTATTTAGAAAGACTGGACATTTCTCATTGCAAGGCATGCTGCCTTAGTGAAATATTTAGTGTATATTTTATTTTTGCTTGGTGAATTGAACAGTTCTTGTATAAGTTATTTGCTGGCAGCTATTTTATTCATGATTGAACCATACCATACCATATTATGGTTTAAAGTGGCTTAGCAGGCATTACTGCCTGTGTGAAAAGCCATAGGTGGTGCTAACGGGGTTTGAACCTCGCTCCGTCAGCCTACCGCTCCAGCACGTAACCCACTCTGCCATCTTCCGCCTCTTGATAACTTCATATTATTAAATAATATTAACTGTTATATGGCCTATAACAATAAGTTTTAATTTTGCTTTCTAAAAGTAGATTTAATTAATTTTTTAAAAGTCTATTAATCGAATCTTTAATAGAGCCTGCACTTATTGAATTTTAGCCTTGAATTTAATGCTTGGAATCAAAGACAAAGAGGAGCTGACTGATGTTTTTTCTATATATTGATTTTCTTATAGAAACTTATACATCTTACTTATTACATTATACATCAGCAGTTCCAAATCTAGTTTATATACGACTACTATTATATGACAGGCCATAGATTGCTGAGATGTGCTAGTTATATTAGCCCTTTTGCAATCTAGAAGAAAGATAATATCTTACATGGGAAAAATTTATATGATCCTAGAAAGCTGGAAATAAGCTTAGGTCTTCAAGTATATAGGGTGCGCGGTGGATCAGTGGTTAGCGCACTGGTCTGCCAATCTTGAGGTCCGTAATTCAACTCCCAGCCGTGGCAGAAACTTTTCGGCTGTTTCTGTCCCAAGCGCCCCCAATCGACTCAGCTGTGAATGAGTACATTGGGTGTTAACTCGGTGGAAGAAAAGGCGGCGAGGGAAAGGCTGGCAAC
Organism: Metaphire vulgaris; assembly: GCA_018105865.1. Taxonomy (NCBI): domain Eukaryota; kingdom Metazoa; phylum Annelida; class Clitellata; order Crassiclitellata; family Megascolecidae; genus Metaphire; species Metaphire vulgaris. The sequence goes on from CM030858.1 coordinate 8,219,129, forward strand.
CACCCTCATTCAGCCGTTACTAAGTAAAACTGAAGGCACTAACCCTTCGGTTCTCCGTACGGGCGCTGAGCCTATGGGGTGTACCGTCAAGTATATAACTGTATGCACTCCTGGTAGATAAATCACACTTCTATTAGGAAGTCAATCAATGCCGCCATTACTTAGATTTTCAATGTTTGACATTTAGTTATTGATGAGGTTTTTCTCTGTATTATACTTTCACAGTTGATTACTGATGGTGCCATTAAAAGCCTTGCGTTCTGCTGTCGTTTGTTGATGCATCTTAATGTTGCTGGTTGTAAACTGGTAAGCGATTTTGTGGTTTAGGACAATTTTAATGATGTTCTTATATTCTCTAATGTACTTTAGAAGTGATTTAAAAGGTTCCATTTTGATGATGATTTCTATAACAATTCTGAATGAGATTTAAAATTAAATATTTAAGCTGTAGATTTTGACCTTTTAAATTTTTGCTACTTCTCTATATGGATTTAAATGTATTATTGTATAATAATAATAATAATAATAATAATAATAATAATAATAGTAATAGTAATAGTAATAATAATAATAATAATAATAATAATAATAATAATAATAATAATAATAATAATAATAATAAATAGCAACAGAGTTTAGAGTTGTTCAGTGGTTTAGAGTGTCCCTGTGTTTGAGAATCACTATGTTCCACCTGCCTATTCATTCACACTATGGCCTTTCTTGTCCTCTAGTAGGTTTTTTCCTGTATTCTCATTTGTTGTCATCTTGTCTTCATGTCTACAAACAACAACCAAACTTTGCAGTATACAATGTTATAAATGCCTCATTCAGTTACAGTACTCACTACTTCTACGATACTAAATTATTCTACAGTCCAGATTATTAAGGAATAATTTGAGTGTTGCCACGTGAATTGATTGATGTATTTTAGTTAACTGATCTCAGTATTCAGTATCTTTCTGGAGTCTGCCGATATCTGTCTTTCCTAGACATTTCAGGATGCAGTCAGATCACGTAAGTTGGATTGCAACCAAGCAGCTGTTGTTGTTGCTGCTGTTGATGATGATGATGATGATGATGATGATGATGATCATCATCATCATCATCATGGAGTTTTAAGTATGTAAAGCTTTGTATCTGTCTCTTTTGTATATGATATCTTTTGGTTTTACTTTTTTTTACCATAGGCACATTTCTAAAGACCTTCATAGCTACAAGTTTCATGTTATGTCTTCTGATGATTGATTGCTCATTGTTGGCTTAGATAACTAATGCAACTCATAATGCAAGAAAGCATATTAATCAAAAATAACCTTTGGCTAGCAATCTCATTCTTGAATCTGAGCTTTGGGGCTGGTGCTTATCTCCAGTTTCATTGGCTGCAGTGACATGGGCAGTTTCTGCCATTGATCTAGATTAGTTTGCCTTTCCAATTTTCAGACCTGTATTTACCTTCACAGCTCTTCACATTTCTACTTTTTTGTGCTCACCTGGGTGATGAGCGGCCAGGTTGACTGCTGAGATTCTGTAATGCGAAAACTTTAAACTGCAACAACGTAACAATAACTAGGCAACAGTTGCTGTGTTGTTGCAAAAGCATAGCCTTCATTCATTTTGAAGTTAACTCATTTAACCCCTTAACTGGGTGCCCCGAGTAACGCTCGTCCATATTACATTGAGTTACAAATAGTTGCCCAGTTAAGGGGTTAAACCTGTTTGATTTCTCATCATTTCTGAAAATATGGTGTTTGTGAGTTTTTGCTTTGTGGCCATCAAAATGTTGTTCTAAATTTACTGTTTTTTAAAAATATAAATTACAGAGATAGGTCACTGAAGTATCTGAGTGATGGATGTCGCAGTCTGAATACACTTATAATGCTTTACTGTTCTGGTATTTCAAAGTGAGTGAAACATTTTTTAATTTTCACTTTCAAATATTTATGCATTCTGTAAATTGAATAGTGTGCAGCTTTTTCCTATTTTGGCCAATTGCTTTTTTTAAAATGTGGTGCTGTCTGCCTGTCTCTTGATTGAATCATTCATATGCACCGGGAATTTTTTTTTTGGGGGGGGGCCAAAAGGTGGCTGGCGTGTCAGATCCCTTACCCCCATCCCACACACACACCCTCCACAAAAACTTTCTCACCAGATTTGTGCAAATCTGGTAGGTGATCTGGGGGCAAGTTGGGGGTGGCAGTTGCCCCCATTCTCCCCCCCCCCGACGCTAATGGATATGTGAGTTTCCAGGGAGATCGAGTTCAAGTTGATGGCCCCATCTAGCTGGTTGAAATTATTCAGTTCATTTTGTTTGTTTTCTTTGTCAGGGCTGGAGTTGTGAAACTAGCAAAATCGGTTTCAGTCGTTCAGCACAGCAACGAACCGGTTCCAGGTGCGTTCAACTATTGACGACAGTCGGCAGCAGCATAATTGTCGGCATTAATTAGATGCTTAGTTGTCCGATTATATGATTGTAATTTATTTATTATGCAGCTATTTATCGATCATTATATCAGGTTTAGCTGTGCCTGCTTTTGCTTCAGTGATAAGTAAGACTGTTGTCAGCATTTATTATTGTCCGTAATAATTTGAATTTAAGACTTTGATTACAGAATATTGAAAGTATGAATAATAAATTGTGTTCTTTTGCACTTTTTTCAAATGAATTTTCAAATGAATTAGCTGATGGCATCAGTTTGCTCACTTTGTTTGTGACCATTAAATATTAGATGCCATTTCATTAATTTGAGCCTTATTCCTCAACTGTTTAGCTCAGAGTCTATATATCATTGTACATTTTTTAACCATATCTTGCTGCCAGTTTAGTTACAGAATTTGGTCATGACTATTCTAAATAATTTTACAATACTTTTATAACAGCTACATAGGCATATTTATTTTAGAGAAATATGCCTAACTATTTCAAGTTGAAGGCTTTAGTACTAATGATTAAAATTACCAACATATGCATTGGTGCGAATTCCGAGAATTCCCAGTACTGAGTTAATGCTATGACTGCTAGAGCAATTCTACAAAGATCGACAATAGATTTCACAACTTTCAGCAGCTTATGTATCCATACGGTGACTTGGTTTGCAGACCCTAATGCAGATCCATGAATTTCATAAATTTCATATAGGTCCACTTTGTTAATAAGGAGTCCGTGGTATGAAAACGTTTGCGAATCTCTGCTCTCTTTCATAAGTCATCGGCAGTTCAAATGAATTAATTGTAATTATGTAATTATTATGTAATTAATTACAATTATGTAACTCATAAATGTGCAATGGAACTCAACTAAATGATAAATTACAGCTTCTAGTTACAATCAAATTGATTCAACGTACGTGGGGCCTACAATTCAACGAAACGCTAGTTGCCTAAACTTTATAGGATGAAAATCAATTTCTGCTCTATATGGGAATGTATAATGACGACTTGCTCATCTGTGACAAATGATCAAAGTTGCTGCTGCTGCTAAGCCTAACTGCAAACACAGCGACTAGTAATTCGGAATCTCCATAGACAGGCAATCGTTCGTTGATGTAATACGACGCTGCCATCTGTGGATATGATGACAATCTTCACACTGAACACAAAACACAACAGCTTCCACAATTAGGCCTATCTACAAAAAGTCTAGAACGGAGACAGTTTAGACTTTATCATAGCTGGGCCTAATGGAAAATTGAAACGCCTAAAAGATATCTTTAGAGACGGAGAAAATGAATGATTGAAAACACACAAAAATCAAACCACAGAAATGATCGGGTATCGATCACAGCTTATTTCCCGACGGGTTAATTACTAATTACTGCTTAATTACAGCGCTCATCACTTTAAAATTGGACTGAAACGTCTTCAAAATTAATCAGATTTAATCTGATTAAGCAGTTAATAGGCCTGTTTTACTAACTGCCTGGTTCGTTGCCACCGTGACACTGGCGCGTGCAGTTCGCAAATGCAATCTGCCCAATACCTATAACGTTCCGTGATATTAGCCTAGGCAGCGTTTATTCTAGGTCTGTTTGGGAGGAGGGGGGTCCCCCAAAGTTTGAAAATTCCCCCCAAAATTTCTATATGTTGCGTCAAGGTTTTTGGGCAGACAAACCATATCCCCCAAACATGTAAAACTGGCTAGAATAAACACTGAGCCTATAGGCCTGTTACCGTTAGAGAACGTTGACAACGTCGCTGTCGTAGCAGGCGGGACATTGCCCACACTGCTGACCAGCGACAATTACATCTATCAATCGCACTTCAATGCAGGTGTCCGGCAGAACAGGACATCGGACAATCGAACAAGGCATCTGTACGCATAGGCATGCATGCATCATATATATATATATATATATATATATATATATATATATATATATTGTAATAGTACAGTAGTACACAGTAATTGTACACAGTGTTTATTCTAGGCCTTCTCTGGGAATTCTCCCCAAAGTTTTAAAATTCCCCCACGTTTATATGTGTTTGGCTGGGGGATGGAATCCCCCAAAATGTGTGGGAACTCAGACCTTGTTCCCTCCAAACATTTCAAAATCCCCCCAATGTCAAGGTGGCTAGAATAAACACTGATTGTACACATACACATATATACGTTCATATAATAATAAATCATATAATAATAATAATAATAATAATAATAATAATAATAATAATAAAACAAGGGGCTTTAAGTGGTTCAATAGGGTCTGCCCTGTGTGAGAACCACTTTTAAAGGGATAACAACATACACCCACAATGAACCGTTCAAGCGTTCAAGTGCACTTCGTCGACTAAACTATGAACGAGGTGTTTGCGTGACGAAAGGAAGCTTCGTGGTGTAGCGATTGATGGTTGTCACAGTGTCCATCGAACTGCCAGAGGAAGGGGATGACTCCGTGAGTACAACCTCAATGGTGATTAAACGTTTTTTGGCACGAGAGTAGGCCACAATAGCAAAAAAAGTCCGCTGCTTTTCGGAAGAAGCGAATACTGTTGACAATCTTCTTTAATTATTAGCTGGATTTGGTGTGCCATCGGTTGATGCTCATGTGCATTATTAAGTGGCGCTATAGAAGTTAAAGATTAGATTAGGTAGGCGGCATAGGCCTAAAGGACTGAAGGTAACGAACTCGGTGGAGCCAAAGCTGATACCGCCCCTACTACACAGGGGCGTAGATCACGGGGGGACTGCTGGGAACGGTCCCACCAAGTAATTAGTGAAGGGGTATAATTATAGGCCTAGTATCATTTATACCCACGCCACCCCCGCCCCCAATGTTTCGTGTTTCTTTGCTTCTTTAACGTTCTGGAAAGTCTGACACGCAAAAAGGTCATCACTATAGCTTAAACATTTGTGGGTGGGTAGACCTAAACTTTTTAAAAATTATTCTATCCCAGGGATACAGTATTTTTATACCCACTAACACCCCAACACCATCCCCCAATATGAGGAGTCAGTGAGGCCGACACCCAAACACCCCCTCCCGACCATCTTAGCCGGGGATTGGCTTTTTTGCTTGTCAGACTTTTTGACAGGGACCACCCCCCAATATACCGACACCCCCCAAATTGATAATTCTAGAAATAATCCTGTTCTATCCCCTCCCCCAATGATGACGGCAGGAATAGCCTACTCGATCCTCTGCCACTATGTTATGCTTAGCAACGAGAACCCGTTCCAGGCGCTCTGCTTATACTGTAATACGCAGTCGCGAGTATTGTAGCCTCCATATTGTGTACATACCAAATGGTTTTCGATTCTGCCCTTCTTTGTCTTAAAAAGTAGACTACCGGGTCCTTTAAAGACCGGGCCCGGGCCGCGATCTGAAAGTTTCCTCGTGCATGGCAAGGTTTAAGAATTATATTGACCGCGTAAATAAATCCATGAAAAGATGCGCAGGTAGGAGGAGGAAGAGGAGGAGGATGAGGAGGACGAGGAGGAGAATGGAGGAGGAGGAGGAGGAGGAGGAGGAGGAGGATAAACGAGCATATAATCATTATAATGTGCTTATTGCTAAAAGTTGTCGAGGTTCGACGTGAGGAAACAGCGTCACACTGCGTTTGAAAGTTAAGCAAACGATATTTTACCGATCTTTTAGTTCAAACAGCTTTAAGAAACAAACAGGGAACCACTGAAGGCAATCTATACTCGCCAGAAATAACTCTGTTGACAGCTTTG